>OZ038497.1:38163122-38253122 GCA_964036315.1 Acanthosepion esculentum
TTAGGTGTAGGGATAAGAGAGAGGGAGAGAGAGGGGGGAGGAAGAGAGACAGAGAAAGTGTGTGTGTGTGTGAAAGAGGGGAAGAAATGAATAAAAGATAGTGGAAAGTGCTTTGTGTATTTTTGTATCTGTGTTAAATTGCCTATTTTGTTCTGTAAAAAAGATTTGCTCCTTCTGTTTCTTTCAGTGGTGGCTATCATTCCCGCACTTTTGATGTTGATTTTCATGTTCTTTAGGACACCATGCACAGATTCCCCCTATCTCTCACTATATATATATATATATATATCTGTGTGTGTATGTGTCTGTGTTTGTGTACGTGTGTGTTTATTGAGCTTGTAATCACTTATCTGTAATAAGAGAAAACTGTTTCTGATAGCAATGTATAGTGTATGCTGATATAAAGATAAACATTTATTTTATACACTTCCCCAAAGTGTATGTGTCACACAATATGCACAACAATGTGAGTATATGACTATATACAGTCATATACGTGTGTGTCGAAATATGTCCATTAGCAGACATAGATAGATAGATAGATAGATAGATAGATAGATAGATAGATAGATAGATAGATAGATAGATAAGACGGAGGTGTATTTGTACGTCTGGGTGTAGAAATATGTCCATTGGCAGACATAGATAGATAGATAGATAGATAGATAGATAGATAGATAGATAGATAGATAGATAGATAAGAAGGAGATATATTTGTACGTCTATAACTGTGGTCAGTCTCTGTGTATTGTTTTAATATAAATGAAAGAATGTCGGCATTTATAGACAACGTTTATACTTGGGTGTGTAAGCGCCAAAGTATTTATTCTCTAATGTGTGGCGGTGACAAGAGACATATGTAGCGGTAAGTATTTAGCATGTGCTCTATTGCGTGGGTGCGTCCCTGTAGACTCGTTGGAGCGGATGTGGGGGTTGTGCATGTTGATAAATATATGTCATTAGTCAAGAGTTTTGCTCCCAATGTTCTTTTGATATTCGTTTAATATTTATGACATGTGATTTTCAGTTCATGTCAAGTCTATTTAATGTATCTGTTGGCGCGTCGAAAGAAGCAAGCAGCATTTATTTGTGACAATCCATCGCTGGCACATACGCCACACATATGTGCAGTGAATAATATGGTGGACTCCCCAGTCGTATTCTAATATATATATATATATATATATATATATATATATATATATATATATATATATCGGTTTTGTAGTGCGTATTCAATTTATGTAACGTAAATCATTCAAACGAAAAACAAATACTGAAGCTAATTATATGGCGAGAATCACTCTCACAAACAATATTTAATAATAAATTATAACCAACTTCGAATCTGTTAATGAATGGTGTGATCCTTGTTCATAAATTCCGGGTTTATCTGGTCTTATTTTATGAACAAGGATCACACCATTCATTAACAGATTCGAAGTTGGTTATAATTTATTATTAAATATTTATTTGTGAGAGTGATTCTCGCCATATAATTAGCTTCAGTATTTGTTTTTCGTTTGAATGATTTACGTTATATATATATATATATATATATATATATGTATGTGTGTGTGTGTGTGTGTGTGTGTGTGTGTGTGTGTGTGTGTGTGTGTGTGTGTGTGATGGACTGTCCCGTCGTATTCGACGTATATGGGTCAAGCAGCTCAGTTCCTAGGAACAGACAGCCAGACATCAGCACATATGATTTGATTATAGTGGTGACGGTTTTGTGCCGAACCAACCACACTTTTTGAAGGGCCGAATACGGAGACCTGGTGCACTACGTGCCACAAGGTCCCCAAACGACCCTCCACAGGTTTTGAATTCAGAGTTGTCCTTCTCCTAGACCAGTTGCCATTCAGGGCTATAGAACCCACTCTGTCCTGCTAATTACCCATAGCTGGAAGAAGAGGATTCATACCTTTCCCAAGGGACGTAAGTGAATGGGTTACGGTAGAGTAGTGGGTAGCCCTTCGGATTGGAGAACCGAGTTCGAAATCCAGTCAAATCTATTTTATACATACATACATACATACATATATATATATATATATATATATATATATATATATATATATATATATATATATATACATACATACATACATACATACATACATATATATATATATATATATATATATATTGAGAGAGAGAGAGTGGGGGTGGATAAATCAAATAACTAGATATTAGCAACCGTATATGCTCGCATTAGCGTGCATACATAGCTAAGCAAATAAATACTTACTAAATTTACTTTAAGTTGTAAACATAACAGTGCTCAATGGGGCTAGACAGAGCTAAGAAATATATATTAAGAAATATACATATACCTACGTTTGGAGTGCGACTTAAGTTTCGTTGATTTACCAACTCATCAGGCACGAAATATTACTTATGATTTAAAAAAGAAATAATATACTGGGTCTCATGGGAGGAACGCTAAATTACACGCAGATTCTCAGCTCAGATTTAAAATAATTTAAATATAATATTGGGGGTGTAAATACAGAAAATAGTGTGTAGGTAGGGGGTCATTATAAAAAAAAATTAAAAGCAAGTTTAAAGTTTAAAAGAGGAACGCCAGGTAATATGTTGGGTGATAATATTCGTTAAAATGGTTAAAGAGGGGGAATCAATATGTAACCTCAAATATGGGAAGTGAAATCGAAAGTTGGATAATATATTTATCCAGAATTAAAATATTTTAAGAGAAAATTTTTCCTATGATTACAACCTAGCATTAGCTCATTTCGTTTATTAAGTAGATTTAGGTCGTTAATATTTTTGAGGATGAATCTCTTTTCCAGCAAACACAGGTTGTATCGGTCGCCGCGGCCGGAAAAGAACTCGCACCCCAAACGTAGGTATATATATATATATATATATATATATATATATATATATATATATATATATATATATATATATATAATTAAGTAATTCATTGAGTCTGAAAGAAACAGCAACAGAATGCAGAAAGCACTGTACGGCCGTTTCGTCCTATATTTGGGACTCATCAGCAGTGCGCAATTTCTATCATATATATATACATACATATATATATATATATATATATATATACATATATATATATATATATATATATATATATATATATATACATATATATATATATATATATATATATATATATATATATATATATATATATGTATGTATATATGTATGTATGTATTTCCCCAAAAAGCGATACCTAATGTTTGAAAAGAATTTAAAAAATGAAATATCTTTCTTGAGGTTTTTATTCATTGAAAGGAAAATATTATTAATTGATTTTTTTATTTATTAGCGCTTGCAACTACTTAAAATTTTGAATATTTAATTATTATAAGGGGTTAAAAGTTATTGAAAACACGCGCGTGCGTGTGTACATTATTAAGCATTATATAAGTAGGTACCTCAAAAAATCGATACCTATGGTTTAATGCATTTAAAAAATAAAAAAACATTTTTTTTTAAATTTCAACCTAATAGATTAAATTTAATACTTCCAATAAGCAAAATACATTGCTATATTTCAAACTGAATTTTAATGTATTGGAATTATTTTTTAATTACTAAAATTGGTCATATTGACAAATCTGTCAACACAACATAATTCTCTTTATTAAGAAATCTTAAAAAAATAAAATATACTTTTCTGAAACTTTATTTGAGGAAGATTAAAACAAAACAAATATTACTTACTTTCAGTTTTGAATATCTCAGAAAAGCATTTTTTAACACGGGATTGTCAGTTTTTTTTTGTTTTTTTTTTAAGATTTGACATATTTATCGATAACCTTACGATAGCGGGATTTAGGGAAGGGAAAATTATGTTTTAACTACCCAGTAATCTTAAAAATTTTAAATCTTTTAAATATTCAAATATTTTATTGAATTTCAGGTACTTTGGCTTTATAGATTTACTTACAAAAACACTTGTTGAGGAAATGTTTAAAATTACCAATAAATTTTAAATTTACTATAGTTACCGCACTAATTTTCTGATAATGTATAGACGTTTGTATTTACAAAAAGCCGTACATTTATACACACACACACATACACACACACACACACACATACATACATTCAAAATACTTTTTAAAATACTGGAGATCGTTGAATTGTAGTAGGTTTTTCCATTTATGATTAGGAAATATAATTTTTTTAATCACAATATCACCTAACCTCTAGAAATTACTCCTGAATTTTTAAAAGATTTAAAACTTTATAAATTATTAAAAAGCAAAAAAATGAAAACAATTCTTGTAAAAATTCAGTATTCATTGAATTTTTTAAGACAATAGTGTCCATAATATATCTTATTCATAAAAGCAATTAAAAGCTTTTCTAATTAAATAATGTCTTAGTTTTATTGCATTTTTATTTTACGATTAGGAGTAGATTTTCTTTAACTGGTGGGGGTAGGGTGATAAAAAAATTTGATGATTTAAATCCTCCAAAGACTAATATAAACATTAAGAGTTACAAATATAAATTTCTCGAAATTTCATAAAATTAAATAAGTGGGGAGTAAGAAAAATAAAATAAAAAGATACCAAGATTTTCTAAAAAAAAAAAAAAAAGAAAAAAAAAGAAAAGCGTATCTAAAATAATCTAATTCATTTGTGAAAAAGTACTGAATGCGTAATTAAAATCTGACAATTATCTGATTTTTATAAGAATTTCGAAACAAGGTGCGTTTCACCGCGAAAAAGACGCTAAATTTTACCATAATTTATGGGCACCTGTTGATTCAAGAAAACATTTTAAACCAAGATTTCGAAGGTTCTAAAAAGGATTAAATATAATATATAATTTAATAATGAAGAAATTCTTGGTTCTTTCCTCTTAATAATTACATAAAAGATTGTTTTTATTAATTTTGAAACATTTTTTTTATCATGGTAGGCCCATATTTTATCGAAGCTTTAGAGGTATATATATATATATATATATATATATATATATATATATATATATCTGTGTGTGTGTGTGTGTGTATGCACGTGTGGCATGAACATGGCTGACGTCTAATTTAGGTGTGTAGATATATACACATGTGCATATGTATGTGTACATGTAGATATTTGTAGAAAGTCGTTAATTCTACATACATGCAATACATACACACGCACGCACACGCAGACACACATTTATATATATAGGAGTATTTTTATACGTCTGTAGTCCTCTTGAAGTAACTGTGACATATTTAGTGATGTAAGTGGTGTTCGTTTGCGTTTGTCTAGGTCAGTCTCGTTTGCGTAGGCGGTTCTATGTCAACCAATCTATGCGGGTCTGCATTCATCCCAGTGCTATCCACACGCCTGCGGCATGTCTACATGTACGCGTCATCTGTTATCAATGCCTGTTTTATTCGGTCAAATGCACAAATATTGGTACAGGCCAAGGTTTAGTCTTTGCAGGTTGTTGTTGAGGGAAATTAGTCTTGTTAACATTTCATGAAAAAAAAAAAAAATGAAAAAAAATGAATGAAAACCCTGTGGCTTTAATTATATCTTCCAATATTTGATACAAAATAATATTTTTATAATTTGTCTAATTCAATCAGAAAATAAAATTAGATCAGATAATATAGCGATCAATTTTATCAATTATTTGCTGGATCATTGGACCAGCAGCTCGGTGGAAATGATAACGACAGTTGCCATTTTGAATTCAGTTACCAAAGAGATTACCAAAAATCATTTAGTATAAAATCCTTAAAATGCCAGAAACAATAATGGCTTACGAAAATCAAGCAGCGTTCGTTTTGTCATTATTGTATTACTATCCTATTTGTGTGTGTATAAACATATATTATATATATATTCAATTTTTATATATATATTATATATGCGCGGTACTTATTGGAAACCGCTGAATATCAGTGATAGAGCTAACATATTTAGTTGGATTGATGTGAGTTTGTGATCCTGGGTTTCACGCTATTTGCGATCGTCAGCGTGAAACCCAGGGTCACAAACTCACATCAATCCAACTATATATATATATATATATATATATATATATATATATATATTATGAAATGGACAAAGTCCGACAATTATTTCAAGACATGTTTATGTTTATAGATACAAATATTTAAGTAAATGCCCTGTTTATAATAAACAGTAATAAACAACATTTACCGGTCTGAATGTCCGAGAAATTTTCATAGAAAATATTCGTCCTCCGACAGGAATCGAACCTGTATCCTATACGGAACCGTCATATAGCCAGACGTGCCTTTAACCGATTGGGCCACAGAGGAGCGTTCGATTAGTAAGCTCGATTTTACTGTCTTTAAACTACAATCGTCCATGATTCTCGCATGTACATTCATATCTGCTCATGGCGTATCCAAATGTAAACAAATGACTTCACACATTATGAAATGGACAAAGTCCGACAATTATTTTAAGACATTTTTATGTTTATACATTCTTTTTATAGATACAAATATTTAAGTAAATGCTAAATGTTTATTATAAACATAGCATTTACTTAAATATTTGTATATATAAAAAGAATGTATAAACATAAAAATAACTTAAAATAAATAAATATATATATATATATATATATATATATATATATATATATATATATATATATATATATATACACATACAGAGGAGAGAGAGAGAGAGAGTCTGTGCGTGTATGTGTGGACATAGAAATGAACACTGTGTGGTGACTGCCAGCTCCATGCTTCAATCTGATCTACAGATACTTGTGCATACTTTTGTTTAAATGCACTAAATATTCTGCGATAAAATACTGGGGAGGGGGAGGTAGAACAAGAACTACACATAACACTTTAATATTTGATGGGAATATAATGATTGGTAGACATTGCAAAGAGAAATAAAAACTAAAGTAAGAAAACCAGTAAGGTGAAAATGAACGCGACTCTTCCAGAATTAAAAGAGAAGAGGAAAAAATTCATGACGATATCATGGAGGAAAGAAAAAAATATGAATTAGAAAGTGAAAGTAAAATTAGTAACGAAATTGAGAGAAAAGAATCGAAACAGGCAAAAAAAAAGGGGGGGGAATAAAAAAGAAATGGACGAAAAGACAAATAAATGAAAGTCGTATGAAGAAAGGAAAAAGGGTAAAAACTGAATAGCATGGGATTTAGAAGAAGGAAAGGAAAGAAACAACGACGAAAAATAAAAAGGGGGCGCAAATTATTGAACGTCAGTTATGTGCTACACGCTTAGGCGATCATGTATCTTTCGATACATGACTGACGAGGCATATTTTTCCCGAAGTAGGTTGCCATTTCTTTCTGCGGTAGAACAATTCCCATCTAAGGCTATAGAACCCGGTCTGTCCTGCTAGTTACCCATAGCTGCTTAAGAAGATGATTCATACCTTTCCCAAGAGTATTAGCCCGTAAGTGAATGTAATGGATTCGACTGGAATTCGAACTCGGCTCTCCGATTCCTCAATCCGAGACTGCGCTATTTTGTGTTAAAATACATACACACACATATATCTGAATCGATTTAACGGAAGTCAATTTGCTTATTCTATCTCAAAGATAGGATGTTTGCGCGATGTAATTGATGATTGATTGATAATTCTTAAAGAGCGTGGTTAAAAAACGAAATACGGAATACCAGTCAGTTATTTGCCATGCGTTATACACGCTAAGGCGATCATGTACCTTTCGATATATGATTAACGAGGCAGATTTTTTTCCCGCGGTAGTTTGCCATTTCTTTCTGCGGTAGACCAGTTGCCATCCGAGGCTATAGAACCCGGTCTGCCCTGTTATTTACCCATAGCTGGGGAGAGAAGAGGATTCATGCCTTTTTCCAAAGGTATTAGCGCGTAAATGAATGTAATGAATATGCTTGAAATTCGAACTCGGCTCTTCGATTTCTCAATCCGAACCGCTATCCTTTATTACACCGTACCTCCTCATTATTGAACGTGGAAGATTGTAATGAACAAGGAAGAAAAGTCGTGAAAGAAGATTAGAGGGAATAAATGCAAAAAAAGAAGAAAAAAAATTAAAAAAGGAGAATGAAAAAGAAGTTAGAGCAAGAAAAAGGAAACAATAAAAAACGGATAAGGGTAAAAAGAAAAGAATTAAACGCAGAGAAAACAACACAAAAGAGAGAAAAGAAATGCAAGATAGAATTCAAACAATGTGATGGAAAAATGGAAGAGATAAAAAGCTTAGAAATAATCAGTAATCAAAGCCGAAATAAAAGATAAACGTAAAAGAGAAAGCCGAAAAAAAAACAAAGAAAAAACCGTAAGTCTGAAGATTTAACTGTGTTAAATTGTTAATATGCCTGTAAAAAAAAGATTTTGATTGATCTGATAAAAGTTGCAAACAATTTGCAAATAATTTTGCTTAAATTTAAAAGATGTTTTTGAAAGAATACTCGCAGAATGATTTTGAAAAGAAGTAACCCGAATTCTTCAACTAAAATATTCTTTAGAAATAACTCTTTGTTGCGTTAAAGAGTGAGAACACGCGTTGTATGTATACCTGTAAAAACTCTCAGTATATATATATATATATATATATATATATATATATATATATATATATGTAAGACTTGGGAATTTTAAATCTGTATAAATATTTCAATAGTTTAAAAAAAATTTTTTTTAAGATATAGTTAAAAAAAAAACCTTTTTAAATAACATCTAAAATATTATTATCGTTAGATTTACGTTAGAAATATTCAAACAAAGTTACATTCCACATCACGTGACGTCCGCGTCTCGCGACGGACGCTACTTGTAAACAAACTTCTGAATACATTTATTTCTGATGAAAGATCGGGGCAGATCTGAAATATCAAATATATATATATATAAAAAAAAAATATAAATAAATACTTTCACAAAAAAAAACATTCAAAAATTTTTTTTAATTTACAACTTTTCAGTTGTTTTCTCCAGATTATATATATATATATATATATATATATATATATATATATATATATATATATATATATATATATATATATATATATAAGGGAGTTGTTAGCATACATTTCCTTGTTTCCTGTGTGGAGTAGATAGCAACTGAATGTAATTTTGTTATTTTGTACCGGAACACATTTATGTGTTAGCGTGTGTACATGTGTGCGTAAATCGGTTCGTCATTTTACCAGCAGGAAATACAAAAAATGTGTTTGCAGTAAAAATGAACTGCAATTTGAACGAGGAAAACTGGATACGTGAAATAAAACTTTACGTTCTTTTCGGTATGTGTTGGTTACTCTGTCTTTCTTTCACATTTCATTTTACACACACGTACACATAATCATCCACTCTTCCTCAATACGCCTAGTTTAGGGTTAGGGTTAGGGTCTCAGGATTTAAGGTTAGGGTATGGGTCTGAAAGTTTCTTTCTCTACTATTTGGAGCTTAAACTTGACTTTATCAATCTCTTCTTCAATTCAACTCGTTCTGAAGAATCTGTGTTTGTATACATGTTTCCATATAATTCTGGTGTGCATATAAATCTCCGTATATCTATCTATCTATCTATCTATCTATCTATCTATAAATATATATATATATATATATTATAATTATTTAAAAAAATATGATTCCTACGCTACATAAGGGTTCTCATGTTTCAAAAACAAAAGCCAAAACCTCAATATAATTACTGATTTGATTCCTAAATTTTCGCTTGAGGATGAAACAGGGTCTGATACTTTAATTCAATTTAATTTCAATAATTATATTGAGATTTTTGGCTCTTGTTTTTGAAACATGATAACTCTTATGTAGCGAAGGAATCATTTTTTTTAAATAATTAGAATTTAAGCTCTACTTCTCTATGGAGCACTGTTTTTTTTTTTTAATAAAAACAAAAATGCTAAAGATCCCCAGATTATTTACCTAACGTGTTCTTTCCTATTTTTCTACATATTTACACACACACACACACACACACACACACACATATATATATATATATATATATCAGTGAATATTGAAGTCAACACTTAGAGGCGACAGGCTGTTTCATGCTAGCATGAAATAGCCTGTCGCCTCTGAGTGTTGACTTCAATGTTCACTTATATATTTATATTTACATACGCTCTATCTCTGATATTGAGCAATTTATCCCATAAATATAGCACACCTTAAAACTATATTTCTTCATATATATATATATATATATATATATATATATATATATATATATATATATATATGTATGTATGTATGTATGTATGTATGTATGTATCCTTATATACAAGAACATATATATATATCTACTGACACAAAGATGTTCTTCGCCAAGTTGGTGTAGAACAAAAGTGACACTTTAAGAACACCATCTTTGTGGATTCGATGCCATGTGCAACTGAGTATATGATCATATGTGTTTATTTGTATGTTTGCGCGTGTTGTTGGAGATGGATCTGATAATAACAGATCCATCCGCCAATGGACTATTTCATGTCGCAACGTTTGAGTTCTTGAGTTGATCAATCCGCCAACTTACGTTCCAACGCTGTATTATCCAATGAGATTAACAGATGTTCACATCTTTCCCTCACATCCAGAAGAGTGCAGACTGGAGTTTGTTAGTTAAGGGTTGGGTGCGGATATGAAGGCCTGCCTGCTGGGGGTGGAGAACAGACGGTTGGGAAGAGTGTGGCGAAGTAGGGCAGGAAGGTAGAAGGAAGGTTCAGTCTGTTAGGGCCATTTTAGCATCTTCAGAGAGAATCAACAGTACATGATCCCTGGCCAGGTTTACCAGATGGGATTCTCGTTATTTCTACTGTCAACAAGAACGGCTGTTGCCGCTAAAGCCTTGTGCAACATGGGAAATAGAGTATGGATGCACGTCGGGAACACAAATGCTGAACCATGGCTATTTGTATGCTGAGCTTATGGGTGGTCCTGTAGTTCAAATTTATCTTAAGGCAAGATTACCAGTAAAAGTAGTATTCATTCTTCTTTTAGCTGATCGCGAAATCATGCTTAATTATCATCAAAGATGTGTTAAGAGAATTTTACACATGACTATGTAAAAGTTATTTTTAAAATAACTTTGTAAGAAAGTAATTGCTAAAAGTAAAACTAAATTAGAAAAATCAATTCAAACATAATTTTTATCTAGAACTTTGGAATCGAGAAATCTGCAAAGTCGATGATGCATGTAGGAAAACATGAAGCTATAGAATGAATTCATGGGCGTGTGGCCGAGTAGTTAGAACGTTCGCTTTCTGACGATAAGGATGCATATATATATATATATATATATATATATATATATATATATATATATATATACAGTGTAACCCGGATATAAGAGAGTTGTCGGGACCGGAGAAGAAGTATCTTATATCCGGGTGGTCTCTTATATCCGGGTTTGGTCTATTATATATACATTAACACAGGCTCTAATTTGGGACCAGATAAAATCTCTCTTATATCCGGGTTTCTCTTATATTCTGGTTACACTGTATATATATATATATATATATATATATATATATATATACACGGAGATTTATATGCAGACCCGGGTTCGAATCTCACCATGGTCGATTTGTCAGACTTCCTGTTGTCGACTTCCTGTTGTTATCGGACTGGATTGAGGTCAATCCCAGGGTGCAGGATTGCCTCGTGAGTGAAATTGGGTAGACGGAACATTTGTGGGCCGTCGATAGCTGTCCTAGCACGAAGACACAAATCATCGTGGCCGAGGGCTTAGGTGTGCTCGCCTTGTTTAAATTGTTGATCACGCTAAATAATACGCTCTCTCCCAGAAACTGTAACTATGGTCTGCTCAGCATAGTTGCAATATAAAACACAGGTAGGCTCTGTGGGTGTTGAGCAAACAGAAATGCGCCTGAGCAAACGTCTGCAATAGGGATTGGCTAGCCGCCCTAGTAGACTGGTATCCTCGAATACATATATATAGAATTTAGCTACAAAACATATCATAAAGACAATGAACAGAAAATATAATTAAAAACTTACTTGAGATACTGGAAGTTTCATATAAAATGAAAGAAAAACTAGGAAAAGAATTGATCAAAAGAAGGAAGGTTTAGAAATTAGAATTAGTAGCAGAAAACTTACAAACGCATACATATATGAACAGGTTACATAGCAATATATTGGATACTTTTCCAAAGTTAGACAAGAAAAGAGTTGAAATTTTTGAGTCAGAAAACGGTGAATGTTGACGATAATGCCTTAAAGATACCATTGGATATACTGGATGTAAAAAAAAGAAAGGTTGGTGGAGTTAGCATTGTATGTTGTGTAGTCTGAAGAGAGATGGGGGCTGTTAGGCTGCCATGCTCTCGTGTAACAGAGAGAGAGAGAGAGTTTTGGAAACACATATTTTTTCTTTATTGAAATCGGAGTAGATTTGAACAACGAAATTAGATCAGAACAATTTTGTTTACTGATGGGAATCTGATCTAGGCCATTTGGAATTGGGTCATTAGGAAGACAATGATGATCGGTTAAAATTTGAAATAGAGCTTACTCAGGCTATGAGAACTTTGAAACTCGCATGTTTTTGGTAGACAGCGACACTCATGATAATCGATTGGGGACCAAGGATCGATTTATGGTCAGCCAGATTTATCTATATAAACGCGTAGTTATGCTGAAAAAGTAGCAGTCGAGAGAGAATTCTGGAAGAGACTGGAGAGGCCGCGATCGGTCGGCGCGTCGTCGTCGCCTGCGTGCAGTCACGCGCATGAGCACCCGCGTCGACCAATACGGGTCGCGGCGCTACAAGACAGACGAGAAAAGCAGCCGAGAAAGGCAGCCGAGAAAGGCAGCCGAGAAAGGCAGCCGAGAAAAGCAGCGAAGAAAGGCAGACGAGTAAGGCCGACGAGAAAGACAGACGGAAGAGGACAGACGGAAGAGGCAGAGAGTGGTTGGCTGGTCTTCCGTCGAGGTCGGAGATTGGGAGTGACGTCAGAGGTTGGAACCAGGCGCCCGCTTATATATTTTGTTGATATACGTACGAAGAAGCGAATTACTCCTCCAACGTCTAAGACTACTACTGCTTCTATTATTACTAGCACTGGAAACGGAAACGTCGAACAAGCTACAATAATCAAGAGTTGCATATCGTTCTGAGACGATTTCACAACAAGCTAATCACAACCCACTCTCTCTCTCTCTCTCTCGTATCCAGTGTATGAGTTTTTACATCAATTATTTTCATTTCTGTAACCCGTTTCTTTTCTATACTATTCTTTTCTGCTATATAAAAGGCATTAACAATTCAACCATTGAATAGTTGTTTGTTCGGCTTACTGCAGATATATATTTTTTGTGCATTCTAAATTTCTTATTACTGACTTTCCAGCCGTGTCTACACCTTCAGTCGACCGTGAATGGATGAACATCACTTCTGCTTTCTGGATCAAACCAAACACAACGTGGGCAGGAAGCTGGATTAAATCAGTGGACCAGTCAAATGATCTACGGATGCTCAAGGGACCTACGGTCACTCCCTTAAGTTCGGTTAAGACCGAGTAGACACCTCAACCCAGAGAGTAAGACGTCGGAGGTTGAGGGGCTGGGGCAAAAGTGGTTAGACTAGACACACCACTGCTGCAAATGGCTGCAGTACATGTGGCGCCCCAACAACCTTAATGAGTTACGCGACTCGTGATGTGACATGACTGTGCCGAGAAAGTTACGAAGTAAATTGTGGACTACACAAAGCAGTCAAATGAAAAAATTGTTTATCACAGTCAAAAGTGCATTTGAATAGAACTGGGTCAAAAGATTCCAAATGAGAAGACGAAAATGGGAATAAAAGCAATCCCTTGTAAATTTTAAGATTAAAATGAAGGAAATCCCAAGTAAATAACATCAACGCGGTTGCGCAGAGGTCACTAGAAAAAAGAAATACGTGTTGATAGCATTCCTGAATAAATCTGGTAAAACAAACTAAGCTGTGTGAATTGGAATATTCCTAATCACGCTGCTTACCGTAACAGTCGTAGAATGATGCGATCCGAACATTGCGAGAAAAAGAACAAAAAATCATAAAAACAGTTGGAAATGATATTGAAAATTATAGAACACACTATATTAAAGCGAAGACAGAACTTGGCAACATAATAAATATGCCCTGTGAAGCGATAGAAATGAAACCATCATTCATATAATAAATAAATGCAGCAAACTGAAAAAGGCACAAGAAAAATCACAGCTGAGTGGAAATAGTAATGTAGAGAGGAGTTTTTTTAAACGACTGGCATTTGACTACAGAAGCTAAATATAATTTGCTTTCAAATTCGAATGGATCAACCAATCAAAATTAAGAAACCAGAACAAGCGTTAGAAACCTGAAGAAAAAAAATGAAATCATCTAAAGAAATAGCATTAGAAATAATGCGGGGAAGTGTTTTTGAATATTGGCCCCTCGCGAGAATCATTAGATATTACAAAGAAATCAGCGTATGCAAAAATAATAATTTGGCGTGAGTCCAATTCTAAAATTCTTAAAAGGAACACGAGAGAAGAAAAAAAAAACCTGAACGAGGCCAAATGTTACTCATTCATGCTGCGTGAATATGAAAATATTGGGTTGGTGCATAATTATCAGGCGTTTTTGTAGGTGAGTTATTTGCTGTTTTTTTTTACTTTTTTTAATAAAAAATATTATTTTATTTTCAGGTTATAAAAATACGTATCGATAATCATACGCTCTGGAATTATCATTTAAAAATGTTATTGTTGTATTGTTATGTTTCTTTTTTCAATATAAATATTGTTTAAAAAACGCCTGATAATTATGCACTAACCTAATAGTTAGTCATGAGACTTGATTTCTTCTTGTTTAATTAAAAATAGTAACGACAATACGACTGAATGTTGCTTCTACGAGAATAAACAACAATAAAAGAACTACAACGACGTCATCATTGACCAAAGGAAGCCCCAACATTGATTTAAACGATTATAGTGTTCATCATGAAACTATCTAGAATGCTTGTTTCTCTACTCTTGATAACTATGTCTCAAGCCGACATAATAAATTCAAAGGTATATTTATGTATAAAGTCGCTCAATATCAGTGATAGAGCGTATGCAAATATAATTATTGGGTTGGTGTATAATTAACAGACGTTTTTATAGGAGAGTTATTTGTTAATAAAAATTGCTTTTTTGTCTACTTTTTTTTAATAAAATATTATTTTATTTTCAGCTTATAAAAATGCATGTCGATAATCATACTCATTTGAAAATGTTATTGTTGAGTTATTATGTTTCTTTTTTCATAATAAATATTGTTTTAAAACGCTTGATAATTATGCACCAACCTAATAGTTACTCATGAGATTTATCACTTGATTCTATTTAAAAATAATAACGACAATACGAATGAATGTTGCTTTTACGAGAAAAAAAAATAGCAACAAAAGAACTGGAGCGACGTCATCATTGACCAAATGAAGCCCCAACATTGATTGAGACGTTTATAGTGTTCATCATGAGGCTAGCTAGAATGCGAAAATATAGTTTCTTTACGCTTGATATTTATGTCTCAAGTCAACGTAATAATAAATTCGTAAGTAACTAGTAGCGATATATCCTGATGTTATCAAGTACCCACAGAAAAAAAAAGTTTTAACCGCTAAGGACATTCATGCTAACCGCGTTCCTACATTAGGGAATTACGTTCCTGCTTTATCAACAGTGCAAAAGTGGGCCGCTGAAGTTAGGAGGGTAAGAGTCTTGAATATAACCCAAGATGTGAACGTTCTGCGGGTGCCATCACCGAGGAAAGCATTGATCGTGTTCACGACATGGTGACGGATGAAAGGTGATTGACTATATAACACATAATCAATGCTATTAGCATATCCCGTGAGAGAGCTGAGAATATTCCGCCCAATGAACTTCGAATGACGAAGGTTTCTGCTCGGTGGGTGCCACGTCTTCTGACACTTGATCAAAAGCGCACCAGGCTGAACCCATCACGGGAAAATCTGACATTGTTTGAAGCAGATCCATCTTGATAACTATGAAGGAGTGATGCTAGAGCTGTGAAATCTTGCGAGCATTAATTTGAACTCAGTAAAAATTGCATTGTTTCTTTCCGGGTAAACTGATATCTGACTGTTCATAGAAGACTTCAAAAGTAACTTGTAGCGACTTCACTTAAAAAAATTGACAAAATTTGCAACTGTGGTGCTATCAAGTACCTGCAGAAAAGTGTTTAGCCCCCAAGGACATTCATGCTGACATGGTCGCTACATTAGGGGATTAGGCCCCATCAAGAGTGCAAAAGTGGGCAGCTGAATTTAAGAGAAGAAGGGTGAGTCTTGGAGATGGCCGAAGGTCTGGATGTCCTGAAACTGCTACCACCGATGAAAACAATGATCGTGTTCACCGCATGGCGATGGATAAGAGGCGTTTGACTATAATCAAATAGCCAATGCGAGTATCTCGTGAATTTGGGAATGTATTTGGCATGACGAAGATTTCTGCTCAGTGGGTGCCACGTCTTCTGACACCTGATCAAAAGCGCACCAGGCTGATCACATCACTAGAAAATCTGACATTGAACGTTTCCTAGCCTAGCATGACTGTTGAGTGCATCACTTTTAACCGGAGATAAAGAGACAATTCATGTATTGGAAACACCCCACCTCATCTGCCCCCAAAAAGGCCAAGGTCGTTTCATCTGCAGGGAAGGTGATGGCCTCAGTTTTGGGAGGATGAAAATGACATTGTGTTTATTGACTATCTATAAAAAGGGCACATTATCCATACAACTTGCCGCTGTAGTTACTATCAAACACCCAAGAAAACTAACAAAAGTGGTTTTGTTTCATCAGGATAATTCTCCATCACGCGTCCTTGGACTGTGTCTGATTTTGGCTTTGAACTGTTTGACCCTTCTCCCTTTTCTCCTGATTGGGATCCATCTGACTATCATCTGTTCCTAAACATGAAAAAAAAAGGGGGAGCTGGGAACCGGTATCGCAGTGATTATGACATCATATATGCTGTTGTTGATGACTTTTTTGGCCAACAGGATGAAAGCTTCTTCACCAACGAGATCCAAGCACTGCAATACCTATTGAAGAAGTGTGTGCCCCTTAAAGAGGAATATGTTGAAAAATAAACCTCATTTGATCACATTCCGTAAGATTATCTTGGTCAGACTATGAACTTTTCAGCCTACCCTCGTATTTCAAGTTGAAGACGGTCTTTTACATTTGGTGTTAAGTTTGAAGTAATCGATAAATGCTTAACAAACAAACTAAGCTTTTGTGGAGAATACACAAAAAAAAATCTGCTAGTATATATGTTAATTGAATATTGAGGATCTTCAAGCTTGTCGGACTTGCTATCAAAAAGTGTAAAATGCGAAAAAGCTTTAATTTTAAATGCAAATGAAATTCACTTAAATGTAAATATCCAAAATAAGAATGTATAAAATAACTGATTTTTAGATGTTTTTGATCTTACCATCTTGAGCGAAACACGGAAAAGGGATGCTTGTGTTGTCGTGAGATATCATCTGGTGGGACATTTTCAAATTGGTTTGATTACCATTTGTTCACAGGAAAAAGGTCAGTGTAAAACAAAATACTTAAAAAACAAAATACTTAAAAAAAAATATTAGCGAGAAAATCCAAAGACAAAATAATGTTATGGCATAGCAAAATCTTTTTCTCTCTTTTGGGTTTTATGAATACGAATTTTCACAAATGTCATTTTTCTGACTTTTGCGAAAGACATGGAAAGAAGGTTCCTCACTTTTTTTTTTACATTTGTGCGATCAGAAAAAAACGGTTACGCAAACATTAATATGTGATAATCATATGAAAAATTAACTTAGCCCGAACTTACGTGAAAAGAACAACGCAAATTGTCTTTCTAAATACACAAACCCAGTTGAGAAATTTAACTATAGTCACATACCTAATCATCATTAGAGAATATATCTGCCAAAACATATATCTAAACTCAATCGTATAAATCTTCAAACAACATTTCATTGTTTTCTTCTCACATTTTGCATATATATATATATATATATATATATATATATATATATATATATATATATATATATGTATATCACAATCGCTCTCCCGTCGAACTCGACGTATGAGGGTCAGACAGATCAGTTCCCAGAAACTGAAAGCCCGACAGCCACACAGGATTTGATTATAGTTGTGAAGGCTTTGTGCAGGGCCATATATATATATATATATAGACAAACCCACATCAATCCAACTAAATATTTTAGCCCTATCACTGATATTGAGCGCTTTCCAATAAGTACCGCGCATATATAATATATAAATAATATATATAAAAAATTCCATATATATATATATATATATATATATATACTAGCAGCATGGCCCGGCGTTGCTCGTGCTTGATTAAAAAATCGTACGACTCATACAGCAATCGCTATCACTTGACTTAAATATTTTTGCCCTTCCTTGCCTTTAAAGGAGTGCCCTTTGCCGTGCTGATGTTGCTACATGCCTTACTTCTTGCCTATCTCACACTGCGAATTTTTTCTAAGCTCTATACTAAACATTAAATCTGTTACGAAAAAAGAACTAAACAAAATGAACACAAAACGATCAGCTTTAAAAAAGGACTCGTAACTGGAAAAAAACGAATGAAAAAAGAATGTTAACAACAAATAGTTTTTCACACCCAACCCAGTTCTGCGGAATCAGAATCAACGTTGAGTTTATGCAAGCGAATGAGCCAATTGGAGTAAAGTGTCATACAGATTTAAATTTTTCCCACTTGTGACGAATGCAGCTATCGATTTTTTTGCATGCTAGAATGCTAGTTAACATTCGTGTCAGTCATCTGTGGGCTCTCACGCTGGCCAATAGAATCTTCCTGCCTATTCGTAGCAGCCAGCTATAGGCTCTCACTCTGGCCAGTAGAAAATGGCCGCAAACTACATGAAAACTACCGTAGAAGCATGAAAATCGATTATTTCCACTATCGATGGGAGTTGGGAAGTGCAAAGTCGGTCTTGGTCTTCTCACTAACTTGGAGCATGTGCATGTAAATTTTGGTGCAAATCCGTCGAAAATTGCGGCCGTGCATTCGTTACACATACACACACACACACACACACACACACACATCCTGCCTTTTATATGTATATATATATATATATATATATATATATATATATATATATATATATATATATACACACATTTTGCAACAAACTCACATCAATCCAACTAAAATATGTTACCTCTATCACTGATATTGAGCGCTTTCCAATAAATACCGCACATATATAATATATAACTAATATATATAAAAAATTGCATATAAATATATATTTATATACATACACATTTTTCACAAACTGACATCAATCCAACTAAATATATATATATATATATATATATATATATATATATCTTCAGCTTCAAATCATGTAAATCTCGTGGTCGTATATTCGTACTTTTCTTAAATAATTCTATAAAAGTCAAAATGGGATTCACTTTCTAGCATGAATCAATTGAAATTTGATCTTGAAGTAAAAAAAAAAAAGTTACATTTGTACTTTTATCCTGACAGTTACGCAAACCTCAAGTAAAATTGGGATTACAATGATAAGAAGTTTATACTTAAATAACTTAAATATAAGATTATTAAATAGACTTTTCTTGGGCAAAAATAATTTGGAAATCCTACGCAATGAAACTGCCAGAAAGCCACGGTAAAGCACCGCCGTGGAAATGCCCAGAATGATAATGCTATTGTGAAGCTTTATCTTGGGAGAGAATGATGCGGAACAACATAATTACTAAAATTTTAAGATAATAAATCACTGTGCAAAAGCCAGGAAGCGTTACTCGTGACACAAGAGTTTCTGAATTCTATCAGTAACAAGAGACCGCAAGCCAAGAACGACTTGTTGGTTCTCTAAGCCTTGCAACCTATTTTCCTGGCAACGCCCTACGCATTCATTTCATGCGCGACAAACGCATTTCAGTTAGAAGCAATTAGGACAATAAAAAATAATACTGATACATTGACATAGAAAATCTGGACATATGCTATTCTATAAATACATATGGTAATCATTATGAAATTATCTTAGCGCATATGGCAACCGTCTGTAATATCTCATCTAAGTGATGTTTCTCTGACATCGCTTATGATAATCTTTTGCCACTTATGACACATCCTTTAATTCATTTATGTCAGGTTAAAGCGCATATCGTCATTTTCTTTTTCGTATACTTATACGTTTTCTTTTGACACTGATCAATTCCTTGTTTGTTTCTCTTCAAATCACGCATTAATTTTTAAGTGTTATATACCGTACCTATGAATACTAATGAGTATGTTCCAATCCTCATAAATACGGTGGACACTATTGTAAGTGGGGGTAATATGCTGTATAAGTAGTCCACCACTAGCAGTGGTTTACCTACTTCACGCCGCTGGCGAGTATTTATTTTCTTGATGTTATAAAGATTACCATTTCATTTCCAACCTCCGTTTTGGTTATTCCTCATTCAATAACCCTTTCTAGGTTACAACATTCTGGCGACGAGATTGAGAGATTGACTCTGTACAGAGTAAATCTAAAAAGGGGGTGTTGTATACCGTACCTATGCACACTTATGAGTACGTCCCAATCCTCATAAATACGTTGGACACTATTGTAAGTAGTGGCAATATGCCCACTAAGTAGTCCATCATTAGTAGTGGTTTACCTACTTCATGCCGCTGGCGAGTATTGTATTTTGTTGACGCTATAAAGATTAACATTTCATTTCCAACCTTCGTTTTGGTTATTCCTCATTCAGTAACCTTTCCTAGGTTACAACATTAAGGTAATTAAATTTCTGGGAGAGTCAAATTCTCTGAGAATGATTAAACTGAAAAAAATGGTTAAAGGATTTCGTTTTTGATCAATATGGAGCCTCGTCGGCAAAAATAGGAAGAGCGAATTCACTACGTTCTTTTTGTTTGTTATTATCAAACATATCTACAAGATTTCTTGGTATCATATTTCTTTTGTTGTAGAATTTCAAAATCATTTTTTTCAGTTTGACAATTTTGATTGACATTTTTAAAACTGGATTTCTAATTACAGAAATTTCATTCCTAACATTAAGAAATAATCCCGAGGAGAAAAAAGTTATAATTCCAGCTCAAAGTTACATATATCTTATACGGTGAATTCTCTGTGCGTGTGTGATTGAATAATTTTTCTATCACGTATATATTTCACTCGACTACACATGCGTGTTGATTCTGTCCACGTGTCCATCTCAACTACTACCTTGTGTTATATTATATTAGGGATATAATAATGTCCATAACGAGGGAATGCAAATGGAAGAATATTCACTTTCTTCTATAGTTACGCGGTTATATGCCATGCGTGATACACGCTTAGGCGATCATGTATCTTTCGATACATGACTGACTAGGCATATTTTTTCCGCAGTAGGTTGCCATTTCTTTCTGCGGTAGCCTAGTTGCCATCCAAGGCTATAGAACTCTGTCCTGTTATTTACCCATAGCTGGGGGAAGAAGAGGATTCATACTTTTCCTAAGGGTATTAGCACGTAGGTGAACGTCATGGATTCGAACTCGGCACTCCGATTCCTCAATCCGAGCCGCTATCCATTCCTCCACCGTGCCCCCTTCAGTCAGTTATGTGCCATGCGTGATACACACTTAGGCGATCTTGTATCTTTCGATACATGACTGACTAGACAGATTTTTTTTTCCGCAGTAGGTTGCCATTTCTTTCTGCGGTAGATCAGTTGCTATAGAACCCGGTCTGTCCTGCTATTTACTCATAGCTGGAGGGGGGCGAAAAAGAGGATTCATACCTTTCCTAAGGGTATTAGCACGTAAGTGAATGTAATCGATTCAATTGGAATTCCTCAATCCTAGCCGCTATCTATTACTCCACCCTGCCTCTTTTCTTCCGTAACGCACTCATTATCTGGTGATTAACCGACGGGGTACATATATTTAACCCCACAATTTAGTGACATGCACAACGACGTAATTAATTAACACTTCCTTGACTGATGGCCACATGATAATTATCACTTCATTAATTAAAATCCCTTTAGTGAAAAGCATCCTGCGTTCGTTTCGTTCACCAATTCGCCATTTTTTATGAAACAATTGTTTTCTTATAGTTTCTTATATTTATTGCTTTCTTGTATTTATATATGTCAAGCCTACAAAATATTTGTCGTAAACTTCTAAATTATTATTATAATTCATCAAATACGTTTAAAATTGATCAGCAATAAATGTTTGCGACTAAGAATGACTGAAAATAAAAAGCTGTTACGCCATATTCCGACTTTTCAATTTGAACTACAGTGTAACCCGGATATAAGAGAGTTCTCGGGACCGGAGAAGAAGTCTCTTATATCCGCGTTTGGTCTATTATATATACATTAACACAGGCTCTAATTTGGGACCAGAGAAAATCTCTCTTATATCCGGGTTTATCTCATATCCGGGTTACACTGTATATTAGTGTCACGTGGTATGGTCTACGTTACAAGGACATCTGAATCTTAACTTTCAATCCTTATTCCCTAACTGTTGAGTCTTGACTCATTGTTGAATCTCGACTAATGCATGGAATAATAATGCAACACAAAATGTACTTAGAACAAGAATGTATTATAACAAGAAAGTGTACACAATATTTACATCTAGTATTTCTGTATATTTCTGGGAAGACGTTCCTGGAGAATGTGTTGACTAAGTCGCAGTCGGGCAGAGTCTCTAGCTGGATCTCTGTATTCGCTCCCATGTCTTCCGGTACCAACCATTATTTATATAGTCGGTAGTCACCTATGCAGATTAGGTGGATCCTACCACAACACTAACGCAAACTTGTTTGCTCGGTTTCATTTGACGGTAAGTTTAGAGATCTAATTTTCACAGGCACTTAATCTCTAAGAATGGCGAAGATGAAATAACAATGCAATTTAATCAAAATCTATGTAAGGTTATAGGGTAAAAAATGCCCATCTTCATGTATATTTTATAGGTATTAATAAAGACAAGTCATGAAAAATTACCTACTTTTTTTCTTCCAAACATGACTTGTCTATCTCGACTACTACCTTGTGTTATACCCTGAAAGAACTCTCAGTCTCCCACGACTGAAGTACGATAACCAGGAAGGAGTAAATGATCGAGCCTTGTAGATTACGGGAAATAAAAACATTTAACTTATTTTAACCACGTCTTAATCTTCATTTGTTGTTTTGTCATTCCACGTCTTGCTTCTTGTTAACGTTAACATCGCCGTTAGAACATTTTCTTTGTCCGATAATTTTCATGTTTCTTTCCGAATTCGGGGCATATTTTCTCCACCCCGTTAATGGCTCAAAGGAAATTTCAACTCACTTCATTTTTCCGAGAACAAAGCTACTAAAATGTAAATATTTTTAGTTTCTAAAAGATATTTTATTAAGATTTCATTATATTTCATAAAATTGAATAAAGAGGCTTTAAATGAATTAAGTATATTTACTATTGTCTATGTAACTATTTTTACAAGATACACTTTTCCTAAACAAATTTAAACACTCCATAAGTAAAAACAATTTTTTTGAAGTCTGATAATTAGCTAGTTTTAGTAGTTTTTTTTTTAAATCTATGTGTTTTTTTCATCTAAACATTTCTTATGTAAATTATTGATTGACTGTTTTATACAGTTTAAACAAGTTTTCAAGGACAATTTATAATGCACACAAATAGTTTTAATTGTAGAAAATTTTTAATCTTTCTTCTTACCAATGCTACAAACATTATAAACGATGAAATTAATTTTTATACATTTTTATGTGCTTTTCCCGTCACATATTTTCTACAGACACATACGGATACTGATCTGTTTCGATCAATGACAACGATCTCATGATCTATATTATAAAGGGTGTTTCAATAACTTGGATCGAGTTTAAATGTGAACTAAGTTTAAACGTCAAATGATTTTTTTCTTTTTCTTTCAGATTTAGCGGGCATTTGGGCGATAGTATTTTTCACACATAATTGCCATGATTAAATAACACAACTATTTATTCCTGTTTTAATGGTAAGTCTGATCCGTCGAGATGGTCAAATTGGCAGCTAATCTAAATGATCTACAATGACTGTCATGTCAATTTGAATGCCTCCAAATCGAAACTGATCTCTTTTAGTCGTCTCATAGAGACCTTTTTACCTTGGCTAATGCTAACCTCCAGTAGAGCGACTCATTGTGCCTTCTCGGGTTAACGTTACCCGCTGAAATGAAGTGGAAAGATTATATTGAATTAGTTGCTAGGCCTGCTGCCAGGAAAGTTGGTTCACTATGTCTCGCTAGACAATTTTTCTCGACAGAATCTATCTTACACATAATCTACAATTGCTCCTTGCATTGAATCAATTGCTTCCACATCTGGTTTGGTGCTTCTGCTATGTATTTAGAGATTCTTGATGAAATACAAAGAAGAATCTGCAATGTTATTGATTCTGATCTGGTATCTCGGCCTCGGTCAATTTCCAACAGCCGTAACGTAGCTTCTCTGTGTCGTTTTCTATAAATACTTTCATGGTAATTGTCTGATGAACTTTCCTCTTTGGTACCTAGAATTTAAGAATTTAAATGCAGTACAGGATTAGTGGCAAGATCTCATCAATATACAGTTGAAATGGCGAGATTTAACAGCTAACAGTTTCTTCTCTCGCACTTCTCGTTTGTGGAACACTTTTCCGGTTTTTGTTTCCAGTCAACTTTGATCTTCAAAAATTTAAATACAATGTCAATTGTTATTTTCTGTCTTCTTAATTCCTGATATCTCTCCTTAATAATGTCTTTTTCTTCTCATATTATATCACACTCAGTAATCCCTTGCGTCTTAGTAGCTTTATTTCCTTGCTTGGAGTGAAATGATTAAAAAAAATCAAGGGTATGATTATACATTATTTTTTTTTGTATTTTGTGTAGGACCGTGGGGATGTGAAGATGTGAATAGATATCTCTGGGTTAAGATTTCCTGCTAGTCGGTCCAGCTACATAGGTATGTTGGACTATAATTAAGTCCAAAGAAGACAAAGAAAACAAACAAGACTGATATACATGGGTAAACAAATATATATTAATACACAAAAACATGAAAAGTTACATAGTGTTTGCATGGAGAAGTTATGTGTGTGTTGTGTTGAGTGTCCGTACGTACGTGTATTGTTCTTAGCGTGTTCCCAGAATTTGGGAAACGCTGTAACTGTGAGAGGTCACATATTGGTGTAAGTGGAAAAAGAACGATTTTACCTCGTCTCCGTGCGAGGTAGTGGCCCAAGGCCTGAGTCGAAAAAGAGAGATTTTACCTCATCTCCACGCGAGATGGCGGCCCAGGGCCTGAGTCGGAAAAGAGAAAGAGGCGAAAGGTCAGCCAGTATTTATACTCGTGGGAGAGAGACCCCTGTTGAAGGATTAAGGAAACTGAGGAGGAGCTAACTCCGACAATTTCATCTTTGATACACAGGCTAACGTGCATAAATAAACGTTATTTTCATTAGGTTTTAAGTAAAAAAATCCCGTTAATTAATCCTTAAATTTACTGTATTACTTCAAAACACATTTCCAGAACAAATTCTGTATTTTTAAGAGATTTTTAATTTTGTTGCAAGAATTTTTATTTTGTAGGTATTTCTGTCTGCTCGATAGATAGCTTATTTATTGTACTTTTTCTGACAGGAACTTTGATAGAATTTATTTATTTTTTCAGATTTAACCATAGGCAATTTAAGATGAACCCTGAACCCTGAAAAATTATTGAAAAAACAAACAAGACTGTGGTTTTATCTTCTTTAGTTTTTCTCTGGCAATCTGACTGCAAGCTTTCTTTTGATATTGCAAACAGAGACAAGATTTTGGTCATCATCCGTAATATTATTTATTTATTTATTTATTTATTTAAAGATTTCTTTAGGTTTCTTTGATGTTAATTAATCAGTAAAGTTTGGCGTATAAATGAGAAGAAGGAGAATTGTTTTCAGCTTTTAACATTAACTTTAAAGTATGTAAAATCAAATACAAAATCGGAGCTTGCAGAAATCCACCGAGGAAAGGAAGAGGATGGTTCAGTTTTCCTATCAAAGAAGTGAGTGAACTAAGCAAAGATTAAAATCAATGTGTGTCTGCGCACGTGCATGCGTCTGTGAGAGTATATACGTAAGTTATTTTCATTTTATCAATGTCTCTAAAAACCGTAGAAAAAAAAAAATTGAAAGAAAGCTGAGTGTCGCATAAAGTTAATTCGATTTGAAACGGGTGAAACTGGTGTCAAGTGAATAAAAGTTCATGATTAGACAGAAATGGTCATAAAACTGTCAGTAACAGGATTAAATGAATAAAAACATTTTTTCTATAGATGAAAGCCACCCGCAGTCAATCACGCGAAACCAATGTTTCGACTTCACCTACACACTAGGTAGAGGTAAGAACGTCGACGAAGCCTACAGATAATACTTCAGATTTCGAAGATACTTGAGTATTATTGACGTTTATATTTTATAGAAAAATTAATGTTCCAGTTGAATGAAACGAGATGATCAAAAGCGAATTCAGTTTTCTCGCAATAATACTAGTTAGTTCTTCATTTTACACACAAGCTCGTGCGCCATCAACGTGACAAAAAAAGAAGGCGCTGAGGTAAAATGTGAAATATTTTTTTAATATGGCTAATTTTTTCATACTAATTTCATCTGGAAAGCAATGATTGTAATTTAGTATGACGAGCAGTTTAAACAAGTATATCACGTTCAAACCTTCGGTCACGATGACTTGTGACTTCGTGCTATAGCACAACCATTTTCCCTTAAAAACCTTGGACCAATTCAGTGGTTTTCAGACGTTTTCGAGAGAATCAGTACGCTAGGTATCGCCGATCCGGTATTAAACGGACAAAATCCGAACGAACAAAAAAACGGCAGGCAAAATCCCAGTCTCTTATCCCAAAAGTAAACAAAATACCAGTCTAATAAATAAAAATAAAAAGTCTCATATAAAAAGAAAAACTCATAATATTAATATCCAATATATAGACTTACATGTACAAGAAAATTATTTCTCGAATAAAAACTTTATTTAAGCCTTTAATTCGGCATATACGATGATCCGTGGTTTGTTTACGCTTTGGCGCAAACTTAAAAAAAACACCCTTAAAAAATCTTAGAAAACGTTTTTTAGAGGTTGGATCGATTTACTATGAATTTCTGTTGCAAACAGCAGAGCTATAAACTCGTGAATAGATTTTTCATCGATCTTAGGTTAATAATTCGGGACACGAATAAACCTAATTCGGAGTTATTTCACGAACAAAAACTTTAAGTCCTTAATTCGCATAATATTTGTATACGATCTCCGTGGTTTGTTTTACGACACATTTTGGCGCAAACTTAAAAAAAAACCACCATTCTAAAAAGTCTTTCTTTACATAAAGTTGGGTCTTACGGGATACCCTATGAAATATATCGAATATGTGAACGTAGTCGTGTTAGAAAACGTTTCCTAGAAATTGGAACGATTTACAATGAATTTCTATTGCAAACAGTGCGAACCATTAACTTGTGAATTACCCGACAGAAATAGATCTTTCTTGTACGTTTAAGTGTATAGATATTTACTTGACCCTCCTCCCCACTAAGTCAGGATGTGACACAAGGTTAGTTTTTAAGGTGGGACCCGAGTATTTTCACTCGGGCCGCTGGTCTTAGCTGGTCATAGATTGTCCAAGCTGGTCAGAGCTGGTCTAAGCTAGTCATAGCCGTGATACCACCAGCACAGGGACGGGCCCTGTGCCAGGTAAGTATCTGTACATATAAGTGTATATGTTGGCTATTATTACAAATTTGACTTTAAAAATTGAAATTAAAGTTCCTTGAATTTTCAATGTTAAGTTTGTTTCGTATTATATACGAATTTTTTTTTTTCATTTTCATTTTGTCCACTTTTGGGATAAGAGCCTGTTTTTTTGCCCGTTGGGATTTTGTCTCCGGTTCTGCCTCCACATATCAATAAAATGAAGAAGTTACCTTCCTGATAGATGTACTATGGTGAGTTTCGAACCCGGGTCGGAAAGCTAACGTTCTAACCAATCGGTCCCCAAAATATATATATATATATATATATATATATATAGGGGGGGCAGTGTAGGGAGGTAGAGAGACAGCGTTGAGTTAGATGTAACATTTCTATTGTTGGGTCTACCCATACGGATTACCTAGTTTTTCCTAAACTATATATATATATATATATATATATATATATATATATATATATATATATATATATATATATATATATATATATAGGTAACTATACTCGTGTCGAAAAACCTTCGAACTCTTGATTTAACAACAGCCAAATCAATCACGAAGGAAAAAAAGGTTTTAAAAAAAGAAAGAGCCAGGAACATGAAAGTCTGTCGAAAATAATCGCACAGATACAGGTTCAAGGCCCAAAGAAAAAACCCCGATACGAGTAAACAACTAACTAAAGAGCTCAATACAAGCGTAGAGCAAACCTAGTCAAACCTAATGAGCCAGACACACCTACCAAGGTTTCACTTAGGCAGATCGTCAGGGTCGGCTGGCTAAAGAGGCAACAGAAACTGGCATATACATGGAGACGACCACCAAGACAACACCACGTGACCAAGGAAGAGAAAAAAAAAAAAAAGGAAAAAAGAGAAAAAGAAAAGCGACAACGGGGGGTGGGTATAGATTTATTCAACTAACTAAAAGGAGAGGGGATAATTAAATAAAATATAATCAACATCATATCCGTTACTGAATGGTACGATCCTTGTTTATAAATTCTGGTGTTGAGTGGTCTTATTTGTCTACTAGCCAGGGCTTTCAATCGTATCGTTCGATCATCATCAGGTAGTAAATTAGTTAAGTTTTTTAAAATCCAGGTAATAATTAGACATCGAAAGTGTAATCTGAAAGAAGTCTTTTTTACAATTGTGATATTGTTAAAAGTAAGAATAATTTTGGAGCGTGCAGACTCGACGCTGAGGTTGAATTTTGAATTTTGAAATTTTGCGTTCTCGTAGAAGTAGGTTATATTTGTTGTAAAAGTGGCATGAACAAAATTGTTCAATAATTATAGTAATGTCACCATTATTATCGGGAAATTCACACGTAGGATCAGTCTTTTTTAATATCTATTATGTGGTACGTAATCAATTTATATAACATAATTCATTCATACGAATAACAAATAATGAAGCTAATTATGGCAAGAATCACTCCTGCTAACAACATTTAATAATAAATTTTATTATTAAATGTTGTTAGCAGGAGTGATTCTTGCCATAATTAGCTTCATTATTATGGCAAGAATCACTCCTGCTAACAACATTTAATAATAAATTTTATTATTAAATGTTGTTAGCAGGAGTGATTCTTGCCATAATTAGCTTCATTATTTGTTATTCGTATGAATGATTTATGTTACATATATATATATATATATATATATATATATATATATATATATATATATATATAAAGAGTGTTGGACCGATTTTAATGTGAATTAAGTTTAAGCGTCTAATGATTTTTTTCTTTTTCTTTAAGATTTGGCGGACATTTGGGCGATATTATTTTTCACATATAATTGCCAAGACAAATAGCATGATCTAATACAGAAATAAATAGAATTTTCTCCAATAACACTGATTTATTTACTGCTGACTTTGATCCGTCTTAATGAAACACCCTTATATATAATCCATCTAAATGAAACACCCTATATATATGTGTGTGTGTGTGTGTGTGTGTGTGTGAGGGCACTCCGATGTGGTGTAATGGTTAGCGAACTTGTCTCGCAAGAACAATTACGAATGAGTAATGAGTCCAGCCTTGTGCTACGCTTGGAAAATCAGTGTGTGTGTGTGTGTGTGTGTGTGTGTGTGTGTGTGTGTGTGTGTGTGTGTGTGTGTGTGTGTGTGTGATAAATTGAATGAATTAATGTACAGTTAGTTTGAAGTTATTATGCTAATCACATAAACTTAGCTCAATAACTCGAAAGTTGATTCGAAAACATTTTGTCAAATGAAAAGATTAATTTATACATCAAAACAAAGCTTGAGCTAAATGCATGTTTTATTAAAGTTATTGGATTTATTTTAAAAATAAAACTTCGATTTGTTGTTATGGTGCAAAATCAGACAATCACATTTTACTTCAATAACAAGGTAATAAAATGATCAACAACTGATCAATGCTTATAATAAAACAAAGAACGAACATATATGATAAGTCTTTATTGATAATAACTTTATAACTTTCTCTTAATAACATCCATAACATCTGTTATACAATGATTTTGTTAAACTTCATACCTCATCGGGCTCAATTTCCGACATGGTTGTTTTAATTGATTCTCATAGGTCTGCTTGATACCATTCATATAATTTCATCTTTATAATTGACCATAGATTTTCAATCGGATTCAGATTAGGAATTGATGGTTGTCATTCCCTTATTTTATCTCCTCTAAAACTTTAACCTTCTTTGTTGCGCATAAATGCACACTTCCCTTTTGAACTGCGAGGGTGGAACTTGTATCATTCAAAGAAAGTCTTGTTAATGAAATCGCAATAGATAGCACGCTTCAGTGTAATTCCTTCATCGACTTTAAATGGTTCAGTAAGGGTTTTGTCGACAATTCCAACCCATATCATCACACTGCCGCCTCCTTGTTGCCTTCTCTTAGCCACAGGCACATCTTCATCGGATAAAATCCATTCTTTTGCCCAACCATCAGGTCCATCTAGTGTCTGTCGGCTACAGCTCTGTCCTGTTTCTCTGATGGTACTGACCGAAAAGTAAACCACCCGGTGAACTGAAGGAACCACCACAATCCGCCACGTTGTGTATTTTTGATCCGAACAGCAGTATTTTGATCCCTCAGGACGATCCGGAGGGGTAGGACGAATTAAATGGCTGGGCTCCACGCTGTAAGAAATCGCTATTCGTGCAGAAACGTTCTTGTCGTAACCGCAAGGGCACAAAGAAGAAAGAAATAAGCAACATTTTCGGTTCCTGTACAAAGAGCCCTTTAAGGCTACTGTTTTTATGTCACTATACAAACTGTCTTAACGAGGTTCACTCGTGTGGGTCGGAACGTCACAGAGACAGAAAGACACAATCATGCCGATAGACTTCGACTGGTCTAAGTGAGATAATTCGTGGATAATTCGTGGATCTTCGTCTGCACCCTCCGATATAGCAGTCGGCTTTCTCAGCTCTGGATTCGCACGGGTTCTATTTCTATCTCTTGGTATGAATCGAACTTCTTGGCGCATGCAACCAACTGACCAGCAAGATCCACCAAGCCGTTTCCGCCGCGTTTTCTTCCGCGTTCTCTCTCCGCGTTTTGCCTCGTTCTCTCTCCGCGGAGTGCCTCGTTCTCTCTCCGCGGACTGCCTCGTTCTCTCTCCACAGACTGCCTCGTTTTCTCTCTCGTTCTGCCGCGTTTTGACGCGCTCTGCGTCATTCTGACGCGCTCTTCTTTGCGGACTGCCTCGTTCTGACTGACTCAAGCGTGCAGGCCGCTTATATCGAGTGAGGCGAAGCTAAACAATTTTTAGGCACCGCCCACGAATTTTAATATGCAAATCGCCTGGACCACCATGTGTTTCCGCCTGCTCTCCGAAACTCCGCGGGACCCCAATTTTCAAGAGGTACTAAAATCGTATTCGGACTCCCTGTTGGGTTTTCCGCAAACAACGTCCACTTAAGCCCGGCGAAAAGCACTTATCTCGTCTGCTGGCTGGATTTCGCCCGGCAGACCACCCAAAATCCAATTCACCATTTATCACAAGCTTTACATAACTAACCCGTCCATTAATTACTCTGGAATTAATCCACCTAGGTAATTAATAATTCAATCCCAGAAACAAGTAAGTAAAAAGAAAAACTTATTTCTGGAATTACACCGAAATCCCTTCTACCCAACTAATTCGTACCTTCATCCCAATCCTTTAGAACCGTTGATTAATAAACCCACCTGATTCTCTCTGTGTCACAATTGTCACCTGAGATTTGTCCTTGAAAATTAATTTAGTAAAGTCAATTTTCACGTATTTCTTGTTTCTTGGTCCCATTTTGACGATTTAAAATATTTACTTTACTGAGAGGTGTTTGTCTAAGAGATTTCTTGACAATCCCAATTTGGGATGGATTCTATAACATTTTGCGTTTGTTTCCCCCGCTTCCAGCCTGTTTAAAGATCCGAGAACTGAGCAAAAGTGGTTGTTTCACTTATAACCTGCTTTAGTTCAAGTTGCCCTCGAGGAGAGACATGTTCTTAAAGCTCCACCCTTTGTTTCTAGTTCTAGTTATATTTCCAGCATCCATCCTTATCGTTCGGTGATCTCTGCCAAGCTCCTTTCATATCTCCAATGAGGACATACACTCATTCAATAAATTGTTCTATCTTCTGTTTTTCAGAATTTCTTAGATCGTTTCCTTACCCATGTTGCAACGTATATTATAGAAAAAAAGAATTATTTTTTTTTTAGATTTTAGAGGCCTTAAACTGATATTAGTTTAAGCTGCATAATAACTTCAAATTGCAATTTTATAATAAATCCAAACTTTAATAAAAACATATTAAAATACCTACAGTATAACTTTCGCTTTGTTTTGACAAAAATTCTAAAGCAAATTGAAGTTATTGAGGTTTAGGGGATTTTTATAATAACTTCAGACGGACTGTATGTAATATCTAGTAGAATACTACTATTGTTAGGCATCATATATATATATATATATATATATATATATATATATATATATATATATATATATATATATATATATAATATTAGTGGACAATATATATATATATATATATATATATATATATACCCAAGAGGATAGAATCCAGGTAGAACTCAATGTCCAGGACAGAGTAAGAATATAATATAAAAGGCTTAAACACTAATATTCCATGGTTATAATTTATTACATTGGAATCGTAATCACGATCCAATTCATCAGACCTGTTGGATCGTGATTACGATCCAATATAATAAATTATAACCATGGAATATGTTTTGAGCTATATATATATATATATATATATATATATATATATATATATATATATATATATATATATGATAGAAATTGTTAGGATTTGATAATTATAATTAAGTAATTCATTGAGTCTGAAAGAAACCTCAACAGAATGCAGAAATCACTGTATTTGGGACTCATCAGCAGTGCGCATCCACTACCGAGAATTAAATGAGTCCCAAATATAGGACGAGGCGGCCGTCCAGTGATTTCTGCATTCTGTTGAGGTTTCTTTCAGACTCAATGAATTACTTAATTAAGTATAAATTGAATTAATAAAGTAAATAAATCTTCAGTAAATATTAATGAATAACATATCCATTTAAAAAATAACGTTTAAACAAATAAATCATATATATATTTTTTTTCTTTTCATACAATTGGAATTAAGATACCATTAGTTAATGAACATTTTCACCTGCGAATTTTAAATTTAAAATTCGCTGGTGAAAATGGTCATTAACTAATGGTATCTTAATTCCAATAGTACGAAGAAACATTTGCTCTGTTTAATGAAAATAAACATTAAGCACTCTTTGTGAGTCAGTTTTAACGTTCAATATTTAAAATTCTATATTGGGTTAATAGGACTCCCTGTATTATACCAACTGATTACTACCTAAGTACCTACCTACCTATATATATATATTTCGTTTCACCTTTTGGAAGTGCAGTCTGATGATCCTACGTCCTTTAAAAGGGCTATGGGGAAATAAATTATTACATGGAGCCTTAAAGTGGTCTGTTTTTCTTTATATATATATATATATATATATATATATATATATATATATATATATATATATATATTAAGCATTTCACCCCAAGCAAGGCGGGAAGCCACTAGCACGCAAGGAGTTACAGAAGATTTGAAGCGAGAGCAGATAGGAATGATAGAGGAACGGAAGTGGAGAAGGATAGTGGATAGATCAAGGCAACTGGAGATGTCGATTGACATTACATTTGAATATTTGGAGATTATAGTTGTCAGGGAAACAGGAATAAGGAAGAGAGTTCCACAGGCGAGAGATGCGAGATATGAAGCTATTGGAGTAGAAGAGACGGCTACATTTAACAGTTTCAACAGTGAAAGGGTGGGAGCCGGATGCCAGCCTCGTAGGACGCTTGAGTTCATGAAGTCTGGGAACCAGCGAAAGCAGCTCATCGGAGCAATTACCGTGAAAGTATTTGTAAAAAAGACAGCACGTCTGAGAGAGAGCGACTGCAGACGAAATGCCAGATCAGGGCCAATTACTTTGCATACCCGTCTCTGGATCTTATCAAGAACCCCGACGCAAATAGAAGGGGCCCGAGACCATATATGGCAGCAATACACCATGCAAGGGCGAATGATTGATTTGTAGATTTGAAGGATCGATTCCGGGGAGAAAAATTTCCTGGCCCGGCACAGGGAGCCAACTTTCCTTGCGGTGGATGAAGCAATCGACTCAATGTATTTGTTCCATCTCAGGTCAGCAGACAGCGTGAGACCGAGCAGCCGCAGAGAGGAGCTCTCGAGAAGTTGAGCATCAGACATTCTAATGGGATGCAGGGAAGGATCTCTGTGGTGATTAATAGAGAGCATTTTTGTTTTTGAGGCGTTAAAGTTAACCAGCCAATTCCTGCCCCAGCTCACAACCGATTGGAGGTCCTTTTCGAGACGAACGACCAGGTTAATTTTGTTAGCGACACTAGATATGTTTTTGAAGCAGGAGTAAATTGTGGTGTCGTCCACGTAGATGCCAACTTGGGAATCTATGGCGTCAGGAAGATCATACTAGTACCAAGGTACAATATTGCATGGGCGAGGCATTCAATCAAGATGATTCTCGCTGTGCTATGCAACATATTATTTGGTGCCTAAAACTTTGTTACAATTTGGATTAAATATAAATATATTTATAAAGCTAAGATCTCTGCATAAAAATGTCTACTCGAATCATGAATATTAATTAAATCTGCCGTATCAAATAAATGTGCCTGAGCCACTTTTACATGCATGTGTATTATATAGTGCACATTTCAGCAGTTTTTGCTTAATGGGAAGAATTAATTTGTATAATCAACTTTTAAAAAAAATTAATTTTGCTTTTGATTTCAAATGTTGTCTTTTGTCATCTTTATGAATAAGCAATTATTTTATTGATGGCTTTTATAATTAAATTACTTAGTTATTCAAATAAACCCATTTCTCGCCATGAAAGTCGTACAGTAGAACCTCGGTTCTCGGACGTCTCACATGTCGAACAAACCGGTTTTCGAACAGAAAATTCGAGATGAAAATGCCTCGGTTATCGAACAAAATTTCGGTTCCCGAACAACATTGCCGAACCGAGTTAACCCGAACGGAATAATTTCTGAGTCGACCGCCGTGTTGTATACATTCGTGTGTTGTGGCGTGCTTTTCTTTTCCAATTTTATTGTACTGTGACTTTTTGTCTCTACATTGATTCCTATTGGAAAATTAGTTTCGGTTTACGAACATTTCGGGTTACGAACGGCCTTCACCCTAATGGCTTGTATTAGTGCAAAAGATAATGGGAATCAAAAGAACAACTTTGGAGTTATCAAAAAAAGAGGCAATTTTAAACAGACTAGACGCTGATGAAAGTTCATTGTAACTAATGGCTGAGTTTAACATAGGAAAGTCAACATTGTATGATATAAAATCTTCCAAAGAAACTAGTCTCCAGTGTTCACAATGAACAAAGAAATAAAAAAAAAACAATATTAACTTTTTTTATTAAAATATTTTTAAAAACTTTTTACACAGTTCTACATTGAAATTAATTCTTTCTCATAAAATTTTAATATTATTAATTATATTAAAAATAATTTTATAAATACTCGCTATTGTAGTCATTTGCATGTTGGATATGAAATAAATGACCATTAAAATATTTGAAATTATCAAGCCGCTTTAATTACGACAATTTCGATAATACGACTTTGCGACATAAGCAAATATCCCAACGAAACTACCGTGAAGAGTATCGAAGTATAGTAAAGGGACTTGATCCAGGTAACGTCGGGTACCATTGTTAGCAAAATTTAAAAAAGCAGACTGAATGCAAATATATTCAAGATTGATTTATGTTTAACATTGAAATGTTCATATTTTTTCAGCTCCCGCTGCCCCAATAAATGGAACCAAAAGATAAGGCCATCGTTAAAATCTGATCATTCTTTGTGGCCACATTAAATTACAACTTTAAAATAGATGCTTAAGAAAATATTATCGTGCTGGGCTAACAGATGCAGTCGGTTTTAACGTTCAATAGTATTTTATCTAATATTTATATTTTATATAGAAGAAAAGTCGTTAAATATCTAAATGGTACAAGAACTTTTCAGGTAAAACTCGCACCTGCAGTCACACACATATATACAGAAGTACAGGGTGTCCATAAAGTTCGTGTGCACTTTAAAAATTTATAACTTTATTTGTATTTGCGAGAAATAATTTGTAAAGAAGTAAATCTATATTTTTTATTTATATTTTTTAAGGTTTTATTGAAATTTTATTTAAGTTTCCACATGTCCTCCATCATTAGCAATACAAAGGGTAATACGATTTTGCAGTTCACGGAAAACATTTGCCAACTGATTTACAGTAATGCCTGAAATCACATTAGTTATTTTAGCTATACTTAAAACTAGGTACATTAAACTTTATAACATTTTTTACGGATTATTTCTATCGCAAATACAAATAAAGTTATAATTTTTTTAAAGTGCACACGAACTTTATGGACACCCTGTATTTAAAATTATATCTTTCAGACTATTTTAACATCTGTCCATATTTCTGAATGAATGTAAATAGTGTACATAATGTACACTATTTACATTATTTGGACTATTGTCCTCATCTTTGTCGCCATATTGCAATATGAGCTCTGGTAAAAACATTCAATGATAACAGCAAAAATTTCAATATGAGCACTGCTAAAAACGGTTGCTGAAGATATTAGGTTTATAATACCCAGAAATTTATACACAGATGTCCTCAAGTGGATAAAGGCGTTGGTTAGATCCAGTGACAGGACCCAAAGAGTGTGAGTTCAATACCCGGTTATGGCAGAGGAGAACTTAGAGAGCGGAATTAACAGGAGATAACTGATGACTGACATCCATTAAACATGGCACGTGGAACTAGAACAGTCTACGAAATAGTGAGCGAAATAAATGGTTTAGTTCAACATTTCAAGCACCCGAAGAAGGCCAGAGCGTACAACGGTCGAAACGTTGTAATAAATATGGCGACAAAGATGAGGACAATAGTCCGAATAATGTAAATAGTAGACTATTTTAAAACTTGAAAAATTGTAGGTGATAAGCTAATAAAAATTTTGTTACTATTTCGTAATTTCTCCAAATCATTCGAATAAATTAATATTTTTTCAAATGATGTGAATAAACACCAGAAGAAATCCATTATTTGAATCATATGAATGCCTTTTTGAACATTGAGATATTGCTAGTGTTTAAATTTGTTTAGTTTTGTCTGGATAGACATCAACAAGAATACTAAATCTATAAAACCTATACAACTAAGCAACATATGCAAATTATCAGTAAGTAGAGGCCTTATATTTGTTTTTATTGATATGCATTTATTCTTCAATGTCCATCGAAGCATGGAAATGTGTATATTTCATCGCATTGTATGCCACAACGAGGCCGACTTCAATCATTTGCACAGGTTTCAAATGTATATTTCTTAGCAAATTGTAGTATGTGGATACATTTGTATGTGTGTGTTTGTAAGATTGAACTGATGTGTGTATCTGCATACCTACATGTGTGTGTGTGTGTTCGCGCGCGCATATATGCGAGTGTGCGTGTAACTGATTATTTGTACGTGTATTTCAGACACACGTCTGTATTCACAACGGCATCCGCCACTGATTAAACTCTAAAGACGTGTGTACGTGCTCGGGTATACTTTGGGGTATTCATGCGAAGGACGATCCGCAAAATAGTGGATATTCAGCCATTCGGAAAATAAATGTATAACAATTGATTTACCACCCACCTTGATGATTTTGACACCCGTGACTATCGAAAGCAAAGGTCAGTATCTATTTACAAAGCAAGTCCGAAACTGCCTCACTGATACTGACCTCAAACGGAGAATGCATTATCTTCAGAGTATTTAGATGAATTGAACAAACAAGAAAAAATGTAAGTCAAAGAACACTGTAGAGTTTATTGCCATTGAAAATCATCAGAGTAGGCCGACATTTTAAAATTTTTATATTTTCCGCCATTAATATAATTAAAAATATAATAATATAGTTTAGAAAGTCATTTGTTTGTTGTGATCATTCACTTAGGGCAGCCTTTATTTACTAACATTTTATAGTCTGACACAAGGCCACACTCTATTATGGAACATGAACCTTGTAAGAGGTTACCTATCGTATGATAGCTGGACAGTTCTTTCGAATTCTTATATTATATACTTACATGATCGCGAGGACAGTGTATTCAGTCATTCAAATAATTTGTTGCGGAATTAGAAGGGAATTCTTCAGGTAAAATATTTGTCAACTTATTGGTGTCCTATGAGGAGTGAAATGCATGTAAGCGTCTCCCTTAGAGCAATATTTTAATAAAGCACACGAAAAAGATAATAATATGTAGTGGAATTTTCATTTCTATGCCCCTTGACATGTAAATGTTTTATCTCACTCTCAGATATTAAATTAAAAATTAAATTGACATAATAAAATTATCTCATTTATCAATTTAAACAATTAATAACTCAGTGAGATATTTTAATTAATAATATAATAATAATAATTTTATTAGTTATTATCGCAGTTATTAAATTAAAAATATAATAACTTAATTTAATATTAATAATTAATAAATTAGTTATCATTATCTTAGCTATTAAATAATGAAAGAGATAGAAGTAACTTAATAATGTAAGAAATTTTTATAGTATTTTAAATTATTATAAGAAACAAAAAAAAACGTTATGTCACTTTTGATGCACCGTACTAAACATGTAAACACATTTTCAGTCATCAAATTATCGATGGAGACGTGAAAATAACAAGACCCCGAGGTCAAGAAATGTTTGTCTACAAAATTTTATGCTATAAGTAAGTGATTTTTGTTTCAGAACAGATTAATTTAACTTTAAATTTGCTAATTTTACGAAAGTAACCTTTCAGAAATGTATATCTTATTTTAGCGGGAATTTTAAAATTGAAAAATAAGTTCGTTTTCATTTCATTAAAATAAAGTTAAAAATGGCCGTTTCGATTGTTTTTTTTTTGTTTTTTTTTCGGAAGCATCGACTAAAAATCATTTAAATTTCTATTTGAAATACTCCACAGTATTTTTTCTGGAATTAGAAAATTTAATCCTTTAGCTTTCAATTGAAGTGGTTGGAAAGCTGAAAGGATTTTTCATTTATGAAAAATACATTTAAACCTGAGGTATACCGAAATGTTGGAGGTACCTAAATGACTTTATATGTCTATCGGTCACACAACCTGATTTCCCCTGTTAAAAAGCGAATATGTTCCATGTTACCTTAGAAACGCTATATCTTATTAGACTGGCTGCTAATACACTACCTTTTATTTTTTGTTTCGTGTTCGCTTTCTAAGGATATTCTTTTAATGTAAGTACCTCCAAAAAAGTGATACCTAAGGTTTAAAATGCATTTAAAATAATGAAAAGTATTTCTTGAAGCTGTTATTTTAGTTTCAATTCCAATTAATATTTCCAATAAGCAAAATACTTTGCTGTATTCAAAACCGAATTTACGTTGATTGGAATTATTTTTTTCTGATTATCAGTAAAATCTATAAAATCGTTGATAAATCTGTCAACACAACCTAATTCTCTTTATTGAAAAATCTTTAAAATAAAATATATTTTTTCTGAAACGTTATTTGAGAAAAAGTTGCTGATTGAAAGTTTAATTAATCTGAATCGAAAAAAATTGCTTACTTTTTGTTTAAAATATCTCAGAAATGAATTTTCTAACACGGAGATAGGGTTTTTTTTATGAGGTGTTGACAGATCTATCGAGAGCCTGATGTTTGGAAAATTAAAGTAAAGAGAAGATAATTTAAATAAAATTACATGAGGAATACAACGTAAGCGCTATTTTTACATGAATTTTTAACTACCCAGAAATCTTTAAAAAATTAAATATTTTAAGCATTTTAATATTTTATTGAATTTTAGGTACTTTTTATGAAAACGCCTTTTGAGGAAATGTTAGAAAACAATAAATTTTAAATTTACTACACTTACCACTCTTATTGTCTGATAATGTTATGTATTGACGTCGGTATTTACAAAAATCGACACGTTCATACACACATGAAATAAATTCAAAATTCTTTTAAAATACTGGTGACCGTTGAATTGTAGTGAGATATTCCATTTATGATTAGAAAATACAGTTTTAATTTAATAAAAACATCACGTGTCTGATGCAAATTAATACAGAATTTTAAGAGATTTAAAATTTTATAAATTATTCTAATTAAAATGAAAATCATGAAAACAATTCTTGTGAAAATTAATTATTCACCGAAAAAATTTTTCTTAAGCCAATAGAGACCATCATATATTTTATTCATAGAAGCAATTAACATTTTCTCTAATTAATAATGTCCTAGTTTTATTGGATTTTTTTAAATTTTTCGATTCAGATTAGGTTTCCTGTAACTGTTTAACAAAAATAATTTGATTTAAATTCTCAGAATATAAATATTAGGCGATCCAAAAAAGTGATGCCGGGGGAGTTGTAGTGAAAAAAAAAATTTAAAAATTATTATTTTTCATTAAAACTCCCGCACCCCATAAAGAAACTAAATAAGAGATTTAGTCAGAGGTAATAATATGAGAGGGTGGAAGAAGCGAACTCCCCAGAATTATCGAATGTCCATAAATACGAATGCGCGAAGCGAATTAGGCAGAAGGAAGAAGAGAGGCAGAAGAAACGGAGACGAAACCAGTGACAGGCCCACGTGATTATCTGCCGACGAAAGTCTCCGACTTCAGCCTTGTGCCAAACTTTACTAAAGCAGCAAACTAAACTTTGCCAAGTCGACAACAATAATATCATTTCCGATTTAGACGCGGGTTGGGCTGATAATTAATTGCATGCAAACTCTGATATAACCAATTATTGTACAAAGGACTGATATAAAAACACTATTTACTTTTGTTGAATTTATTTGAGTGTTATTTTTTCCTGTATATCATCGCCCTGCTTGGACCAGCCCAGCACGAAGATATCTGCGACGATTCGATATTAGCTGCCTCATGATCAAATCACAACGCGGGATAAGGTCAGCTCACTTTAGCGACCAACCACGGTGTTGGAAAGGTTGAACGACCAGGGAGGGTGTTGTACGTTTACATTTGTTGCCGTGACCAAGGTTCAATCCTGATGATCAAGGATCGACCCTGACAATTACATTTGTTGGCGTGACCAAATATCGATCCTGACGATTGCCGATCTTTGGTCACACCAACAAATGTAATCAACAGGATTGATCCTTGGTCACACCAACAAATGCAATCGTCAGGATCGGTCCTTGGTCACGCCGGCAAATGTAATCGTCAAGGTCGATCCTTGGTCACGAGAACAAATGCAATCGTCAGGATCGATCCTTGGTCACGCTAACAAATGTAATCGTCACGGTCGATACTTGATCACGGCAAGAAAGGTAATCCTCAGGGACGATCCTTGCTCACGGCAAGAAATGCAATCGTCAGGATCGATCCTTGGTAACTGCAACAAATGTAATCCTCAGGGTCGATTCTTGGTAACGTCAACAAATGCATTCGTCAGGATCGATCCTTGATCAAGCCCGCAAATGTAATCGTCACGTTCGATCCTTGGTCACGTCAACAAATGTAATCGTCACGTTCGATCCTTGGTCACGTCAACAAATGTAATCGTGACGGTCGATCCTTGATCACGTCAATTGCATTTCTTGCCGTGAGCAAGGATCGTCCCTGAGGATTACCTTTCTTGCCATGATCAAGTATCGACCCTGACGATTACATTTGCCGGCGTGACCAAAGATCGATCCTGATGATTACATTTGTTGGTGTGACCAAAGATCGACCCTGACGTTTAAAATTGTTGGCGTGACCAAGTATCGATCTTGACGATTACATTTGTCGGCGTGACCAAGGATCGACTCTGAGGAGTACATTTTTTGCCGTGACCAAGTATCGATCCTGTCGATTACATTTGTCGGCGTGACCAAGGATCGACCCTGACGATCCCACTTTACTTACATTACTTGCTCGTTGTTACTGTCTTGCTAACTTGATTCTTTAACTTGCATCCCTACTGTAGTATGTCACTACCTAAAACAGATGAATCAAACACATTTCTTCCAAAACAAATATAGATCCCTATTTTTCCATCTCTTACACCAGTATAAGAAATATATATTTCAACTTTGCAGAAGTTTAACTTCATCTTCAAAAGGTGAAATCTGTCTTAATGATTTTCTTAAACTGGTCCAAGTCAGTGTAATCCAGTGCAAGAAACCGCAAACCCTGGCTACCCATTTTTATTCAGTAAATATATCTGCTATCCATCGATCTTGAAAGACCATGGATCTGCGCCCAAAGAGTTATGATTCAGCTGCTGATGTCAGTACAGCATCTGTTATGGCTGTACAGTCCCGATTGAAACAAACGCATAATTGAGCAATCGTTGGCGAGGTCTCGATGCCCGCGTCCATCACCCTCATGTCTCTTTTTCAGGCGTCCTTGAAGCGAAGATGAGGTCGCACTCGTGCTCTATTGCCGGTGGCCAGTTCCTTGTACAGAAGGGCCTTCAGAATCCTTGTATCCGGCATACGGTGTACATGTCCAAGCCAGCGTAGCCAGCGCTGTTGGAGAAGGACGTATGGCCTGGGTAACTGGGCACAGGTGAGAACTACGGCGCTGGTGACTCGGTCGGACTAATTATTGCGCAGAACCCGTTTTAGACAGTGAAAATGAAACGCACTGAGGCGTCTCTCCTGTCTGGAGTATATGCTTCAAATCTCGATGTGTTCTCTCCAGGGCGCAAGCCTGGACAGAGTTTTATGAGAGATCGACGGTTGCCCATGCAGAACGTCTCCCCTCTCCTATCCACCAATGTTATCCAAGGGAAAGATAGAGACCAATACATATTAGCACCGGCGTCGTCGCAGGAGTTGTCAGAGCGAATTTGAACATTATATCGGCCTGTCTTAAGGCTCCGACTCTGGATTTGTTCCTAGGGTTTACACCCGAAGCCTTTCCCTTGATTGGGTATGGTCGCTAGGCAGCGGAGATTTAAATTCAGTTTTTCTTCTCTTAATCACTAAACAAGACTCTCTAAATTGCCATGCCCATATCATGTGTTTTTTGTGTGTGTAGCCCTCGTTCGAAAAGTTTCCAGACTAATCAAAAACTTTACGAAGACTGCTGATCCGGATAAGAATCTTATCACAAGATCATCTTCACTCTTGGGGAAAATGTTTAACCGCTGCCTGAAGAAATATTTCTGAAGTCTATGTAAGGTGTCAGTTGTATGCCCTGTTTTCGAAAATGTTGTTGAGCGCTCCTTCTCGTCGCAATATCGCCCCATAATTCTCCTTAGTGTCATTACCAAACATTCTGGGGCTATTATCAGCAAGGTGGTAGTTGATCACCTTTCCTCCTGAGCGACAAACTATAGGTTTCACGTCTCAAGCTCTACTGCTGATGTTTTATTTTGACGTCATTGCACAGAGAATCATTGAAGCATTCGATTCTAGCTACATCACAAGAGACTACTTTAGATATTTAAAATGTTTTGACAAAATATATATATAGATGACTGCTGCATAAACTCGTCTATTATAGCATGCCTGGAAGACTACGCAGTTGTCAACTTCTTTCTCTTAGGTACTGCAATGCGATTCGTTTTAAAAGTCCAGTCATCTGAAATCGACGCGATCGATATTGTCGTTCACCAAGGCTCGGTTCTACGCTCTTTCTTTTTATTAACGATCTGTCTGTGGATAGCGGCTGGGATCGAGGAATCGGAGAGCTGAGTTCGAATTCCAGTCAAATCCATTACATTCACAAACGTGCTAATACCCATTGGAAAGTTATGAATCCTCTTCTATCCCCCCCCCTCCAGCTCTGTGTAAATAGCATGACAGACCTGGTTCTATAGCCTTAGATGGCAACTGGTCTAACGCAGACAGAAATGGCACCCTACTGCGGGAAAAAATCTGCCTCGTCGGTCATCAATCGAAAGATACGTGAATGCCTAAGCGTGTATCACGCATGGCACATAACTGACTAAGAACATATTCATATCATTAGTAAACATATATGCTGATTATACCACAGTTTACGGAATCAACCCGCAAAATCAATATGTTCAGAGCCTTACAGTTGATCTCGCCACTGCCTTAGTTCTAATTTCTCAATGGGGGTAAAACTGGCTTGTATCTTTAGATGCATCTAAAACCAAAGATAGTAACATTTCATCATCACCGATCGGATTCTGAGTTTTCTCCCACCACAATGAACGGTTGCACTCTCAATGACGCTCCATATCTTGAACGTCTATTGACACGCACGTTCAATCGACACCTCAAAGGAATAGATATATGATACATCGCAAATGATGCTGGAAAAATGATTGGGTCCATGTATCGCTCCAGAAAGTGCATGACTCTTGCCATGCTTTGTTCACGAGAGTCGGGTTTGACCCAAAATGGAACATCGCTGCCATGTATGGGCTACATATGCCCAATCCTTATTTTCCAGCATTTGCACGGTCTTATATAGGGTGGCTTATTTTCTACTCTATAGTCTCTTTACTTATCCACCACCCTCCTGGTATTTCATTTCAATTCAACTTTCGACCCCGGGGAATTAACTCCAAATTCGTTGTGGAGTGAAAAAGTGAATTTTCCTTTTCGCAAAACAAAATCTTTGTTTGATGCTAATGCACTTGAAACACACATACATGAAATCTTCCCCGAAAGGAATTTTCTCAACGCATTGCACTTCACTCAGATTTTCTCAGGGGTGGTATGGCAATTTTCTAAGCGTAGCTTAGATGTGACACAACGCCGAAAGTATGGGCACACCCAGTGAGGATCGAACTCACTATTCAGTCGTAACTGTTTTAGCTGGACAAGCTTGCTTACTAACCATTGTTACAATTTTTGGATATATTCTTAGTAACTAGTGAGCCAACCAAAATGAGCTGACTCATTTTATAGTTTACCAAGAGAAGGTTAACCAATCAGAAGACTTAAAATATTCAATCCGATGTGTATAAAGGCGACCATTTTGTTTTCTCGGAATATCCACTGCTAACCTGTCAAATGAAAGACCTGAAGAACTACGCTTTCCTACTCTCTCCGAATATTCACTGCCAACCTCTGATATGGAAAATCTTAAGAATTACTGAACAGCTGCTACTAGATATTGGTGTTGTTTCATTGAACAAATTACTTACCAAGTTGGATTCTACATTCAGACTACGGTGAACATGTATAACAACCATTACACCACGCCGAGGTGCCCCTCAGGGGTGGTTCGTATAGATTTAAAGATATTATTTTGATTTTACTTTTTGGGGGGGAAATACACAACACTATAATAGTTTATTTAATTTCTGAAAAAATAATCTCTTTTATAATCTATCCCAAGGAATATATACATATAAAATATTTGTCTTCCACTCACTGTACACACTCACACACACGCACCATCACCGACACACACATACACTATCACACACACAAACACACACACACACACATATATATATATATTATATATATATATATACATATGTGTGTGTGTCTTTATGGATGTAAATGCATATAAGAGAAAGAGAAAGAGAAAGAGAGGGAAATGATTAAAGAGGAGAAGCTGATTGGAAAGAAAAGAACGCAAAAAATAAAGAAAAAGTTTTGTGCACAAAGACAAACAGTGCGTTCGTTTTCAAAGAATCCCAACTGTCAATTTGTGGCAATTAAGCCACAAATAGGAAACGAAGACACATATACTTATAAAAACAAAATGGCCCGAAAACACGAAAAAATAAGACGGAACAAATGCTGACTTGAATGTTTATATTAAGGAGGTTGCAGAAAGAGAGACAAGCAGAAAGAGAGAGAAGGTGAGAAAGCGAGAGAGAGAGAGAGAGACAGACAGATAGACAGACAGACAGAGAGAAGGCGATAGGTCTGCACAAATAGAGAGACAGACGGAAAAAGTGGGGCCAGCACACAAAGGGAGAGAGCGAGAGAGTGCGTGTTGAAGTGGGTAAACACATACCCACAAAAACCTATTTATGCTAATGTGTATATTAACACACTTGCAAATTATGTTCTATCCAAACGCCAAAACGCATTCAAGTTTGTTTCAAATGCGTTCAGCATTTACAAAAATACACTCAAAATATATTCACATTTAGATATATGAAACATAGATGTGAAAATCTATGTAGGCGCGCATAGCACAATTCATAATCTTTAACAGTATTCACATAGGCAAAAATGAACATATTTTATGCCAACCCGCTGACAAAAACAAAAATATATTCACATTTAGATATATGAAACATATAGATGTGAAAATCTATGTAGGCGCGCATAGCACAATTCATAATCTTTAACAGTATTCACATAGGCAAAAATGAACATATTTTATGCCAACCCGCTGACAAAAACAAAAATATATTCACATTTAGATATATGAAACATAGATGTGAAAATCTATGTAGGCGCGCATAGCACAATTCATAATCTTTAACAGTATTCACATAGGCAAAAATGAACATATTTTATGCCAACCCGCTGACAAAAACAAAAATATATTCACATTTAGATATATGAAACATATAGATGTGAAAATCTATGTAGGCGCGCATAGCACAATTCATAATCTTTAACAGTATTCACATAGGCAAAAATGAACATATTTTATGCCAACCCGCTGACAAAAACAAAAATATATTCACATTTAGATATATGAAACATAGATGTGAAAATCTATGTAGGCGCGCATAGCACAATTCATAATCTTTAACAGTATTCACATAGGCAAAAATGAACATATTTTATGCCAACCCGCTGACAAAAACAAAAATATATTCACATTTAGATATATGAAACATAGATGTGAAAATCTATGTAGGCGCGCATAGCACAATTCATAATCTTTAACAGTATTCACATAGGCAAAAATGAACATATTTTATGCCAACCCGCTGACAAAAACAAAAATATATTCACATTTAGATATATGAAACATAGATGTGAAAATCTATGTAGGCGCGCATAGCACAATTCATAATCTTTAACAGTATTCACATAGGCAAAAATGAACATATTTTATGCCAACCCGCTGACAAAAACAAAAATATATTCACATTTAGATATATGAAACATAGATGTGAAAATCTATGTAGGCGCGCATAGCACAATTCATAATCTTTAACAGTATTCACATAGGCAAAAATGAACATATTTTATGCCAACCCGCTGACAAAAACAAAAATATATTCACATTTAGATATATGAAACATAGATGTGAAAATCTATGTAGGCGCGCATAGCACAATTCATAATCTTTAACAGTATTCACATAGGCAAAAATGAACATATTTTATGCCAACCCGCTGACAAAAACAAAAATATATTCACATTTAGATATATGAAACATAGATGTGAAAATCTATGTAGGCGCGCATAGCACAATTCATAATCTTTAACAGTATTCACATAGGCAAAAATGAACATATTTTATGCCAACCCGCTGACAAAAACAAAAATATATTCACATTTAGATATATGAAACATAGATGTGAAAATCTATGTAGGCGCGCATAGCACAATTCATAATCTTTAACAGTATTCACATAGGCAAAAATGAACATATTTTATGCCAACCCGCTGACAAAAACAAAAATATATTCACATTTAGATATATGAAACATAGATGTGAAAATCTATGTAGGCGCGCATAGCACAATTCATAATCTTTAACAGTATTCACATAGGCAAAAATGAACATATTTTATGCCAACCCGCTGACAAAAACAAAAATATATTCACATTTAGATATATGAAACATAGATGTGAAAATCTATGTAGGCGCGCATAGCACAATTCATAATCTTTAACAGTATTCACATAGGCAAAAATGAACATATTTTATGCCAACCCGCTGACAAAAACAAAAATATATTCACATTTAGATATATGAAACATAGATGTGAAAATCTATGTAGGCGCGCATAGCACAATTCATAATCTTTAACAGTATTCACATAGGCAAAAATGAACATATTTTATGCCAACCCGCTGACAAAAACAAAAATATATTCACATTTAGATATATGAAACATATAGATGTGAAAATCTATGTAGGCGCGCATAGCACAATTCATAATCTTTAACAGTATTCACATAGGCAAAAATGAACATATTTTATGCCAACCCGCTGACAAAAACAAAAATATATTCACATTTAGATATATGAAACATAGATGTGAAAATCTATGTAGGCGCGCATAGCACAATTCATAATCTTTAACAGTATTCACATAGGCAAAAATGAACATATTTTATGCCAACCCGCTGACAAAAACAAAAATATATTCACATTTAGATATATGAAACATAGATGTGAAAATCTATGTAGGCGCGCATAGCACAATTCATAATCTTTAACAGTATTCACATAGGCAAAAATGAACATATTTTATGCCAACCCACTGACAAAAACAAAAATATATTCACATTTAGATATATGAAACATATAGATGTGAAAATCTATGTAGGCGCGCATAGCACAATTCATAATCTTTAACAGTATTCACATAGGCAAAAATGAACATATTTTATGCCAACCCACTGACAAAAACAAAAATATATTCACATTTAGATATATGAAACATATAGATGTGAAAATCTATGTAGGCGCGCATAGCACAATTCATAATCTTTAACAGTATTCACATAGGCAAAAATGAACATATTTTATGCCAACCCGCTGACAAAAACAAAAATATATTCACATTTAGATATATGAAACATATAGATGTGAAAATCTATGTAGGCGCGCATAGCACAATTCATAATCTTTAACAGTATTCACATAGGCAAAAATGAACATATTTTATGCCAACCCGCTGACAAAAACAAAAATATATTCACATTTAGATATATGAAACATATAGATGTGAAAATCTATGTAGGCGCGCATAGCACAATTCATAATCTTTAACAGTATTCACATAGGCAAAAATGAACATATTTTATGCCAACCCGCTGACAAAAACAAAAATATATTCACATTTAGATATATGAAACATAGATGTGAAAATCTATGTAGGCGCGCATAGCACAATTCATAATCTTTAACAGTATTCACATAGGCAAAAATGAACATATTTTATGCCAACCCACTGACAAAAACAAAAATATATTCACATTTAGATATATGAAACATATAGATGTGAAAATCTATGTAGGCGCGCATAGCACAATTCATAATCTTTAACAGTATTCACATAGGCAAAAATGAACATATTTTATGCCAACCCACTGACAAAAACAAAAATATATTCACATTTAGATATATGAAACATATAGATGTGAAAATCTATGTAGGCGCGCATAGCACAATTCATAATCTTTAACAGTATTCACATAGGCAAAAATGAACATATTTTATGCCAACCCACTGACAAAAACAAAAATATATTCACATTTAGATATATGAAACATATAGATGTGAAAATCTATGTAGGCGCGCATAGCACAATTCATAATCTTTAACAGTATTCACATAGGCAAAAATGAACATATTTTATGCCAACCCGCTGACAAAAACAAAAATATATTCACATTTAGATATATGAAACATATAGATGTGAAAATCTATGTAGGCGCGCATAGCACAATTCATAATCTTTAACAGTATTCACATAGGCAAAAATGAACATATTTTATGCCAACCCGCTGACAAAAACAAAAATATATTCACATTTAGATATATGAAACATATAGATGTGAAAATCTATGTAGGCGCGCATAGCACAATTCATAATCTTTAACAGTATTCACATAGGCAAAAATGAACATATTTTATGCCAACCCGCTGACAAAAACAAAAATATATTCACATTTAGATATATGAAACATATAGATGTGAAAATCTATGTAGGCGCGCATAGCACAATTCATAATCTTTAACAGTATTCACATAGGCAAAAATGAACATATTTTATGCCAACCCGCTGACAAAAACAAAAATATATTCACATTTAGATATATGAAACATATAGATGTGAAAATCTATGTAGGCGCGCATAGCACAATTCATAATCTTTAACAGTATTCACATAGGCAAAAATGAACATATTTTATGCCAACCCACTGACAAAAACAAAAATATATTCACATTTAGATATATGAAACATATAGATGTGAAAATCTATGTAGGCGCGCATAGCACAATTCATAATCTTTAACAGTATTCACATAGGCAAAAATGAACATATTTTATGCCAACCCGCTGACAAAAACAAAAATATATTCACATTTAGATATATGAAACATATAGATGTGAAAATCTATGTAGGCGCGCATAGCACAATTCATAATCTTTAACAGTATTCACATAGGCAAAAATGAACATATTTTATGCCAACCCACTGACAAAAACAAAAATATATTCACATTTAGATATATGAAACATATAGATGTGAAAATCTATGTAGGCGCGCATAGCACAATTCATAATCTTTAACAGTATTCACATAGGCAAAAATGAACATATTTTATGCCAACCCACTGACAAAAACAAAAATATATTCACATTTAGATATATGAAACATATAGATGTGAAAATCTATGTAGGCGCGCATAGCACAATTCATAATCTTTAACAGTATTCACATAGGCAAAAATGAACATATTTTATGCCAACCCACTGACAAAAACAAAAATATATTCACATTTAGATATATGAAACATATAGATGTGAAAATCTATGTAGGCGCGCATAGCACAATTCATAATCTTTAACAGTATTCACATAGGCAAAAATGAACATATTTTATGCCAACCCGCTGACAAAAACAAAAATATATTCACATTTAGATATATGAAACATATAGATGTGAAAATCTATGTAGGCGCGCATAGCACAATTCATAATCTTTAACAGTATTCACATAGGCAAAAATGAACATATTTTATGCCAACCCACTGACAAAAACAAAAATATATTCACATTTAGATATATGAAACATATAGATGTGAAAATCTATGTAGGCGCGCATAGCACAATTCATAATCTTTAACAGTATTCACATAGGCAAAAATGAACATATTTTATGCCAACCCACTGACAAAAACAAAAATATATTCACATTTAGATATATGAAACATATAGATGTGAAAATCTATGTAGGCGCGCATAGCACAATTCATAATCTTTAACAGTATTCACATAGGCAAAAATGAACATATTTTATGCCAACCCGCTGACAAAAACAAAAATATATTCACATTTAGATATATGAAACATATAGATGTGAAAATCTATGTAGGCGCGCATAGCACAATTCATAATCTTTAACAGTATTCACATAGGCAAAAATGAACATATTTTATGCCAACCCGCTGACAAAAACAAAAATATATTCACATTTAGATATATGAAACTATAGATGTGAAAATCTATGTAGGCGCGCATAGCACAATTCATAATCTTTAACAGTATTCACATAGGCAAAAATGAACATATTTTATGCCAACCCGCTGACAAAAACAAAAATATATTCACATTTAGATATATGAAACATATAGATGTGAAAATCTATGTAGGCGCGCATAGCACAATTCATAATCTTTTACAGTATTCACATAGGCAAAAATGAACATATTTTATGCCAACCCACTGACAAAAACAAAAATATATTCACATTTAGATATATGAAACATATAGATGTGAAAATCTATGTAGGCGCGCATAGCACAATTCATAATCTTTAACAGTATTCACATAGGCAAAAATGAACATATTTTATGCCAACCCGCTGACAAAAACAAAAATATATTCACATTTAGATATATGAAACATATAGATGTGAAAATCTATGTAGGCGCGCATAGCACAATTCATAATCTTTAACAGTATTCACATAGGCAAAAATGAACATATTTTATGCCAACCCGCTGACAAAAACAAAAATATATTCACATTTAGATATATGAAACATATAGATGTGAAAATCTATGTAGGCGCGCATAGCACAATTCATAATCTTTAACAGTATTCACATAGGCAAAAATGAACATATTTTATGCCAACCCGCTGACAAAAACAAAAATATATTCACATTTAGATATATGAAACATATAGATGTGAAAATCTATGTAGGCGCGCATAGCACAATTCATAATCTTTAACAGTATTCACATAGGCAAAAATGAACATATTTTATGCCAACCCGCTGACAAAAACAAAAATATATTCACATTTAGATATATGAAACATATAGATGTGAAAATCTATGTAGGCGCGCATAGCACAATTCATAATCTTTAACAGTATTCACATAGGCAAAAATGAACATATTTTATGCCAACCCGCTGACAAAAACAAAAATATATTCACATTTAGATATATGAAACATATAGATGTGAAAATCTATGTAGGCGCGCATAGCACAATTCATAATCTTTAACAGTATTCACATAGGCAAAAATGAACATATTTTATGCCAACCCGCTGACAAAAACAAAAATATATTCACATTTAGATATATGAAACATATAGATGTGAAAATCTATGTAGGCGCGCATAGCACAATTCATAATCTTTAACAGTATTCACATAGGCAAAAATGAACATATTTTATGCCAACCCGCTGACAAAAACAAAAATATATTCACATTTAGATATATGAAACATATAGATGTGAAAATCTATGTAGGCGCGCATAGCACAATTCATAATCTTTAACAGTATTCACATAGGCAAAAATGAACATATTTTATGCCAACCCGCTGACAAAAACAAAAATATATTCACATTTAGATATATGAAACATATAGATGTGAAAATCTATGTAGGCGCGCATAGCACAATTCATAATCTTTAACAGTATTCACATAGGCAAAAATGAACATATTTTATGCCAACCCGCTGACAAAAACAAAAATATATTCACATTTAGATATATGAAACATATAGATGTGAAAATCTATGTAGGCGCGCATAGCACAATTCATAATCTTTAACAGTATTCACATAGGCAAAAATGAACATATTTTATGCCAACCCGCTGACAAAAACAAAAATATATTCACATTTAGATATATGAAACATATAGATGTGAAAATCTATGTAGGCGCGCATAGCACAATTCATAATCTTTAACAGTATTCACATAGGCAAAAATGAACATATTTTATGCCAACCCGCTGACAAAAACAAAAATATATTCACATTTAGATATATGAAACATATAGATGTGAAAATCTATGTAGGCGCGCATAGCACAATTCATAATCTTTAACAGTATTCACATAGGCAAAAATGAACATATTTTATGCCAACCCGCTGACAAAAACAAAAATATATTCACATTTAGATATATGAAACATATAGATGTGAAAATCTATGTAGGCGCGCATAGCACAATTCATAATCTTTAACAGTATTCACATAGGCAAAAATGAACATATTTTATGCCAACCCGCTGACAAAAACAAAAATATATTCACATTTAGATATATGAAACATATAGATGTGAAAATCTATGTAGGCGCGCATAGCACAATTCATAATCTTTAACAGTATTCACATAGGCAAAAATGAACATATTTTATGCCAACCCGCTGACAAAAACAAAAATATATTCACATTTAGATATATGAAACATATAGATGTGAAAATCTATGTAGGCGCGCATAGCACAATTCATAATCTTTAACAGTATTCACATAGGCAAAAATGAACATATTTTATGCCAACCCGCTGACAAAAACAAAAATATATTCACATTTAGATATATGAAACATATAGATGTGAAAATCTATGTAGGCGCGCATAGCACAATTCATAATCTTTAACAGTATTCACATAGGCAAAAATGAACATATTTTATGCCAACCCGCTGACAAAAACAAAAATATATTCACATTTAGATATATGAAACATATAGATGTGAAAATCTATGTAGGCGCGCATAGCACAATTCATAATCTTTAACAGTATTCACATAGGCAAAAATGAACATATTTTATGCCAACCCGCTGACAAAAACAAAAATATATTCACATTTAGATATATGAAACATATAGATGTGAAAATCTATGTAGGCGCGCATAGCACAATTCATAATCTTTAACAGTATTCACATAGGCAAAAATGAACATATTTTATGCCAACCCGCTGACAAAAACAAAAATATATTCACATTTAGATATATGAAACATATAGATGTGAAAATCTATGTAGGCGCGCATAGCACAATTCATAATCTTTAACAGTATTCACATAGGCAAAAATGAACATATTTTATGCCAACCCGCTGACAAAAACAAAAATATATTCACATTTAGATATATGAAACATATAGATGTGAAAATCTATGTAGGCGCGCATAGCACAATTCATAATCTTTAACAGTATTCACATAGGCAAAAATGAACATATTTTATGCCAACCCGCTGACAAAAACAAAAATATATTCACATTTAGATATATGAAACATATAGATGTGAAAATCTATGTAGGCGCGCATAGCACAATTCATAATCTTTAACAGTATTCACATAGGCAAAAATGAACATATTTTATGCCAACCCGCTGACAAAAACAAAAATATATTCACATTTAGATATATGAAACATATAGATGTGAAAATCTATGTAGGCGCGCATAGCACAATTCATAATCTTTAACAGTATTCACATAGGCAAAAATGAACATATTTTATGCCAACCCGCTGACAAAAACAAAAATATATTCACATTTAGATATATGAAACATATAGATGTGAAAATCTATGTAGGCGCGCATAGCACAATTCATAATCTTTAACAGTATTCACATAGGCAAAAATGAACATATTTTATGCCAACCCGCTGACAAAAACAAAAATATATTCACATTTAGATATATGAAACATATAGATGTGAAAATCTATGTAGGCGCGCATAGCACAATTCATAATCTTTAACAGTATTCACATAGGCAAAAATGAACATATTTTATGCCAACCCGCTGACAAAAACAAAAATATATTCACATTTAGATATATGAAACATAGATGTGAAAATCTATGTAGGCGCGCATAGCACAATTCATAATCTTTAACAGTATTCACATAGGCAAAAATGAACATATTTTATGCCAACCCGCTGACAAAAACAAAAATATATTCACATTTAGATATATGAAACATATAGATGTGAAAATCTATGTAGGCGCGCATAGCACAATTCATAATCTTTAACAGTATTCACATAGGCAAAAATGAACATATTTTATGCCAACCCGCTGACAAAAACAAAAATATATTCACATTTAGATATATGAAACATAGATGTGAAAATCTATGTAGGCGCGCATAGCACAATTCATAATCTTTAACAGTATTCACATAGGCAAAAATGAACATATTTTATGCCAACCCGCTGACAAAAACAAAAATATATTCACATTTAGATATATGAAACATATAGATGTGAAAATCTATGTAGGCGCGCATAGCACAATTCATAATCTTTAACAGTATTCACATAGGCAAAAATGAACATATTTTATGCCAACCCGCTGACAAAAACAAAAATATATTCACATTTAGATATATGAAACATATAGATGTGAAAATCTATGTAGGCGCGCATAGCACAATTCATAATCTTTAACAGTATTCACATAGGCAAAAATGAACATATTTTATGCCAACCCGCTGACAAAAACAAAAATATATTCACATTTAGATATATGAAACATATAGATGTGAAAATCTATGTAGGCGCGCATAGCACAATTCATAATCTTTAACAGTATTCACATAGGCAAAAATGAACATATTTTATGCCAACCCGCTGACAAAAACAAAAATATATTCACATTTAGATATATGAAACATAGATGTGAAAATCTATGTAGGCGCGCATAGCACAATTCATAATCTTTAACAGTATTCACATAGGCAAAAATGAACATATTTTATGCCAACCCGCTGACAAAAACAAAAATATATTCACATTTAGATATATGAAACATATAGATGTGAAAATCTATGTAGGCGCGCATAGCACAATTCATAATCTTTAACAGTATTCACATAGGCAAAAATGAACATATTTTATGCCAACCCGCTGACAAAAACAAAAATATATTCACATTTAGATATATGAAACATATAGATGTGAAAATCTATGTAGGCGCGCATAGCACAATTCATAATCTTTAACAGTATTCACATAGGCAAAAATGAACATATTTTATGCCAACCCGCTGACAAAAACAAAAATATATTCACATTTAGATATATGAAACATATAGATGTGAAAATCTATGTAGGCGCGCATAGCACAATTCATAATCTTTAACAGTATTCACATAGGCAAAAATGAACATATTTTATGCCAACCCGCTGACAAAAACAAAAATATATTCACATTTAGATATATGAAACATATAGATGTGAAAATCTATGTAGGCGCGCATAGCACAATTCATAATCTTTAACAGTATTCACATAGGCAAAAATGAACATATTTTATGCCAACCCGCTGACAAAAACAAAAATATATTCACATTTAGATATATGAAACATAGATGTGAAAATCTATGTAGGCGCGCATAGCACAATTCATAATCTTTAACAGTATTCACATAGGCAAAAATGAACATATTTTATGCCAACCCGCTGACAAAAACAAAAATATATTCACATTTAGATATATGAAACATAGATGTGAAAATCTATGTAGGCGCGCATAGCACAATTCATAATCTTTAACAGTATTCACATAGGCAAAAATGAACATATTTTATGCCAACCCACTGACAAAAACAAAAATATATTCACATTTAGATATATGAAACATATAGATGTGAAAATCTATGTAGGCGCGCATAGCACAATTCATAATCTTTAACAGTATTCACATAGGCAAAAATGAACATATTTTATGCCAACCCGCTGACAAAAACAAAAATATATTCACATTTAGATATATGAAACATATAGATGTGAAAATCTATGTAGGCGCGCATAGCACAATTCATAATCTTTAACAGTATTCACATAGGCAAAAATGAACATATTTTATGCCAACCCACTGACAAAAACAAAAATATATTCACATTTAGATATATGAAACATATAGATGTGAAAATCTATGTAGGCGCGCATAGCACAATTCATAATCTTTAACAGTATTCACATAGGCAAAAATGAACATATTTTATGCCAACCCACTGACAAAAACAAAAATATATTCACATTTAGATATATGAAACATATAGATGTGAAAATCTATGTAGGCGCGCATAGCACAATTCATAATCTTTAACAGTATTCACATAGGCAAAAATGAACATATTTTATGCCAACCCACTGACAAAAACAAAAATATATTCACATTTAGATATATGAAACATATAGATGTGAAAATCTATGTAGGCGCGCATAGCACAATTCATAATCTTTAACAGTATTCACATAGGCAAAAATGAACATATTTTATGCCAACCCACTGACAAAAACAAAAATATATTCACATTTAGATATATGAAACATATAGATGTGAAAATCTATGTAGGCGCGCATAGCACAATTCATAATCTTTAACAGTATTCACATAGGCAAAAATGAACATATTTTATGCCAACCCACTGACAAAAACAAAAATATATTCACATTTAGATATATGAAACATATAGATGTGAAAATCTATGTAGGCGCGCATAGCACAATTCATAATCTTTAACAGTATTCACATAGGCAAAAATGAACATATTTTATGCCAACCCACTGACAAAAACAAAAATATATTCACATTTAGATATATGAAACATATAGATGTGAAAATCTATGTAGGCGCGCATAGCACAATTCATAATCTTTAACAGTATTCACATAGGCAAAAATGAACATATTTTATGCCAACCCGCTGACAAAAACAAAAATATATTCACATTTAGATATATGAAACATAGATGTGAAAATCTATGTAGGCGCGCATAGCACAATTCATAATCTTTAACAGTATTCACATAGGCAAAAATGAACATATTTTATGCCAACCCGCTGACAAAAACAAAAATATATTCACATTTAGATATATGAAACATATAGATGTGAAAATCTATGTAGGCGCGCATAGCACAATTCATAATCTTTAACAGTATTCACATAGGCAAAAATGAACATATTTTATGCCAACCCGCTGACAAAAACAAAAATATATTCACATTTAGATATATGAAACATAGATGTGAAAATCTATGTAGGCGCGCATAGCACAATTCATAATCTTTAACAGTATTCACATAGGCAAAAATGAACATATTTTATGCCAACCCGCTGACAAAAACAAAAATATATTCACATTTAGATATATGAAACATATAGATGTGAAAATCTATGTAGGCGCGCATAGCACAATTCATAATCTTTAACAGTATTCACATAGGCAAAAATGAACATATTTTATGCCAACCCGCTGACAAAAACAAAAATATATTCACATTTAGATATATGAAACATAGATGTGAAAATCTATGTAGGCGCGCATAGCACAATTCATAATCTTTAACAGTATTCACATAGGCAAAAATGAACATATTTTATGCCAACCCGCTGACAAAAACAAAAATATATTCACATTTAGATATATGAAACATATAGATGTGAAAATCTATGTAGGCGCGCATAGCACAATTCATAATCTTTAACAGTATTCACATAGGCAAAAATGAACATATTTTATGCCAACCCGCTGACAAAAACAAAAATATATTCACATTTAGATATATGAAACATAGATGTGAAAATCTATGTAGGCGCGCATAGCACAATTCATAATCTTTAACAGTATTCACATAGGCAAAAATGAACATATTTTATGCCAACCCGCTGACAAAAACAAAAATATATTCACATTTAGATATATGAAACATAGATGTGAAAATCTATGTAGGCGCGCATAGCACAATTCATAATCTTTAACAGTATTCACATAGGCAAAAATGAACATATTTTATGCCAACCCGCTGACAAAAACAAAAATATATTCACATTTAGATATATGAAACATATAGATGTGAAAATCTATGTAGGCGCGCATAGCACAATTCATAATCTTTAACAGTATTCACATAGGCAAAAATGAACATATTTTATGCCAACCCGCTGACAAAAACAAAAATATATTCACATTTAGATATATGAAACATAGATGTGAAAATCTATGTAGGCGCGCATAGCACAATTCATAATCTTTAACAGTATTCACATAGGCAAAAATGAACATATTTTATGCCAACCCGCTGACAAAAACAAAAATATATTCACATTTAGATATATGAAACATAGATGTGAAAATCTATGTAGGCGCGCATAGCACAATTCATAATCTTTAACAGTATTCACATAGGCAAAAATGAACATATTTTATGCCAACCCGCTGACAAAAACAAAAATATATTCACATTTAGATATATGAAACATAGATGTGAAAATCTATGTAGGCGCGCATAGCACAATTCATAATCTTTAACAGTATTCACATAGGCAAAAATGAACATATTTTATGCCAACCCGCTGACAAAAACAAAAATATATTCACATTTAGATATATGAAACATAGATGTGAAAATCTATGTAGGCGCGCATAGCACAATTCATAATCTTTAACAGTATTCACATAGGCAAAAATGAACATATTTTATGCCAACCCGCTGACAAAAACAAAAATATATTCACATTTAGATATATGAAACATAGATGTGAAAATCTATGTAGGCGCGCATAGCACAATTCATAATCTTTAACAGTATTCACATAGGCAAAAATGAACATATTTTATGCCAACCCGCTGACAAAAACAAAAATATATTCACATTTAGATATATGAAACATAGATGTGAAAATCTATGTAGGCGCGCATAGCACAATTCATAATCTTTAACAGTATTCACATAGGCAAAAATGAACATATTTTATGCCAACCCGCTGACAAAAACAAAAATATATTCACATTTAGATATATGAAACATAGATGTGAAAATCTATGTAGGCGCGCATAGCACAATTCATAATCTTTAACAGTATTCACATAGGCAAAAATGAACATATTTTATGCCAACCCGCTGACAAAAACAAAAATATATTCACATTTAGATATATGAAACATAGATGTGAAAATCTATGTAGGCGCGCATAGCACAATTCATAATCTTTAACAGTATTCACATAGGCAAAAATGAACATATTTTATGCCAACCCGCTGACAAAAACAAAAATATATTCACATTTAGATATATGAAACATAGATGTGAAAATCTATGTAGGCGCGCATAGCACAATTCATAATCTTTAACAGTATTCACATAGGCAAAAATGAACATATTTTATGCCAACCCGCTGACAAAAACAAAAATATATTCACATTTAGATATATGAAACATAGATGTGAAAATCTATGTAGGCGCGCATAGCACAATTCATAATCTTTAACAGTATTCACATAGGCAAAAATGAACATATTTTATGCCAACCCGCTGACAAAAACAAAAATATATTCACATTTAGATATATGAAACATAGATGTGAAAATCTATGTAGGCGCGCATAGCACAATTCATAATCTTTAACAGTATTCACATAGGCAAAAATGAACATATTTTATGCCAACCCGCTGACAAAAACAAAAATATATTCACATTTAGATATATGAAACATAGATGTGAAAATCTATGTAGGCGCGCATAGCACAATTCATAATCTTTAACAGTATTCACATAGGCAAAAATGAACATATTTTATGCCAACCCGCTGACAAAAACAAAAATATATTCACATTTAGATATATGAAACATAGATGTGAAAATCTATGTAGGCGCGCATAGCACAATTCATAATCTTTAACAGTATTCACATAGGCAAAAATGAACATATTTTATGCCAACCCGCTGACAAAAACAAAAATATATTCACATTTAGATATATGAAACATAGATGTGAAAATCTATGTAGGCGCGCATAGCACAATTCATAATCTTTAACAGTATTCACATAGGCAAAAATGAACATATTTTATGCCAACCCGCTGACAAAAACAAAAATATATTCACATTTAGATATATGAAACATAGATGTGAAAATCTATGTAGGCGCGCATAGCACAATTCATAATCTTTAACAGTATTCACATAGGCAAAAATGAACATATTTTATGCCAACCCGCTGACAAAAACAAAAATATATTCACATTTAGATATATGAAACATATAGATGTGAAAATCTATGTAGGCGCGCATAGCACAATTCATAATCTTTAACAGTATTCACATAGGCAAAAATGAACATATTTTATGCCAACCCGCTGACAAAAACAAAAATATATACATATTTAAAAATATCCTTTCACTCCTAGCAAGGCAATAATTCTACTAAGACGCAAGATGTTACTAAGTGTGAGAGAATATCAGAAAAATAAAACAATATTAAAGAGAGAGAACAATAAAAAACAGTGACAGGAATTAATAAAACAGAAGATAACAATTGACATTGCATTTAAATGTTTGATGATCAAAGTTGACCGGAAAGCAAGAAGCTAGAACAGAGTTCCATTAGCGGGACGTATGAGAGAAGAAACTGTTACCATGAACTTATAAATGTGTAAGATAGATTCTGGTAAGAAAAATTGTCTAGCACGACACAGTGAACCAACTTACCTAGCAGTAGATCTAGCAAATGATTCAATGTAATATTTCCACTTCGTGTCAACGGAAAAGGTTAGTCATGCTGATGGAATACAAAATAAAAAGATTATTTCAGACGATTAAAAAGTGCAGTTTCGTTTTGGAAGCGTTAAAATTAACAAGCCATTCCCCGTCCCAGTTTATAACAGATTGTAAGTCATTTTTTGAGATCTTACTGAACCGGTCAGATTTACCATTACGACAAGAGTAAATAGTTGTGTCATCAGCACAGATACCAAATTGAGAAGTGATGACATCAGGAAAGTCGCCTGTTGAAAGTTAGGAAAAACGTAGATCCAAGGATAGAGCTCTGGGTAAACCTGCTTTAATGCAAAAAAGATGTAGAAGAGTTGCCGTTCAAGACAACTTTCATTTCGAGATTTCATAAGATAGACTGAACCAGATAACGACTTCGTCCATAAATACTATAACCTTTTAATTTATGACGAAAACCAGCATGCCAAACCCTTCGAGATATCCAAAGTAACAGCCCGAGACTCAACATTCTTATCTAAAACTTGATAAATTCTTTTAACAATAACTGTTAATACAACAGCATTTGATCTAGAGAAACGAAATCCATATTGCTTCTGAATGAAAAGTCTGTGAGGTGAGATGCTTTACCAATACAAAATTGACTAGAAACTTCAGTACTTTGCCAAAAAGTGGCAGAAGACTAATAGTCGGATAGAAGTGTCAGTGTTCTTAAATATTGGAACTACAGAAGAGGATTTCTAGGAAGCCAAAAGTAATAAAGAATTTATTGTAGAGTTTAGACAGAACAGGAGTAGATATCTTAAGGACTATTACAAGGATACCATCAAGTCCACACGATTTGTGGGGATCCAGATTAGAGATAATAGCATAAACCATGGAAAGAGTTATAGGCATATCACTCAGCAGAGACTTAGTTCTAAGTGGAAAGTTAGGCAAGTTTACTTCAGATGAGTCAAGAGTAGAATATGAAGAGAACTTACAGACAAAACATTTGGCTTTATCAGTAGAAGATGTTAACATCTCAAAATGAGTGAAGAAATGAGAAATATAAAAATTAAGAAGTAAACCAATTCAGAGTTATGATCTTTAGTAGTTTGCCAAAAAGAGGTAGCAGGCTAATAAAGAAGGTTTACAAAGAATCAGACGGTTCACCTGAGTTCTTAGAGACTGGAACTACGGAAGATGATTTCCAAAAAGCAGGAAAGCAGCGAGGCATTTATTGTAGAGTTTAGACAGAACAGGAGCTAGTTCGGGAGCACATTTCTTAAGGACTATTACAAGGATACCATCAAGTCCACATGCCTTTAGAAATAATAGCAGAAACTATGGATGGAGGCTCAGTTCTAACTGGAAAGTCAGCCCAAAATACTCCTGATGCATAAAGAGAATTTGAAGAGAATTTACAATTAAGACATTCTGCTTTTTCACCTCAAATCGAGTGAGGAGCGGAGGGATATACAAATTACTCTTATTAAATGCATTATTACAGGGCCGCTATTATGTCAGCAAACAAAGAACTTAGCCTCTTTGAGATCGCTTTTACTAATTATTACAAGCAGATACAAAGAGGCGTCAGTTAGGCTGGTACGGCTGGGAAAAATTATTCCTGTGGGCTATAGCAGGTGAACGGGCAGGTGTGAACCAAGAAGAAGATTGTGGTTTCATATACGATTTGCGAAAAGGTACAAAGGCATCGTTGTCGGCTTTAACCCAAGAAGAAACTTCACTGACACAATGTTCAATAGGAAGGTGAAAAAATATCCTTCCAAGTGTCGTCTCGAAGAAAGCCATAAAGTGAATCCCAAACAGCACGCTGGTAACAGAAAGATAACTTGTGAATGGAAGGTTTTTATCAAATGCACGACCCAAAAGAACTATGAATAGATACTACAGCGTGATCCGAATTGCAAAGAGGACAGAGTTGCGATGCTCGACAGTGCCTAGAAGAGGAGGTAAGGAACAAACTAAGTAAATAAGCTTGTTGATCAGAATCATTCGATAAACGAATAAGGAAAGCCACTATTTGAATGAGAGAATATTACAATGATTAAGGCATTTTACATGATGAGCATTAAAATCACAAAAATATTCTTAGATGAATGGAGAGAGAGAGAGAGAGAGAGAGAGAGAGAGAGAGTAGAGGAAGAGGTGGGAATTTTTAAACTGTCAGATATTTTGTCTAATATGTGACAGTCCTGAGAAGAAGGGGGGCGATAATAGAAAAAGAGACAGCTAACAGAGTAAAATAAAGAAAGTCGAAAACAAACGAAAGAATCATCTGGGGACATAATAGAGAATGAATTCCCTTTGTCATTACAAAAATATTCCCCGGATGTAAATACCAATTCCATGCATATGTATCCTAGAATCTTTTCGACAAAGAGGAAGATAAAATGGAAAAAAAACTCATTGATAGCGATAGAAAAATTGAAATTAGTTTCGCAAACGTTTCAAGAGAAAACATTCTATACGGCAGAAATTGGTATGAATACCGCAAATATTAGAGAAAGAATGGTTGAGGCGGGTAAGTGAATTTTCTTTATTGATTTATTCGTATTTGTTTTAATTATAAGATTATGTTTTAAGGAGAAAAAAGGCCAAAATAAGTCTATGGCAATACAAACAGGCCAGGTGCGGACTAAGACTAAAATATAATGTGGACTCAGGGTTTCCCACCGTAACTACATAGCGGGTCACCCGATATTATGCGACTATTGATCAGATCAACCCCTCTAAGCGCCACCAAAGAGTTCGGGTTCCTTACTATTAGCCAGGACGCAGTAACCAGAAAACTGCCAACCCGGTAACCTCACAATGAAAAGTCATATTCACTGATCAGTAGGCTCACCAAAGAGTTAAGACGGTTAAAACATTAAGGCCATGAAAGAAGAGTGACCTGACGGCCTGACGATTGCGTCTAGCATGAAACAACCTGTCGTCTCTGAGTGTTGACTTCAATGGTCACTTTTATATTTATATTTACATAGGCTCTATCTCTGATATTGAGCACTTTATCCCATAAATATAGCACACCTTAAAACTATAATTCTTCATATATATATATATATATATATATATATATATATGAAGAAATATAGTTTTAAGGTGTTCTATATATAAATCCAAATAAGTAAATAAATTAAAATCTGCCCCCCCAGTCGAAATAACAACGGTAAGCAATCTAAACATTGAACGAATAAACAGCTTTACTTATCTTCCCAGACCAAGACTAACTATTAAATAAGCGACCTAAGCAAATCTCCCCATTTGTTAATAAATAATGCAAAATGAAAAACAGATAAATTAACCCAAACAAATAAATAACCAAACGGCCCACTCTCGCGAAAATAACCGCCAGAATAGATTACCCACAATGCATCACTGACCTATATATATAAATAGTGGTGGAAAAATCCAAGATTCGCGGATTGACGATTGCGCCTAGCATGAAACAGCCTGTTGTCTCTGAGTGTTGACTTCAATGTTCACTATTATATATATATATATATATATATATATATATATATATATATATATATATATTCAAAGTTGAATGCATAAATTACTTATCCGTCTCCCAACGCCAAATAAGAACGAATGTTGAACTACGAACGAGTATACACGCCCGCCGTATAAATGCAATTATATATGTGTATATGCATTGCAGTGAATATGTATAAGTAAAAGCGTGTCTGTGTGCTTGTGTATTTTTGTAGTTGTATGTCTGCAAGTTACACACACACACACACACACACACACACACACACACACACACACACGTATGCGTATATACATGTATATGTGTTGCTCCTTTTCCAAGTTTGAAAATACGCATATGGAGGCACGTACATGGACGATCATCTAATGATTTACAAAAATACACAAGTACGAAACAGATGGACGCATATGTCAGAATACACATTTTGAGGCTAATACACACACATACACACACACCGACACACAGATGCGCTCACATATGTAAAGCATCTGGCGCTACTGGTATCCGCTAATTGTAACTTTTCGCAACTAATTAGGCGCTAAAATATGAACGACGTAAGCAGGAACCAGGAAAATTTGGATAAAAATGAGCAAGTATCCTCGCCATCAACATCATCTCCATCATACCGCTTCCCTGAACTCCGACCTCCGCCCCAACCCCCGTCACTCAATCATGGCATCATGCGTTAGTCATGTATGAAACATAACAATAATCCACATTGTGTAACGCTAGGACATGATTAACTGTTCTTGCCAAACATAACACAAATGGGATCTCCGTTTGCTAGTTCAGTGAAAGTACAATGGACTGGAGGATATCATTTCAGAGGTTCAAAAATTCGGAGAAAGAGTGTGTTCAGGAAAGTCAAACCTGAAATAGGATTTTGACTTTTTTTTAAAAATTTTTTTTTAAGCGTATCATCCCAAGCAAGGCTGGAGGCCACTATCACGCAAGGGGTTATAGAAGGGTTGGTGGAAGGGCAGATAGGAGTGGTAAAGGAGTGGATGTGGAGAAAGAGAAAGACAGTGGGTCGATCAAGGCAAGGGGGTTACAGAAGATTTGGAGCGAGAGCAGATAGGAATGAAATGTGAAAGGATGTGGAGAAGGGAAGTGGATAGATCAAGGCAACTGGAGATGTCGATTGACGTTACACTTAAATAGTTAGAGATTGTATTTGTCAGGGAAACAGTAATAGAGAAGGGAGTTCCACAGGCGAGATGTGCGAGACATGAAGCTATTGGAGTAGAAGAAATGTCTACATCTAACAGTTTCAACGGTGAAGGGGTGGGAACGGGATGTCAGCCTCGTAGGACGTTTAAATTCATGAGGCCTAGGGACAAGCGAAAGCAGCTCCTCGGAGCAATTACCGTGAAAGTATTTGTTAAAAAGACAGAGCGAGGCAACATCGCGTCTGTGAGAGAGCGACTGCAGACGAGATGACAGATCAGGGCCAATCACATTGCATATCCGTCTCTGGATCTTATCAAGAACCCTGAGGCAATACTTAAACAAGATTTACAATAAATTAAATCTCCACAAGTGTGACGCAATTATTCAGGCTTAAAGAATGTATTTCTCAATACAAGTTTCAATTCGTAACATCGGAAATAAACTTTAATTAATGAGATACTTTAAAGACGCTAAGGTTGCTAAAAACCTAAGTCTCACATTCTTCCATTATGCAACACCACAAACTGGTACCTTAGAGAAGTCTTCACATCCTATAGAAATTAGAAAATTAACTAAATATTCAGTTAAAACACATTCGCACAACTTATGTACTTGCCAAATATATTTATGGAATAAGCATCTAGAAATTATAAGTAAAACATTGGTGGGAGTATAATCAAATTTTAGGACTTTTCTTGCTCAGTAAACATAGTTTTTTTTTTAATGAAGTAAGCAAAAAGTAACCTTAAAATTCAACAAAATATATCAACCATCAACAAATCTGTCCCAATGAAATCCAAAGAAAGTAATCGATAGCGGCTCGGATTGAGGAATCAGAGAACCGAGTTCGAATTCCAGACGAATCTATTACAATCATTTAAGTGCTAATAGCATTCAGAAATGTATGAATCCTCTTCTTCTCCCCCCAGCTATGGATAAATAGCAGGACAGACCGAGTTCTATAGCCTTGGATGGCAACTGGTCTACTGCAGAAAGAAATGGTAACCTACTGCGGGAAAAATCTGCCTCGTCTGTCATGTATCTAAAGATACATGATCGCTTAAGCATGTATCACACATGGTACATAACTGACTGACCCTTGGGAAAGGTATGAATCCTCTCCTTCTCCACCCAGCTATGGGTAAATAGCAGGTCAGAATAGGTTCTATGGTCTACCACAGAAAGAAATGGCAACCTACTGCGGGAAAAAATCTGCCTCTTCAGTCATGTATAGAAAGATACATGATCGCTTAAGCGTGTATCACGCATGGTACACAACTGACTGACTGAATGCTGCATGTCAATAAATATATACAATAGGAGGATAATAATTATTTTCATTACATAAACGAAGGTAGATGAATTAATCAGAAATCAAGCTTATTTGTAGAGGTATGTCGTAGTTTTCCGCAATTGTAAGGAATAATTTAGAAACTCTTAGACACAATAACATAAAATTAACGGTTTTCGTTCGTCGATACTTCATCTCAGAAATATAGACAGATGTAGGGACCGGCGGGTTAATGCGAGGATACAATCTCTGGACTAAGACTTCCTACTGGCCAGTCCCGCTACATAGTAATGTTGGACTTTGATGGAGTCCAAAGAAAGCAAAATAAAACGAACAAGACAGATATATATGTACAAAACAAATATATATTAATGACAAACAGATTGATACAAGAATTACAAATACATCATTTAAACATGAATAAAACGTTAGTGTCTGTATGGAAAGTTGTTTGTGTGTGTGTTGAGTTGAAATGTCCGTTCGGTTGTGAATTTTGTTTTAGCGTGTTCCCTGAATATGGGAAACGCTGGTTGTGTATTAGAGTTCACATATTGGAGATGTTAAGAGAAAGTTTGTGTACCTCAGCCCACGTGCGAGGTTTCGGCCCGCGGCCGAAATCGAGGTAGTTCTCGCACGTGCGCGTAAGCAGGAAAAAAGAGAAAGAGGCGAAAGGTCAGCCCGTATTTATACTCCCGGAAGAGAGAGACCCCTGTTGAAAGGGTTACGAAACGAAGAGGAGATAACCCGATACAGATACTGAAGGATTTTTAATTCATACATACATATATTTTTTAATAAAAGTCAGATGAATATTTTTATCAACATAGCTTTTTACTGAGAGTGGTTTGGTTTTTAAACAAAAGAAATCCGTTCTCTTGGTTTCAAAAGTAAAACCTGTTTCGCATGGGTTCATTTTGGGCAGTTTTCTTCAGTGATGTAATCCAGGCGTAAATCCTGCCTTAAACAATTGATCCAGCCGTAAATCCTGTCTTAAATAATTAATCCTGGCGTAGATCTTGCCTTAAATAATTAATCCAAGCGTAAACCTTGCCTTAAATAATTAATTTATGCGCAAATCCCGCCTTAAATATAAAACTTCATGTGGAACAGCTTATTCTTTGCATCCTAACAGAATTCTTATTTTGAACATATTTAGTGAAAATAAAACTCACAAAAACTTGCAAACAGATTGTTAGCTATTCTGTTGGCAGTGCCGGCATTTTAATCTCACATGAGGTACCTTTAAAGAGTCTGGCGTTTTTAGTCTAGAATGCCCGCAGTACGACGCCATATTTGACTAAGCCAATACAATCCTGAAATACTACAGAAGGGAATGGTTTTTCAAAGTCTTTAAAACAAATTCAGATTTATTCAAATTTCGGAGCTACGTAATATCAGCTCGGCGAACAAGTTTTGTTTCCTTTTCAAATGAAAGAGATTCCGACATGGATTTTATTCAAATTTAATAAAAACATGTTTCACCATTGTTATCTGTCTTCTTCTTTAGAATTTCGTGTCACTGACATCTAAGTAAAAGTTTCAGAAATCAGGATAAAAAAAAAATGGATTTCATATTTTCAAAATTATTATTAAAAAAAATTTTTGCATAAAAAATTACAAGAATCAAAATTTTTACAAGAAATTCTCTGTCTGCTGGGAATTTAAGAAGATACACCCCCTACCTAAGAATGATGATTAGAAAGCTAGTTTTACACGTCATTTCTATTGAGTTTTTTCCTGATTGAGTGCCTCACGCTTATGATCTTGTGATCAACGTTGTATATATGTAAAGTTGGGTTCTTCTTTGTTGTTATGTATTATTTAGTAGTATTTTTTTTATTATCGGTTATTTTCAATACTGTTTCGGATTTCTAATTCTAAACACTTTTCAATACTCTTTGGGACTGTTCCTAGTGCTTCACTAATAATAGCCACAGCTAACATATTTTTTCAATTATCTGGCGAAGTCCCAATATTTTTTCATTTTTTCATTCTCCGTCTCATTCTGGGCTCTGCGCATACAGTGATATATATCATTTGATAAATATTCCATCTTTTGTTGACTTAGGGTTGATTTTCAACTTTTTTGAATTTCAAAAAGAATCACCCGGCGAAAGTTGGGTATTGGTATAATAAGAACTGACACCAAAAAGTAGATTTGTAATTTGCACCAATTTTTGAGCATTTAATTTAAAAGATCGTCTAATATGAAGCACTAGAAAATCCTTTTTTTTCATACATTTAGATACGAAATTGCTTAAAAAAATTATAATTTAAATCCAGAAAAGTTACTTAATTTATATTATTCAAATGGAATGAATACAATATATCAAAAAGTACAGTATTTACATTAGTCGGACTATTGTCCTCGTGTTTGTCGCCATATTTGTCACAACGTTTCGGCCGTTGTACGCTCACACTCTTTGGGTCTGTCACTGGATCTAACCAACGCCTCTATCCACTGTGCCATGGTTAGATCCAGTGACAGACCCAAAGAGTGTGAGTTCAATACCCGGTTAAGGCAGTGGAGAACTTTCAGAGGGAAAATTACCAGGAGATAACTGATAACTGACATCCATCAAACATGGCTCGTGGAACTAGAACAGTCTACCCCAGTGATCGTAATAAAGGGTTCAGTTCGAAATTCCAACAACCTGAAGAAGGCCGGAGCGTACAACGGCCGAAACGTTGTGACAAATATGGCGACAAAGATGTGGACAATAGTCCGACTAATGTAAATACTGTACATAATACCTCGTCTCAGAAATATAGACAGACTATCAAAAAGTAGCAATTAAAATGAAATTATAACCTCCCACCCCAACCCCAAAGGCTCAGATAAGCTGCATTTTACACCTCATTAATTGAGATACGTCAGTAATCACTTTGCAAGATATTGTTAAACAGTTATTTTTTTCTGTTATCAATGAAACAAAAGCAAACAAGTATGAACTGTGTTAGAAACAAATTAAGAGATTATTTTAATATAAACTACCATTGTAATTTAAATACTCCACTAAAATCTACTGGTTATTAATAGTGGGTCTTTTAAAGTTTCTATTTTACATAATAATTGTAAGGCATAAAGTTATAAAAGACATGACAAAAACATGAATGTTGTGAGAATAATAGCAATTTTTATTATTACATCATGTCAAACTGCTCTACATAAGAGTCATTTGAAGCAAAGGAAGGCCTCATTTCATGACATAAAAGTTTTGTAATGATGTGCCTATGCCTTGCTTCAGTTCCATAGACTGATTGGGAAGCTGCTGTTGTTAATTGTACTGCCCTTTCGACACTTGGTGAGTGTGAAGGCAAATCGGGTAACTCTAATTTTGTCCCACTCATTGATGACCCCAGAAGTTCATAATCAGAAAATTCTTCTGTGAATCCAGGCTCACAAACACCATTTTGGGACAGGTCGATCAACTGAGACCAATGTGTTGCATCAAAATTTATCTTTGATATTTTTTAACATCTTTCTGGTTGCCTCCCCACACCTAAAAAAAATGCAAATCAATTAAAATAAAAATCTAACCTTACTTGTCTTAATTTTTATAATGAAATTAGGATAGAACTTTAAAATGAAACTATAAATCGATGAAATCATCTTAATCAATATTATGTGAGTTACTTGCCTAATGGCTAAAATTCTTTTTATAGCTTCTTCCCTCACTTCCAGTTCATCTGATTTCAGCATTGCATACAACATATTTTCTGGTAGGAGACCAAAAGCATTATGCTGAATATTTTTGAATGCAATCTCCTGAATTTCAGGTGGTAGTTCCTTAATTCTTTGCAACATATTGAAAATATACAATTGCTGGTTATGAAATTTATTGTCCCTTTTAATTTCAAACCAGCTAACTGCATACACTCCAACAATAAACTGGATAAGGCTGTGTAGTTTGGAAAACATTTTTAGGGTAAATGCCTCGAGTCCACAAACACATTAGTCTGGTGGCTAACGTCCACCATCTAGCTTGATTTAAAGGCCCTATATTCCATGAAGCATATCGAGGGTTGAAATCCCTACTGCATACTCTAAAAGAAGTATCTGATCACTACTCAGATCAACTGTCTGTTTCATACTAGAATGTTGGTTATCTAGATGACTTACTATGGGTGCAAATTTGACCTGGGGCAAATTGTGATAGTCATTTGCACACAATCTCCCAAGTGGACCAATAAATGATGTTGGACTTCTTGTGCTGCCATCAATATGCTTAAAAACCGCTCTGAATGGAAGCTCATTTTGATGTAAAGAGCAACCAATGGTGTGTATTTTTCTTTTTATCTCCTCGCGAATGAAAAATAATGTCTTTAAAAATTAAATATCATAGTGAATATAAAACTATTTCTATCTTTTTTTTCTAATAATTAAGTTTATTAAAATAAAAAAAGTAATATACTTCATTATTTTTTTGTGTTTTAAATAAGCTCAATAAACTTGAAACAAATGTAAGCAAAAAACACATGGAATAAAAAGGTATTTCCGGTGCAGACTGAAAAAATAACCGCCTAAAACAAGCTCGAATTTGTTTATAGTTTATAGAATTTTAAATGAAATATTTTTGTAGTGTTTGCTTTTCAATTTACTTTACTTTAAGTTACTCAAAACTGCATGATTGGAAATAAAATAAAACATTTTATTCCGGCTATTTTCTACATTTTTTTTCAAAACCCGGTGTTAATTTGATCTACTTATCTTTTCGATGAACACCGGGAGAAATTCAGAATATTCGATTATGTTACTATTTAAATGCATTTGCGCAAAAATTGGTAAACTTTTAGAGAAAAATATTTTGTGAATTAATTATTTTCATAATTAGCAACTTTCTCTGGGTAGAGTTGTGGTTTCAAAATCGATCTACCCTACTATGCATCCATCCAGTCTCTTGGCTTGAAACTATGAAACCGTTTGAAATTTTAAGTCCCATAATATTTTTAATGCTCTAGAACAGATTCTGGTTTGTGCCTATAAAATTGTCCCCGTTGATTTGCATAATTCCAAATTAATCACCGTTCCTATACAGTCAAGTTTATTTTTGTACTCTTGAGCTAATTCAATGATTAACACTTTTACTTTTCTTTCTACATTTTCTCCTCGGTTTGTTGATCCTGGTTTCGTGGAATTCACTTATTCAGAGTTGCTATTGATATTTTATTATTTTTGAGGAATTTCCAAGAGAATTGTGGATTTTACGTTGCTTTCCACTGTTTTCCTAAATCCTTAGACACCCAGCCTTCAATTTTGGCAAATAGCTTTTACAAATATGCGACGTTAATTTGTAAAGTTTATCTATGGGTCGCGAGTTCAATCCCAAAGCTACGCGGAGAAATCCATATGCACTGATAATTTGTGTCTGAATTTTTGAGATGAGAAATTATTATAAAAACTAATTCATTCGGATGTTTTTTTCTTTTCTTGGCTGTTTTTTATATTCACAACGTTTCGGTGACTGTATCTTCGAGTCTTCTTCAGATACTTGTCAAATTCTGTCTTTGTGATGCTCCTACTGCGAGTTCCACACGATTAAATACGAAGAGAAAAATAGGGACATTACGGAATAAAGCTATTGTTACATTTGGTTTGGTTTAGATTGGATTTGTTTTACGGCATATCAACACCTCAATGGGTTATTTAATGCCGACAAGATTTTTATTGCTGCTAATATTTTTTTCCAAAAATGTATTTCTGGTATTATTTTTTTCTTCAAAAATGTTTGGTTTGGTTTGGATTTGTTTTACGGTATATCAACACCTCAATGGGTTATTTAATGCCGACAAGATTTTTATTGCTGGTAATATTTTTTTTTCAAAAAGTATTGCTAGTAACATTTTATTTTTAAAATGCACTGTTGGTAATAATGTATTGCTGGTAATAATTTTTCCTTCGCAAATGTATTGCTGGTATTTTTCCAAAATGTATTGCTGGTAATAATTGTTTCGAAAAATGTATTGATGGCATTAAAATCTATTTTTACAGTTTCATATTGTATTGAGCTAAATTTTTTTTGGGGGGGGGTAACTATTTTCCCCCTAACAGGTGCTCCCACTCTTGGTCAGGGACCTGGGAACATCAGCAATTAAGAGATGGATCCACTCTCCTCAAAACCTCCTGATCAGATTTTTTGCTGTCGGATGTAGTTTATCGTCATACCCAGGACGAGGATGTAGTTTATCGTCATACCCAGGACGCGGATGTAGTTTATCGTCTTACCCAGGACGCGGATGTAGTTTATTGTCATACCCAGGACGCGGATGTAGTTTATCGTCATACCCAGGACGCGGATGTAGTTTATCGTCATGCCCAGGACGCGGATGTAGTTTATCGTCATGCCCAGGACGCGGATGTAGTTTATAGTCATACCCAGGACGCGGATGTAGTTTATCGTCATACCCAGGACGAGCTGTTGTTAGAAACGTTCGAATAAATTAGTTTCTAACATATCTCTGGTTCAATGGACGGAGTAGAAGTGTCATGATGAGACAATCATTTCGAATAAATTATAAGATCAATATAAACCGAACATCGACGATTTTAGGCGATTATTTTGTGAAGGAATTTTAAGAAATTTACCTTACATTAATGTAAGTTGATTTATTTAATAGATGCATGTATTTTATTGTTGGAATTCTAAAAAGTAATAATAAATAAGAGAGTGAGAGAGGGAGAAAGAGAGAGAAATAGAGAGAGGAAGAAAGCGAAAGAGAAATAAAGAAGGGAGAAATTTGTCTATACGCAAAAACTGATTTAAAAATTAGTGACGTCTGCATTTTTTTTCTCTTGGAGAGATAATCTGTCATTTAAAAAACAGACATTAAATGGCACAGATTGGGATCAAGGATCCAAGACTGGAACGCCATAAAACAAGAGAGAAACTAGTTTAAGAGATTACGCTAACCTTGTGCCAGACAAAGTTAAATTTTCTAAATACAAAAAAAAAAAAAAACTCGCCGTCGAACAATGTTTAATGATTAAAAAAAAGTCTCTGTCCTTTAAAACTGTTGTAGGTTCAATCCACATTTGGCCCCTCAACACTATGTTCGTACTAAAACAAGATTTTACATATCCATCTTCAACTACTCGCGCGTTTATATTGATATGAAAGTACGTACGAATATACGAGGGTCATTCAATAAATAAGGTGAATTTTTCGGTATAAGGACTTCTAATACAGATAGAAGCTTACTTTATTTTTCAACGTAGTCTCCCAGCACTGTCACACACTTTTCCCATGTGTGCACAAGCTTCCGTATTCCCTCAGCGTAAAAATCTTTGGACTGATGTCTCAGCCAGTCGCTCACAACACTTTTGACTTCATCGTCACTTTTAAACTTCGTGCCTCTCGTGGACGCTTTCAAGGGACCAAACAGGTGAAAGTCTGAAGGGGCAAGGTCTGGGCTGTAAGGGAGATGAGGGAGCAGTTCCCAGCCCAGCTCGTTGATGGTTTGCACCGTTTGGGCTACTGTGTGAGGCCTTGCGTTGTCATGATGCAAGATGACTCCTTCTGACTGATGACCCCTGCGTTTGTTCTTTATGTCTTTCAAAGTCCTTACAATGTCATCCACTGTCACCCTTCTGTCAGACTGAATGAGGTCATTGACTGATTCGATCACCTCAGGAGACTTCACTTCTGTAGGCCCCCCAAGGCCTGTCTTCATCCTCAACACTGCTCCGTCCTTCTTTAAACAATTTAGCCCACTTGTAGACATTTTTTTGGCTGAAACATGTGGCACCATACACAGTTGACATTCTCCTATGATTTTCAACTGGTTTGCACCCTTCAGCAACCAAAAACTTGATAACTAACCGCTGTTCAATCCTGGAGCATGCTTCTTGGTCGGCCATCTTTGTTAATCGCCAAAACTCTCAAAGTTTTTTTTTAATCTGCAAAAGAAATTAAATCTATGTGAAAAATCTGTATTAGAAGTCCTTATACCGAAAAATTCAACTTATTTATTGAATGACCTTCGTATAAAAACGAAAACATGGATATGGATATAAATACAAACATATATATATATATATATATATATATATATATATATATATAACAATAATAATAATAATAATAATAATATTTTTATTATAAAATATTTTACATGTCTACACAAAATTTTCTGTTTCAGAACTTAAAAATTGCTTCTCGTCAGACGATGTTGGATAACTTATGATGAAAATGATTTACTTGGGAAATCAGAAAACAATTCGATAGCTCATTTGACACTAGAGAGTTAAAAAGGAGGTGGGGAAAAACCAAGATTACAAAGTTAAAAAACACATTTTCGGGTATGTCTTCATTAACCAATCAAAAGACAGAGCAAAACTAAAATAGAAAAATGAGGTCAGAAGTTAGGGTAGGTGGGTTATTAATTCATGTCTAGATAAATTGACACGTTTTAGGCACGTCAATACATACCCGAAAATGTGTTTTGTAACTTTGTAATCTTGGTTTCTCCCCACCTCCTTTTTAACTCCCAAATGTCAAATGAGCTATCAAATTGTTTTCTGGAGTCACAAACGATAAGTTATGAATGAAAATACCAAACAAAAGAACTGAAGGAGCTAAAAGTTTTATTTTTCGGTTTTGTTTGTAAAACTGTGTAATCCTTTAAAAAGTTTTTTAAATTAAAATTTTAAAATTTTCAGGACTATTATTGATTTTTTAATCTATTTAAAATCTCAAGTATAGCCTAAAATTACAAAAAATTACCAGTGGTTCTGTCAGTGAGATACTGTTACTCCAAAGAACGAGGCAGTTGAAGACAAACTCAAAATTGTTGCAACAGATTCATGGGTTGCTATGGCTTTACAGATTAACATACAAAGTTCCGGACACTCCGGTCATTGGCCATAACTCAACTGAGTTCCTCATTACCTTGAATTTCATGTTGTTCCTTATAACAAGCTTCAACTCTAAGGTGATTCTCAGAAATCCCGACCCTTCGAATTTGTCCAGTGGAATTCGCCATGTGTGATTAAAGATATTATCCTAATCAGTGTGGAAAAAGGAGTGTTAATTTCCAGTATCCCAATAATCCCGTCAATCTTGCTCTTTTTAGTTCAAATCCTAATAAGATTCAACCTTACTCTGATCATGAACAAGGTACAAAGATCATCTTTTAATATCACTGCCCGCAGTTTTTTGCATGATCAAATCTACGTTGGGTGTTCTATGCTTGTCTTGTCAAACTACCTTTTCATAATGGCAACCAACGGTAGTAAGAATGATTTTGTCTATTCGGAATTCTTACCAAATTAAGGGATTGTATTATTTGCTTTATATCCAAAAAAGTTTGATTCAAAAGAACCGAGAATATCTATTAATTTTTTTTTTTTTTTTTTTGTTATTTTTCCAATTTTCGGATAAGGTGTTGAGTATTTTGCTCGAAGTTGTGGATAAACTGTCCGAAGTTCATATTTTGTTATTTTTGTTCAAGTACTTTCTACTTTCACGGTTATTATCTGTTATATAGGAATAAATTGTCGCTGCCGACACCGGAGTTTGAACACAGATCACCAGAGAGCAAACGGGCGATCCCATTTTGAATAAGTAGATCACGTGATGGTAAAGGAAATGTATATATGGGAATTAGCGTGGCGTTTAAGTGACGCGACATGGATAATATCAGGTGTTAGTGGGGAACGGTCAGGATGCTTTGATATGCGAGCTCGGTTTGACGAAGCGGGAGGCTCGCTGCTTATGGCCTTGGGCGCCCGGTTTAAAATGTCTTACTAATACTGAGGCATCAATCACCTGGCTGTTGATTCTAGGGGCCCTCTGGGTCGTCAAAAGACTTCGTGCAGCGGGTTTGGCTAAGTCGCCAAACTGCGTTCGCTGCAGTGGAGAGATGGAGACCCTAGGTCGCGCCTTCTTTCATTGTAGGGTCGTAGCTCCGTTGTGCAAGTTTGTTGAAGACATCATGGTTCGCATGCTGCGCGGAAAGTTCATTGTCCTCGAGGCCAGTTCCGTCTGTAGCAATATAGTACCGCCATTGACTAAGGCTATGTGTTCTTTTGCTTACTGGAGGTTATGCAGGGTCGTGATATGGACGACGCGACAGAAGGAATTCCATGGGGCCGAGAAGTTTACCTCTTCCCAACTGATCCTTTTCTTTAAGCATCAGTTTAAAGTCAAGATCAGGACGGAAAGGATACGAATCCATCCATTGGAATTTGGCGAAAGGTGGGTGAGTCTTGCGCGTCTCTGCCGAGTGAAAAGTGCTGGCTTAGAGTGGCATTTTGATGCCGGTTAGGCATTAAGGGTATTGGGATTGCTGGGTTGAACATTGGCAACCCCGCCCGTTATAGTTTAGGTTGGGTTGTTTTAGTTTCTTCTCTTTAGCCAAATTAACTTAGCGCTAAGGTATATATGCTCATCGGGCCCTTTTATTTCTATCCCTATTTTTCTTTTGTTTAATTCCCCTTCCCTCCCATCAATGGTGGATAGTGATGTCAGTTCTCTGATGGGTGCGGGGCGTCTTTCGTTTCGGGTGTGATTTTTCGTAATTGTTGTATTTGAATGAGAGTGTGCTTGTAGTGAGGGCATGGCACGTACGAATGTTTTAAATTAAAATTAAAAGACCCGCATTGATTTCTTCCAGTTAACTGATGTTTCTGTCACAGTTAGGGCTGTGGGGGTGGGTTATTACTAACACTATTTTGTTTAGTTTCTTGTATATAGTTTTGTACTCGTTTGTAAATACACATTGGGGTTTTCAGATTTTTTAAATTATCCCCCCCCCCCCAATGAATTGTACATATGGGGACTAGTTGGGACTTCATAGAGTTTCTGAGGCATTATAGTTGATGAAGTAAGAACAGTAAGTAGGAATATGTTGTTTTGGTGGAAGGAATATTGTTGTTTGGGTCAGTGTTTGTGGCTAACTAAGTTATACGGTAAGACAGAAAAAGACTATCCTTTTCCTTATTCCCCCTTTTGGACTTGTGCCCCCATTTGTACTTTGGACAATAAATATTATCACTCTCTGGATTACTTCGGAAATGTGCTGGTCAAACTCTCTGCCTCCGGGCAGAGAGGATCCTCAGATGAGGTTATGCCGAAGGGCAGAATCTCGTCTCGGGAGACAGCTACCTGATCCCGTTTTTTACGTGGTCTACAGGGAATTTTTGACCGAACCTACGGGATCGAATATCCCCACAATAAATTTGGACTTGTTCAACATCCGACCGCGTGGGGCAGTTAGTGAATATCTCACTATATGAAGTACTATTCGGATCACTATTCGGTGGTTACTGTTCGAGTGAGTATTATCGAGTAGCACTATTAGTGCGAGTCTTATTCGAAGGCGTCTGACACCAGTATTGTTCAACGGCGTTACTATAGTTGTATCTACGACTAAAAAGTCTCTACTACAACGAGCGTTACGAAAGTGACAACGAGTATTAGTTGACATCACGAAATTATCAAATACATATCCGATTAAGAAGAATAGAATTCCTGTAACATTTCTTTAAATGTATCGGTTTATGTATTTTATGCAAAAAATAAATTCACACATATCGCCGAACTAATGGTGCTTTCTTAAAATAGAATATCTGAAGACATTTCACTTCGCAGCGTCCCTTTATTTCTTTAGGGGAAAATCCAAACTAGAAAGTGATTTCAATTTTTCCATTTCCAGATGGGAATCGTCAATCACTTGCTGTACAGTTGTCATCATGCTTCTAATTTTGATTTCTGAGTTTATATTCTTTGAGGACAAAGCCTTTGGTCAAGTTCGGAGAGGCAATAGAGGATTTGAAGCAAAACTAGCTAGCTTAATTCATTGATTTTTTTTCCTGTTTAAATAACAGTATCTTTTAAGTGTTGGTGGATATTCAGTATTGGAATCTTGCAAACGTTTTAAATATTACTAGTTTTTGTATTCTGCACATAAGATAATTTAAAATTCCTAATCTTATCAATATATTCTTTACGGTCATGAGCTAATACGTTTTTGATTGCAATCCTGTCCCACTCAGGTTTTGATGGTCTCCAATATGGTGGAGCCTTGGTGAATTACATTACAGCTTAAACTTTTAAAAAGATGGGAATCTTCAATCACTTGCTGTACAGTTGTTATAATGCTTCTAATTTTGATTTCTGAGTTTATATTCTTTGAGGACAAAGCCTTTGGTCAAGTTTGGAGAGGCAATAGAGGATTTGAAGCAAAACTAGCTAGCCAAATTCATTGGTCTTCCCCCCACCCTTTTTCCTCCTGTTTTCTTCCAATCTACATTAGCATGCAGATGCACAAAATGATATTTCCTTCTTTTTTTCTTTTTTTTTTCTCGTTTGTTTCTGGATTGAAACTATTGGTTATATATATAAAGGGAAAATGTTTCTTTATGGATAAAAAATGCTATGATTAGCCCTTCAATTTCAAACTTCGGCTAAAGTTCTGTGGATAAAATTTCACTTTCATTTGCTGATTTTGAAAATTTATTTCAGTTTATCTTTCTTTTTTTTTTTTTGACACGATTTTAGAGCGATTAATTCTTATTATATTGAGTTTAGTGCCTTCTTTTTTATAGTTCTTTTTTTATTTTTTTTTTACATACAATATTCTTCAAATACCTCAACTTTTGATATCTAAAAAGTGAAATACCTAGTAATTCAGCCTTTTCCATCTCATACGCATGTTAACTATTTTCTTTTTAGATGTAATTAGATATCGGATGTGAAAAAATATGCCCCCAATTTTAGAGACAAGAAAGAATTGGCCAAAATGGTTTCTACTGACAGAAAGCAGACAATGACTACTTTGTTAAGGAACACATTTCCTCTCTGTGTTAAGAATTAGCCAGATTAAACTGCTTTCACGGTTATATGCAAACTTTCTTATAAGAAAGTATTTCTTGAAAACGGAATATTTATTCTCACCAGGGTACAGTCGGTTGCTCAAAAAGACGCAACGCTTTTAATCTTTTTTATTTTTTATTTTTTTCTTCTTCGTTACTTTTTCTTTGTTATTTTTTTCTGTGCCTTCAATGTATACGCACCCAGATGTCAATAAAGAGTATGCACACACTAAAGGGCCCATGTGTATGTTCTACATTAGTCCTGAGTTTAGTGTTGATTGGAATCGTTTGTATATTAAACTTATTCTGAAATCAGGTCCCAAAGGACTTAAATATTCTATCTGGTGATAGTAAGTGATTAGTTATGCGAAATCTGCTACTGATTATATATACGTGTGTGTGTACGAGAGGGTTAGGGAAAGTTTTTAGGGAGAATTCCTCCTTCATCTGCTCAATATTTTTTAACACCTGTCTTATATATATATATATATATATATATATATATATATATATATATATATATATAATAAAAAAGACTTAAACACTAATATTACATGGTCATAATTTATTCTATTGGAATCGTAAATACGATCCAATTCATCAGACCTACAAATTCAAAAAGAAAACAGAAAAAAAACATCTCCGGGAATAAAAAATAAAATTTAGTAAAAGTGTTTGTTTAGATGGGTGTGTGTAGGTATTTGTATGGAGATGCGTAAGGTTTTATGTATATATTGTTTATGTACACGTATGCGTATGCATGTATGCACGTAAATGTGTATATATGTAAGAGTAGATATATGTATATGTATATGTATGGGTATGTGTGTACACGCCTATATGTATGTATGTACGTGAAAATATTAATATTTGTTGTGTATGTGTGTATACGTATGTGTTTTTGAACAGAGAAATTTAGGTCCTTTTTATATGTTTATATTAGATTTGTAACCTGTAGTCGATATTACCTTCAAATTTTCTTGATTACACAGCGGCCCTTTTATAAAGGGACGTCGGTTTTAGTTCCCCCAACTCACCTCCTCCCAGCCCCTTTTTCTTTTCTTCTCCGACTCTCATCTTCCGATCTTTAAGAGTTTATCGTCTATTGTGTGTGTATGTCACCAAGAAATGTATACACTCTTCCGGTGAACATTTGAAAACAGGCATATTTTTCTCACTTAAACCGTCCTTGCCTCCCCTTTTTAAAACTTCTCTCTGTTAAATTTTAATCCCCTTTCATCTTTAGACCTTCCTATTCTTCTCTCGGCTGTTACCCCTCCCTTTGGGCTTCATTCACTCTAGCATTCGCCCCACACTCTCATACATACACGCTCACTAAATTTTATTTTTTATTCCCGAAGATGTTTTTTCTGTTTTCTTTTTGAATTTGTATGTCTGATGAATTGGATCGTATTTACGCTGCCAATGGAATAAATTATGACCATGGAATATTAGTGTTTAATTAAGTCTTTTTATTATATCCTTACTCTGTCCTGGACATTGAGTTCTACCTAGATTCTATCCTCTTGGAATTATTTTTTATACATATATGTATGTATGTATATATATTTATATTTTAGATATATGATTGCATATGTATGTGTATATTTACCACTAATATTATCAATATATATATATATATATATATATATATATATATATATATATATACTTTAAAAATCAGAAGGTCAATTGAATCGCTACGTTGGTTTCAACCTTACGGTATCCTCAGGTGATATTTATGAAATGACCTTTTATCTAATTTATATATATATATATATATAGAGAGAGAGAGAGAGAGAGATTGATAATATTAGAGGTCTGATGAATTGGATCGTCATTACAATTCCAATGTAATAAATTATAACCAATATATAACAGTGTTTGAGCCTTATATATTATATATATATATATATATATATATATATATATATATATATACAGTGTAACCCGGATATAAGAGACCCAAATATAAGAGAGATTTTCTCTGGTCCCAAATTAGAGCCATCCTTACCTAAACAAAATAGACAAAACCCGGATATAAGAGACTTCTTCTCCGGTCCCGACAACTCTCTTATATCCGGGTTACACTGTATATATATATATATATATATATATATATATATATATATATATATATATATATATATATATATATATATAATATGAACACGCATATAGCTACCAGAGAGAACTGATTACCATGTTAACCATTGCTAGTAAGTGCTGTATTCAATGGGTGTCTTATAGTGGTTTTGTAGTTGATTAATCTATTTTCTGCGATATTTCAAGCAGGTATTTTTGAGGCTTGAAGCCTTCTCGCATTAGAAGACCTAACAAAGATAAGTTTCCGAATATTTTAAAACGTTTACATCTAAATTATTTGAGCTTTGTTTCAAAGCTGGTAATCTTGATTTCAAACTAGAACGACACCAAAATCTCTCTCGTGTTCATCTTGCTACTTATTCTACTCAAGATACAAAATTGAATAATTTCGATATCATTGGATAACGAATAACCAAACATTAGAGGCAACCTTTTAGTTTTATCTAACTGAGGGGCACCTCAAGGCGGTGTAATGGTTAGCGAGCTTGTCTTGCTAGAACAATTACGACTGAGTAGTGAGTTCAATCCTCACTGGGTGCCCCATCTACGCTTGGAAAATCACTATCTGACTGAACTGAGAACGAAATAAATAACTCAATTATTTAAAAAAAAAAAGCAACTGCTTTGACGTGTTAATTCAAGAAATGTTGGTCACGGCCACAAAATAAATAATCTATGACGAGTAGAGATAATATCGAGATGTTATTGATGGGTGGCACTGGCAGTGGCGATTCTAGAACTCTGAAAGTGTGGGGGGGCACTTGGGGGAGACTTTTTCTGCGGAGGAGGGGGTGCAAATTCAAGCAGCGTTTTTATTTTCATACTACCCCACTATCGTATACACAACTTAGGAATGAGTCTTAGTAATAAGTGTGTTAGTTCACTAAATTAAACGGAATAACTTTTCATTCATAGTAGTGGAGTTCTAATCTATTCTTGTTCTCTTTTCCACTCTCAATCTGTTGGATCACAAGAGAGGTTAACTTCAAAACAAAATCAAAGGGTTAAATACTAACGACAATACTAGTAGGACCGTGTAATTTATCAGCTCTGTTTTTTTTTTTCCTCTACAAAACTTAGAAAAGGAGTGAGAAACCGAGGGGCCAGCCAAAATTCGGGGGCTGGATTGGCCCCTTCTGTCCGCTCCCTAGAATCGCCACAGGGCACTGGTGAATCTATCTCTAAAAAAAAGATGGATTTTAGAAAATGAAAGTAGAGAAATAATGAAAATGAGGAGTGTTGGAAAAGGGATAAAATTAAGACTGGAGAAATAGGAGTATATTTTAATCGAAAATGGCAAAATATCTGGAGTGATTTCCTTTGTTTTTTATTTGTTTGCTTTCACCAACTTTATTTTAAACTTTAAACAAAAGAGAAAGCGAAAGCTTCTTTTTCTTCATTCTTTCGTTCCTTTTTTTCTCTCTCACAAGGTTAGTTTTTTTTTATTCCTCTCTCTTTGTGTCTTAATTTCTCTTCTTCTCTTTTACTCTCTCTTTTTTAAACAAAAAAAAAATAAATAGAAAAAAGAAAACAACTTCCTTTTTCGGTATTTTTTATACACTTGCCGGATTTTTTTTTTTTTTTTTTTGCCTTGTTTCTCGGGTCCGCCATCGCATCAGACCGTGTCTCGTTTTTCAAGCCCGCGTCTTTTCAACTCACAACAAACATTTTTATTTGTTCTGCGAATATCTTTCGCCTGTTGGGCCAAATCTTGAAGGCAGCAGGCGGGGAAGTAGGGTCCGGGATTCAGCTTAGGTTGGAGATTGGATGAGGAGGTGGCAGCAGTCGAAGGAAGCCCGGGCAAAGTGACAGAAACGACCAGCTGAGTCAACAAAATTCAGCTATCTAACAGCTGGTCCCGGCCTGACCGCCTGTTTACGTCATTAAAGAGAACTATATATTTACTTACCTTCTCACAAGAGAGTTACACAGCCTCAGCCACACTTTCGTCTATATTTGACGGCTACACTTTTTTTAAAACTTGTTTTCTGATGGTGTTGCTAGTGTGTTAGTAGTGGGTGGTGGAACGTTGTATCTGTCGTTTAGTGTGTATATTTGCGTGTGCGCGCGCAAGCGCGGGTGTGCGAATGTGTAATGTTACTGAGTATTGTGTTCGTTCGTATAAATGAATTTTTCAGGGATCTGCTCTTTCAGGAGATGAAAAATCTTGCTGTGATCGTGGTAATAACGAAATGGGACGAAGTGAAAATAGCAGGAGTGGAAAAGTGCGAAAAGAAGGAGAGTGAGAAGAGAAAATTGAAGAATCAATTTGAAAGAAAAAAATAAATAAAATGGCTGGCGAAAAGGAACAGAACGAAACTGAATTGGAAAGATGGAAGTGAAAAAGAAGTAAGAGAAGATGAAAGAAAAATGGACGGAAAGAGGCAACGGGAGGAGAAATAAAGTAAAAAAAAAAAAAAAGTAAGCAAAGAAAAGAAAACAGCGCAAGAAGAAAGATTTCAAACTCAAAGTAAAAATTAACGAAAAGAAAATGTAAAGACCAAAAAAACTTTGAGTCGATTTTGTGTTTTCGATTTGGCAGTGATAGAAGTGTCAGAAATGGACTGCCAGATTTCTGGAACTGACTTGAAATATGATTTGCTTTCATTTCTAGAAAGATTTACAATAGTAAATGATGAGTGCATAGGAACACTATTTTCACCGTATGGTGAACTCTCCCGTCGTATTCGACGTATGAAGGTCAAGCAGCTCAGTTCCAAGGAACCGACAGCCAGACACCAGCATATATGATTTGATTATAGTTGATTATAGTTTGATTAGTTGATTATGGTGTTGAATATAGTCGAATGTGAACCTACGTTAAATTTAAACTAAGCGAAGAAGTAAAAATTAAGAAATCATTTTCCCGTAGATTGGCAGTCAACGGCAGCACATTGATCTACTTTGCATTGAGGTTTCTTTTAAATTATATGCTACGAACGTTGGAATTGTACTCTATTCGTTCTCATCTTACTTATATATATATATATATATATATATATATATATATATATATATATATATATATATATATATATATATATATATATATATATATGTGTGTGTGTGTGTGTGTGTGTTGGACTCTCCCGTCGTATGAGGGTCAAGCAGCTCAGTTCCTAGGAACCGACAGCCAGACACCAGCACAAATGATTTGATTTTGGTGAAGACTTTGCGCAGAACCAACCACACTTTTTGAAGAGCTGAATACAGACACTTAGTGCACCACGTGCCACAAGGTCACCAAACGACCCTCTGTAGGTTTTGAATTCAGAATTGTCCTTCTCCTAGACCAGTTGCCATTCAGGGCTATATAACCCAGTCTGCCCTGCTATTTACCCATAGCTGAAGGAAGAAGAGGATTAATAACATATATAAAGTAGAAATCAACTTTAATGAAAATTTTGTTTAATAACTAATTATAGAGGAATGTCAATGTATAAAAACCAAGAGATGCCAAGTATTGTTTTGGGTTTTTGGTCTATAATGTTTTTGTTTTTTTTTTCGTTTATAATGTTTTTTGGTCTATATATTTTTTGGCTGTGCAATGGTTATCCCCTTTGCACTGGCAATGATAGTGTCTATGTTATGACAATAGCGGATTGTTTGAAGATGTTTAGAAAGCCAGGAGTTGAAAAGACCAACTTCGTGAAAAGAAGACGATGACAATAATATTTAGAAAGGGATATTTAAAGACACATCTATGCAAATTTTCTGATTAGAAGAACGAAACAAAAGAATCTCACAAACACCGTCATTGATAAACTTGTAAAGACATAAAAAATCAGGGATATCTTGTTTTCATTCCGAAATAATCTACCATTTACAGTTAATCATTTGATGACCCAGCGAAGTAATCGGTTCTTCCTCGATTTATTTCCTTAAATATTGCTTGATTTTTTTTCATGTAGAAATAATAGTCGCTGATTAAACGTTATTGTTTACTTGGCTTAGTTTGACACAAGGCAACAATTATTGGAAGCCCAGTGAAGACTGAACTACACGAAAAACTCCGAGTTTAATAGCATCTTGTCTATTATTATTTTTCTGAAGTAAGTGAACAGTCGCATTCTCTGTAACTTAGCAAATGATAATAAAGGCGCAAACCTCTTCACTGTAAACCTTTTACCGAACCATTGTTGCTAACCAGATTTTTATCTTCCCAATTTTGATCGTACCAATCTATCTGTTTCATTAACTAAACAATTTGTGAGAAGCAGTGATAATTATTTCGTGTGGTTTCGAACAATATTTTACAAGTAACAGACACATTTGAAGGGTTATGAATATTTTAACGTTCTCGTTTGAAGCAGATTTTTTGTCTTTGGTGTATTTGCCATCATCAAGCTCATTTGGAAACAGCAAACTTTTTTCTCTTCCAAGCCACAAAACAAAGTCACAATATGACTTATGTTACTGGTTTTGTGCTATTGATTCAGAAGGCACTATTTACAACGTTTAAAATCTATACTTCACAATTAAATATATAGTTTGTAAATCCAAAAGATACTCCTGAAATGATAAAACAAACAATTTGTTAGAATTAACGTCATTTCGAAAAAAGTATATTTTATTCAAACAGTTAAAAAAAAAAAGCCAGGATTATTATTCTGCGTGAAATTGATAGTTTAGAGTCGATTGAATTCTTCGTGCGCCAAAATTCTCTTCTACAGAAGAAAGTTAATGGAAGAGATTCCCTACACCTGGAACTATTTCCGAGACAGCAAAGCCAGGCTGTGTAACGGACGAAAGTTCTTGCAAGAATGCAGAATTTGTGTATTTTACGGGAAACTATACACATGTGCTAGCCTACTGTGCTGTTCAGAAGCCTAGACGTGACGGAAATGTTTCTTGCTGTTCAGAGTAAAACGCTAATTACGTTCAGTTTTTAAATTGAAAGTTTTTCTAAGATTTCAGTCTTGAAATCGTCGATATTTTCTTCTTTTTTTTTCCGAAATGTATACAAAAATGTAATCTTGATATTTACAAAGCTTATTTTTGTATAACACAAATAAATAAGAAGGAATAAGAGTGTCATTCATCTTCCATGTAAGGCAATCTTATTTGCCTTCCTTAATACTGGAAATCCTGTTTTGTGCCTTGGGTTTGAGTTCTAACTCCGGTGAGAAACCCGGAACAGTCTCAACAAACCAACAGAATACACACACGCACACACATACACACAGACACACACACACACACACACACACACACACACACACATATATATATATATATATATATATATACACACAAATATATATATATATACAAATATATATATCTACACACAAATATATATATATATATATATATATATATATATATACACACACACACAAATATATATATATATATATACACACAAATATATATATATACACACACAAATATATATATATACATACACACAAATATATCTATATACATATATATATATATATACACACAAATATATATATATATACACACACACAAATATATATATATATATATATACACAAATATATATATATATGTATATATATATATATACACACACACAAATATATATGTATATATATATATATATATATATATATATATATATATATATATATATATATATATATATATATATATACAAACACACACACACACACACACACACACACACACACAAGTACAGGGTTGGTACAGATGGAAAAAAATTCAAAAATTCCGTTTACCAAAAACACTATTCTGAAAAGAGTGATCAATACAGAGTAGAGCAAATACTATTTATTCAAAATTATAGCATAAACATCACTACGAAAATAGCCATTTTATTTCAACACTTCTGGTGTCTTGTCAAGTGATGGTGCTGATTGTAGAATAAAGAGTTTTCCTTGACAAGACACAGAAGTGTTGAAACAAAATGGCTATTTTCGTAGTGATGTTATAGCATGCATCTGATATAATTTTGAATAAATATTTTATATATGCATCTGATATAAATTTGAATAAATATTTTATATATATATATATATATATATATATATATATATATATGTGTGTGTGTGTGTGTGTGTATGTATCTGTGTATATATAAATCTATGTATTTAAGCAGCAATCCTTCTTTCCTGCACATTTCATTGAATATAACAGACAAAGTGCTTTGATTTATTTTTTTTATACAATTACTCATGCGATCTAATAATTTTTTCTTTTCCAATGATAAATTATATAAAAACTGTCCGAATGTTCTTTTTTCCAAGCGCTTTCGGCTATACATTTAGTCATTTTCAAGATTGAAATATATTAACTGTTAAATAACAAAAAATTGTTTGTTGCATGCAGGTATTTATGTAATGTTTTCATTTTTCAAAACGCGGTCAAGATATTGTGTCCATGTTCATACTTGATATAATTAAGTGTTGTTTTTTGGTTTTTTAATTAATAAGGCTTCCATTATTTTTAGCCTTTTCTTTTTTGCATGTAGATGATGCTATTATATTTGTGTTGTCAACAAGTATGTTACGAATCGTGTCCGGTAGGTCCCCATGAATATTTAAAAGAGATCTTATTTAACAGTTAAAATAATTCATCCTTGAAAATGGCTAAATGTATAGCTGAAAGCGCTCGGAATAAAAGAACATTCGGAAAGTTTTTGTATAATTTATCATTTGAAAAGAAAAAAAATATTAGATCGCATGAGAAATTGTATAAAAAACTAAATCCAAGCATATTGTCTGTTGTATTCAATGAAATGTGCATATATATACACACACACGCACACGCACACATATATATATATTTATATATATATATATATATATATATAATTTGAATGTGCTGTATTTAGGAGAAAATAGTGCTCAATATCAAGAATAGAGCATTTATAAATGTAAACTGTCATAGAAACAGCGATATAGAAATAAAGACGGCATAGTGACTGTCAGTTTTATACTTGAAGCAGATA
>OZ038497.1:38258122-38283122 GCA_964036315.1 Acanthosepion esculentum
GATTGTTCTGTCAGTGTGTATTTTATTATTATTATCATCATTATTATCATCATCATCATCATTATTATGATTATTATTATTATTATTATTATTATTATTATTATTATTATTATTATTATTATTATTATTATTTTATTTCCTTTGATTTCTGGTGTGTACTCATTTCTTTCCGGGTCCCGTTATTGAGACCTAAGGTTAGAAATGGCATCATAACATTTTCCACTGACCAATTAAACACACACACACACACACACACACACACACACACACACACACATTATTTTATATAGATAAAGCCCTTCGTAAGGTGTGGGCTGTACTCGTGAAAACATTTTTTTTATTTCTTTATTATTATTATTATTATTATTATTATTATTATTATTATTATTATTATTATAAATACCTTGTAAATAATTCGCACATTTCTAATTATCACTGACCGACAAGTGAACTAAAAGTTAATAATTAATTTGCTAATGAAATTTAAATTTTACATTATATCGAATTATAATTTTTCACAAGAAGTTATCTTGTCATTTAGATAATTATTGATAAAAAATTTAGGTTTTCTGTTGTTTTTTAAAATAATTTGAAAATATTATCTTCATTTTACTACATCGCTGTCTTTGTAATTTTATGCGATTATGAATTGTTAATCATTAACACCGATTTATTGCTTCAGTAGAATAAATATTTTTTATTAAATATTTTTATTATTATTATTATTATCATCATCATCATCATCATCAAATTCCTACTTCAGTGGTAGTTTTTACTGGAGATAAAGTTTCGACAAGTTTCGTCAGTACTCCAAATTGTAACATTTTAATTTAATGCAATCTTTTTTTCTATCTTATGTTTCTTACTACTACTACTACTAATAATAATAATGATAATAATAATAAATATACTAATATATAATAATTGTGAAAAATTCCAACTGACTGATTAATTTTTTACGACTTATCAACCCTTTGTGGGTTATTTAAAGCCGGAACATATTTTGGATTGTAAGAACAATTCTTTTTTGCAACATCAATAATGTTTTGAGAATAACAATAATTTTTTTTTCCAGCTATACACCCGACTATTTAGCTTATAAGTATTTGTACGTAAATAATAACAAACTCAACTGGAATTCGAACTCGGCTCTCCAACTTAGCATTCCGAGCCGCTATCCATTATACCACCTGTACATCCATCGGGAAATCCCAGAAGAATTTAGGAAAATGATGAAATAACTGGAAATAGTTGAAAATCAAATGCCCTAATGGAAACGACTAGAGTTCTAGGAACAATCACGCAGTATTGTGGAAACTTGCTGTCACTTATTCTCCCGTGTAAGCTAATCGCATGAAAACTCTAAAATTATAATACATTAGATATTGAGGAAAATTCTGACAAATCTCGGGGTATTCACTTGGTGTGAACGTATAAATGCATAAAATTTAATCACTTGTACAATTATTATTTAAAATTTAATTTTTTTGTTAAAATAAAATTTCGTTCCCTGTGTGTGTGTGTGTGTGTGTGTGTGTCTGTGTGTGTGTGCGTGTGTGTATGTGTATGCGTGTGTGCATGTGTATGCGTGTATATGTGTGTGTATGTATGTATGTGTGTGCGCGTGTGTGTGAAGAAATATAGTTTTAACGTGTGTGTGTGTGTGTGTGTGTGTGTGTGTGTGTGTGTGTGTGTGTGTGTGTGTGTGTGTGTGTGTGTGTGTGTGTGTGTGAGAAGAAAAGATTATGCTGAAATATTCTCAGTTAAATTAATTACCCAAAATCAGTATTCTGATATTCGGGCCGTGAACATTTTCGTTCACTATAAATGTGTGTGTACTTTAGTGAGTCTCTACCCAGAGCAACATGACTGCATACAAAATAAGTCTTCTTCTCAAATAAGCAACTAATAAAAATGCTTCTGAGTCGATGCTTGCTCGAAATGTTGCCTAAATATAAAAATTAACCTTGTGCAAATAACAAAATAAGTCAATACATTCATGTACACTGACCTTTAATAACTGAAGAAAGTTTATTTTTCGTTTCCTCTTCTTCGCCGTCCTATTTTCACTATTCTTGTCCTTTTTATGTCGAAAGATATGAAGAAATTTTCCATAATTTATTTTAACGAGATTTTTTTTTTGCATCGTTTATTCTTAATTATTTTTTCTTTTATATTTCAACAGAGAATTTATTTTTTCAGTGTTAAGCAGCTGCCAGAAATTATTTAATTTTCCTCTTATAGCAAAGTGGTATTAATTTCTTTTTATATTTCGAGTAGCACAGAAAGTTGGCAATTTATTTGTTCAAGTTTATTTTAAATGTTTATTTTTTCCCCCTCATTTCTTGCTAAGCCGAAACATTTTGATAATACACAGCGGTTTCATACTTTGTTAAATTGAACAGTCAAAAATATTCAACATTTTCTAAATGTGTCGAAAGACGTTGTACGAGGTAATAATAAGCAATCTATTTTTCTGAAAGTAATATTTTACATAATTTCAAGGTTTTATATATATATATATATATATATATATATATATATATATATATATATATATATATGTATATGTATATATATATATATAAACAAATATAGTCTTAAGGTGTGCTATATTTATGGGATATATATATATGTATATATATATACATACATATATATATGAACATAATAAAATAGGCAGCATATATTTACATTACAAAGAGTCAATCATACCTTGAATCAATCAGTAGTGTAATGCTTATGTCTACTAGCGAAGTGATTTCGCCAATAATCGCATTCATATTGCTGATTGATTCAAGGTATGATTGACTCTTTGTAATGTATATATATATATATATATATATATATATATATATATATATATATATATATGTATATATATATATATATATATATATATATATATATATATATATATATATAGTCTTAAGGTGTGCTATATTGATGGGGTATATATATATATATATATATATATATATACAGAAATATAGTCTTAAAGTGTGCTATATTTATGGGGTAAAGTGCTCAATATCAGAGATAGAGCGTGTGTAAATATAAAAGTGGACATGGAAGTCAGCACTTAGAGGCGACAGTCTGTTTCATGCTAGTGCAATCGTCAGGCGATATATATATATATATATATATATATATATACACACATATATATGTGAGTGAAATTGGGTAGACAGAACACTTGGGTGGGGGGGACCATCGATATTTGTGTTAGCACGAAGTCACAAGTCATCGTGACCGAGGGCGTGAGCGTGGTGGCCTTGTCCAGATTGTTGATCACGCTAGATGACACGCTCTCTCACAGAAACTCTAACTAATGTCTACTAATCATAGTTGCAGTATAAACCACAGGTTGACTCTGTGGGTGTTGAACAAACACAAATGTGCCTGAGGGAGCGTCTGAAATAGGGATTGACTAGCCTCCCTAAAGACGAGTAACCTCGAATACGAGTGGACAGCTATTATTATTATTATTATTATTATATATATATATATATATATATATATATATATATATATATATATATATATATATACACATATATACATATATATATACACACATTTTACATATATATATATATATATATATATATATATATATATATATATATATGTAAAATGTGTGTATATATATATGTATATACAATTTTATATATATGTTATATATTATCAATGCGCTCAATATCAATGATAGACGTAACATATTCAGTTGGATTGATGCGAGTTTGTGATCCTGGGTTTCACGCTCTCTGCGATCGTCAGACAAACCCAGATCGCAGAGAGAGTGAAACACAGGGTCACAAACTCAGATCAATCCAACTATATATACAGTGTAACCCGGATATAAGAGAGTTGTCGGGACCGGATAAGAAGTATCTTATATCCGGGTTTCTCTTATATCTGGGTTTGGTCTATTATATATACATTAACACAGGCTCTAATTTGGGACCAGAGAAAATCTATCTTATATCCGGGTTTTCTCTTATATCCGGGTTCCACTGTATATATATATATATAGAAAAATGTAGAAAGGAACAAAGTAATGATAACCTTAAAAATGTGATTACTAATTTTGCAGTAATAATGCGAATTTTAAAATATTGCGTTACTAGAATCGAGAAAATTTCCTTAAAACGTGTAAAATATTGTCTTGTTTTAAATATAAAATCAGTCATTGGTCAGTGATGAATCGTTCCGAGCAGAAGGATCGTTTGCATTATTTTGAGTGAAAACGGGACAGTTTATGTGAGTAGGCTAAATTTTCTGACCGGGGTGGCTGGAAAACCCAACTCTGAAGACGATGACTTGCACTTATTATTATTATTATTATTATTATTATTATTATTATTATTATTATTATAAATTAACTACAACAGATGGGATTGTAATTAAATTAGGGAAGTAGCATTTTAAAAGATAAACAAAGATCGCGAATAACCGAAAACACACAAATTCGTATAATATTAAAATTTTTCAAAATTCATAGACAGACATTACCCATACATCAGTCTATAAACCTGTGTATATTTATATTGGAAAAGTTGCTTATAAAATTTAATTTCCATGAATTCGTGAAAAGAAAATGTATTTATTTATATATAAATAAATATATGCAAACATTGCATATATCTATATCCATGGCCACAAAATTGTTTACACAGTTTTATAAACATACTACCAACGCGTTTAAATATTTACTATGTATAAGCTCACACACCGACAAACACCCCCCCCCCCACACACACACACAAATAACCACAAACAGACACACACGGCCTGAAGGCTGAGCAAACCATGAAACAGACTATTGGTGTAGACATCAGTGTTCACACACACGCACACACACACACACACACACACACATATATATATGATAAAATATATTATAATTTTTTTATATAGACAAAAACAATTTTCTGAGTAAAGTGAGTAAATATTTTTGTCTATGTGAAAAAAATTATAATAAATAATTATTGCTCTACTATCGGTATTGAGCCCTCTTTTGAATTAACGCTGTGAACGTTAAAATTTATATATTATTTTCGTTCTCATTACATTCCGATATATATATATATATATATATATATATATATATATATATATATCACAGATATAAGTGGACACTAAGGTCAAGATATATATATATATATATATATATATATATATTCAAATAATAGGAAAGAACGGTCAGATTTATAATCCAGAGTTCTTTAGTATTTATTTTTATTTTAAAAAAAAAAACTGTGCTCAATACAAAGTAGAGCATAATATTATAATTATATTTTATGGAAACATATTTTTTTAAAAATAATTATAATATATATATATATATATATATATATATATATATATATATATATATATATATATATATATATATATGGAGAGAGAGAGAGATAGAGAAAGAGAGAGAGAGAGAGAAAGAGTAAACACAGGAATCATTGTATTGTGATGTACAACTGATAGTCACCATAAATCTAAATCTCCAAACGCTATCCAATATTCCGCACTCTTACACTAGAAATACCACAAACTTTAAACAAAACGACTGTCGCCTCTAAGTGTTAACTTCAATGTTCACTTTTATATTTACACACGCTCTATCTCTGACATTGAATACTTTATCCCATAAATATCGCACACCTTAAGACTATATTTCTTCACATATATATATATATATATATATATATATATATATATATATATATATATATATATACTGATGAAGTCCTAAAGGACGAAACAACCTCACATGAAAACCTTTTTCAAACATCTTTCCGCCATATATATTTATAATGAATTAATGTATTTATTTTTTATGTGACATTTTTATTACTTCAAATTATAGTGGATACTCGTATTATTACTTTACTGTTTAAGGAAAAATAAAAATGGGGCGCCTATTTCCACTGTAATGTTTGGAGTAATAATATATATATATATATATATATATATATATATATATATATATATATATATATATATATATATATATATATATTATCATTATTTATTCAAAAATTATAATATAAGCATCACTACAAAAATAGCCATTTTTTTTAACATTTGTGGTGTATTATCAAGTGATGGTGTTGACTGCCTTATCAAGGGATGGTGTTGATTGTGGCAATCAAGATCATCACTGGATAAGACACCAGAAATGTTGAAACAAAATGGCTATTTTTTTAGTGATGTCATAACATGTTTATGTTATAATTTTTGAATAAATACTATTTGCTCTACTTTTAAGAATAATGTTTTGGTTATTGGAATTTTATTCCGTCTATACCAATCTTATACTTATATATATATATATATATATATATATATATATATATATATATATATATATATATATATATATATGTGTGTGTGTGTGTGTGTGTGTGTGTGTGTAATACTTGTGAGGTTTTTTGAGGTAGAGGAAAAGCGAGTTTATAAAAATAACATATTGTTGATAAGGTCGATTGTCAGACAAATCTTACTTCCACACTGCAATTTCCTCAAATCTTGCAACTTGAAAAAACAAAAAACTAAAAACAATGAAATAACAACATCAAAAAACATGTAAATAACATGTAGTTTTTTAAAATAATTTTTTTAATAAATAAATTTAGAATTAACCCTTTTATTTTGGTAAAATTTTCAATGGTGTACTTCCGTTTAATTGATACCCTACGAATGTCAACTTGGAATATCTAATTTTTTTCTTGTGAGAATTTGTTATTAAACTAGCAATTTGTAAACATATATCATATAGATATATTTTTTTTATTTCAGTTATATAACAATTACTATGGATTATAAGAAAGATTTATCCTCAAAAGAGAAACAACATATGAATTTATTAAGTGATGAGAGCACAACGTTGGAAAACGGGAAACGTTAAACAAGCATCACAAATATCAGAACAATAAAAAATGAGAAAACAAAATAAGAACTAGAAAAAAAAGCTGGCTTTAAGAATGTGTTGTAGCATACCTACTGACAATAATGTGTATGTCCCCATTCACATAAATACAGTAGTAAATACTGTATGTTGGTCTGCAATTGGAGACTCGTCTCCAGCTGTGCTGGTCAAACTCTCTGCCTGGAGGCAGTGAGGATCCCCAGACGAGTCTATGTCGAAGGGCAGAGTCTCGTCTCGGGAAACAGCTACACGACCCCGTTTTATGCGGTGTCTACGGGTAATTTTTGACCGAGCCTACGGGCTCGGATGCACCACATTAATTTCGGCCTTGTGCTACATCTGGCCGCGTGGGGCGGTTGGTAGATATCCTGCAGTTGGAGATTCTTCTCCAGCAGTGCTGGTCAAACTCTTTGCCTCCGGGCAGAGAGGATCCCTAGACTAGACTATGTCGAAGGGCAGAGTCTCGTCTCAGGAAACAGCTACATGACCCCGTTTTATACGGGGTCTACGAGGAATTTTGGGCCTAGCCTCTGGCTCGGATACCCCACATTAAATTCGGCCTTGTGACACATCTGACCGCGTGGGGCGTTTGGTAGATATCCTGCAGTTGGCGATTGTGGAATTCACTTGCCTCACTTCTAGCAGTTGACCGCTTCTTCTACGTGTCGCTGGCGAATCTTATATGTGTTGTTCTTGTCCTAAGTATTATCGTTCATTACCAACCTTATCTGATTATTCTATTCAGTAACCTTCCCTAGGTTACAACAGAATGTCATACAAAAAGATTTGAGAAAACTTAGAAGGGCAATAAGCAAGAAAAGTGGATTGACCAGCAAGAAAATATTTAAAGAAGCAGGTGCTGTGAATATAAACAGAAGAAAGATGTCAAATACAGAGAACAATGGCTAAAGGCAACCAAACTAACAGCTTTAAATAAACAACACAAAGTAAAACATGTAAGTTGGGCAAAGAAAGTACATGGAAACTGATTTGCGGTAATGGATGTAAATATACAGTAGATGGACCTGATGACTGACATGGATCTGTCTATATTTCTGAGATGGTGTTTTGTAACTATTTACACTATTTACATCGTTCAGACTGTTGTCTTCATCTTTATTGTCGCATTCACCAACATTTTGGCGGTTGTACACTTCGGTCTTATTTCAACAAATATCACCTGAAAAAGACCAGAGCGTACAACGGTTGAAAGGTCGTGAATGTGACAGTAAATATGAGGATAACAGTCCGAACAATGTAAATAGAGTAAATACTGGCATAGATGTTATATCACTCATGAAAACAGTTACACGGCTTAGAAGACAACAGAAGGAGGTAGAATAATATTTTTGGTCTAGTATTGTGGGCAGTAATATGATACGACTCTTCAAAGATGATGATGGCGTCAAGATAAATACAAAGAAGTATTATTAGTCTTAGTGATTACTTAGTGATTGCTTTTTGATTATTACAACTCCCAATAAAGAAGCTTAAAGTTAGATCGTACATTCATGCAAAAAGACACAAAGCTGACTATTGCCCACCATGCCAAAAAATGTTACAAATAATGAATTGACCCCAGCTTGTCCAGATATTAAATAAAATCATAGAATGGTCCCCAAATTTATCCAGGTACTAATCCAATAGAAAACTTGAAATTAATTTCTGTCTATATTTCCGAGATGAGGTATTATGTACATTATTTACATTATTCGGACTATTGTCCGCATCTTTGTCACCATATTTATTAAAACGTTTCGGCCGTTGTACGCTCCGGCCTTCTTCAGGTGGTTGGAATGTCGAACTGAACCCTTTATTTCGCTCACTGGGGTATACTGTTCTAGTTCAAGAACACCAGAAAGCTGTAACACGAGGGGAAGTGGAAAAATCAGGCGTGGCTGACCACATATGGAGAGCGAAGGGAGATCACCGCCCTCTGTGGGATCAGGTTGAGATCATAGACAAGGAACACCATTGGACAATTCGTAAACTAAGGAATCGGTACATATGCTAGGCCACAAAAATATCCTGAGCCGACCAAGCATAGAAATGAATACAATATGGGAACGAGTAGTAAGAAGTTCCAGAGAAAAGCGATAATAACAACTAAGTTGCAATATGAGCGCTGGTAAAAAAATATGTAATGATAACAGCAAAAATTGCAATATGAGCACTGGTAAAAATGGTTGCTGAAGACATTAGGTTTATAATACCCAGAAATTCATACACAGATGTCCTCAAGGAGACATAGCACAGTGGATAAAGGCTTTGGTTAGATCCAGTGACAGGACCCAAAGAGTGTGAGTTCAATACCCGGTTAAGGACGTTCAGAGGGAAAATTAACAGGAGATAACTGATAACTGACAGTCTACCCCAGTGAGCAAAATAAAGGGTTCAGTTCGACATTCCAACCACCTGAAGAAGGCCGGAGCGTACAACGGCCGAAACGTTGTAATAAATATGGCGACAAAGATGAGGACAATAGTCCGAATAATGTAAATAATTGAAATTAATTATTAAATGTAACGTATATTAGATTGGAAAACAATAATCAATAAAATCAATAAAATCAATAAAAACTGTTGCCGGTAATTGAAATTGAATCAAAGGAAAACTTAACTAAAGAAATGATATAAAAAATGATGAATGTTATAGGGTGTCAAGGAGCCTATCAAAAGCATCTACGCGGCCCTGTCTGTATGTATGGGGGGGGGTGCATTATTTTCTACCCTACAATCCCTTTCCAAGAGATGAAATGTCACAAGTCCCTAGCTACGCTATCGCTATTTCCATGACAAATGTTCTGATGAGCTACATCCCTTAATTCCACCAGATAAGACCCGCCATGTCACGTGGAATGATCCCAATTCCCTTCCTATTCCATTAGTATGAAGGAAGTTCCATTTGGACAGATTCTCTCCAAGAACCGCTGCTTAGTGGAACAGATGCTTTCCCAATCACTACAATATTAACCTCTTCAACTCTAGGGTTAGCCTTTATCTTTCCTACAAATTTCATAAATTGTACTTCATACCTGATTGGTTTGGTTTGTTTTGTTTTACGGCATATCAACCTCAATGGGTTATTTATTGCCAACAACATTTTTATTGCTGGTAATATTTTTTCTTCAAAAATGTATCACTTTTAATATTCTTTTTCAAAAATGTATAGCTGGTAATATTTTTTTAGCAAAATGTATAGCTGGTAATATTTTTTCCCAAATGTATAGCTGGTAATATTTTTTCCCAAATGTATAGCTGGTAATATTTTTTTTCAAAAATGGATTGCTGGTAATATTTTTTTCTTCAAATAATTTATGGCTGGTAATAATATTTTCCGAAGTATTTCTGGTATTAAAACCTATTTTTACACTTTCATAGTGTTTTAACACCAGTTTGGAGGTTAACTAGTTTCCCATAGCTGGGGCCCTAACAAGTGCTACGGCCCCGGGTCAGGGTGGACCTGGAAACACCAGCAATTAAGAGGTGGTTCCACGCTCCTCAAAACTTCCTGATCAGAAGCCTTGTTGTTGTGCGTAGTTTATCGTCTTACCCTGGACGCGGATGTAGTTTATCGTCATACACAGGACGGCTTCATATTGATCCTCTTACGCTCATACAATAACCTTATTCAGTAAGCCTCTACTTTGAGTGGTGCTTGGGCCTTGTTTTAGGTGAACAGTAGTAAAAAAAATATGCAAAATAATAAAATAGAATGCAGAATAATTTATTTAGGTTTATTGTGTTAATCAAATGCTTTTATGGCCTATATCTTTTAGATATATTTCTAAATAAAACTAATAATCTGTCCATATTTCTGAGATGAGGTATTATGTACACTATTTACATTATTCGGACTATTGTCCTCATCTTTTTCGCCATACCGGGTATTGAACTCAAGGACACCGTGGATAAAGGCGTTAGTTAGATCTAGTGACAGGACCCAAAGAGTGTGAGTTCAATACCCGGTTAAGGCAGTGGAAAATTTGGAGAGGAGAATTAACAGGAGATAACTGACATCCATTAAACATGGCACGTGAAACTAAAACAGTCTACCCCAGTGAGCGAAATAAAGGGTTCAGTTGAAGAAGGCCGGAGCGTACAACGGCCGAAACGTTGTAATAAATATGCCGACAAAGATGGGGACAATAGTCCGAATAATGAAAACTAAAAATAATAAAACGTTGCGATTAGTTTCTTACTTCCTGACATCCTTCTCAAACAAGTTATGTTTCATGAAGAGAAATATTAAAAACTGAAACTTATACAATATTTTGCTCAAATAGATCTTTATCAACATCAGAGACAGTCTGTTGTTGCTCGACTATTTATATATGATGGTCAGTGGTGCATTATGGGTAGTAAGATCTATTGTATTATCATGACGGTTATTTGGTAGGCTGTAACAGTTATGTTTCAAATTATTCTAGACGCTATTATGTAGCAATAATTGTGGATCCAAATACAGTTATCTCGCTATTTACTATTTATTATTGATTACATACACAAACACACGAATATGTGTATGTGTGTATGCGTGTGTGTGTGTTTGTGTGTGTATGTGTGTGTGTGTGTGGTCATACATGTGTGAATGTAGATGTGTTTATGCATACCTGTTTGTATATACAGTGTAACCCGGATATAAGATACCCGGATATAAGAGAAACCCGGATATAAGAGAGGTTTTCTCGGGTCCCAAATTAGAGCCTATGTTAATGTATATATAACAGACCAAACCCTGATATAAGAGAAACCCGGATATAAGATACTTCTTCTCTGGTCCCGACAACTCTCTTATATCCAGGTTACACTGTATATGTATATTTATAAATTAATCTTGCCATAGCACAGTGACGGTTGCTAAGCTTGTCTTGCGGACCAATTCATACGTGGTGGGAAATTGATCCTCACTGGGTGCATCACACGTATCTTCTAAAGCATAGTAAATGATTATGAAATTTATATCAATTTTTCTCTCTATCTTTCACTCACTCATACAATCTCTGCCCTCTTTCTCTGCTATATTTATAGGGAAATGGACACCCCGAGACAGTGTAATGGTTAACAAGCATGTCTTTCTAGAGCAATTACGACTGAGTAGTGATTTCGATCCTCACTGGAGGCCCCCATACTTTCGACCTTGTACCACATCTAAGCTACGCTTGGAAAATCACTATACACAGGAAGAGGCACCGTAATGGTTAGAAAGCATGTCTTGCTAGAACAATTACGACTGAGTAGTGAGTTCGATCTTCACTGGATGCCCCACACTTTTAGCCTTGTGCCACGTATAAGCTACGCTTGAAAAAATCACTATAATTATTTTGAAAATTTAAATATCAGAGATAGAGTGTTCATAATATATAGATAAAATATGCATATATGTATGTATATCTATTTATCCCCCCTCTCTCTCTCTCTACTTATCTATCAATTGCTTTTGGTTTTCTTTAATCTATATATACATACATATACAGGGGTTGGACAAATAATTGGAACAGGTGCAAATTGTTGGAACTCGCATAGCAGGAGCCTTGATCCCTAAGGTTGCTGAACTGTTTGATTTTTCAAGAGCTACCATATCAAGAACTATGACGCAATTCAAGAAACAGGGCAAAACCTTGAGTAACCAAAGCAATTCGGGCCGGACTTGCAAACTTACTAACAGGGACCGACGTGCATTGAAACGCAATGTGGCAAAAATCATCGGACTACTGCGGCCAAGGTGACTGCTGAGTTGAATAATCATCTGAATAGTCCATTTTCTGCTAAAACTGTTCATCGTGAGCTCCATAAGGCTGCATATCATGGAAGAGCCGCCGTAAGGAAACCTCTTCTCTCCACTCGCAACATTCAGAAGAGGTTGAAGTGGTGCAGAGATCACAATTCCTGGTCTGCAGACAAATGGAAGCAAGTTATATTCTCAGTTTTTCTCTTTTCCCAACTTCAGAGCGAGTTAATGTGTGGAGGCAGCCCAAAGAAGCTTACAACCCTGACTGCCTTCTTCCAACAGCGAAGCATGGAGGTGGATCAGTGATAGTTTGGGCATCCATATCATGGAAATGTCTCGGTCCAATAGTTGCCCTGCATAGAAGAATCAACAGCAAAAATTACCTGAACATTTTGGGAGATCATGTTCATCCAATGGCCCAGACTTTATTCTCTGATGGTGACTGCATCTTCCAAGACGAAAAATGCTCTAATACATACCGCTCGAGTGGTTAAGAATTGGTATAAAGAGCATGAAAGTGAGCTAGAACACATGGAGAGGCATTCCTAATCTCCAGATATCAATATTATTGAACATTTGTGGTGCATTTTGGAGCGACAATTTAGGAGCTACTATCCACCACCATCGTGTCTTAAAAAGCTGGAGCAGGCGTTAATAGAAGAATGGCTGAAAATTTCTTTGGATGAAGTCAGGAAGCTGTATGATTCCATTGCTAGACGTATTAAAGCTGTATGTGAGGCTAAAGGAGGACCAACTCCATATTAAATAAATTTTATTTGAATTTAACAAGTGTTTCAATTATTTTGGACAACCCCTGTATATATATATATATATATATATATATATATATATATATATATATATATATATATATATATATATCCCTCTGTGCAAATTAATTGAAACAAAACGAATAATTCCGTTATTATTTACTTTTGTCGTATTTTCCAATGAAACATGACCCAGTGCACATGTTAGTACATCGTATGTCCACTCCACGAAGTCATTCCTTGCAAATTGACCAGAGATTCTCGATTGAATTTAAATCAGGAGAGTTTCCAGGCCAGACTTTAATTTGCTCACTGGTAAGACTTGCCAGTGGTTCGTGCAGCGTTACAATTTTCACATGCTTCCTTGGAGTAACGTCCATCGCAGACAATGGCCGCAGGACAACTAATCGACAGTCGAAGCAATAGTGTCTGGGCGTGATAAAAATATGAGGCAATCACGGATGACGCAATATTATTCAATGCCCCAAAAATTTCATCATACACCCCAAAAATAGATTCATATTACTGCACACCACTGCAAATAACCTAACCTAAGGAAAAAATAGAAATCGATTAAACCATGTCACAGCAGTAGGTTTAAAACTGACCGCATGGTGAAAGAAAGGAAACTAAAGTGATTGTTTCAATGAATTTGCACAAGGGTATATATATATATATATATATATATATATATATATATATATATATATATATATATATAAGGAAGAGGTTATAGTAGTTCTAAAGAGAGAAAAGTGTATATATTAAAAAGAAGAGAGAAACCGCAAACGTTTTTGGTTGTAATGTGGATGTTTTTAAAAAAATATTATGCTTTATTTTCTATAATTTTGCTACTCGTGTTTCCGGTCTCGTGACCGTCATCAGGCAAAGGGTGGAGATTTTCTCTTTTATGTTTTTCGATGTTAGATATTTTTTATTGTCCAGTAAGATAAAAAAAATAATAATAATCAGCTCTTAACGAATCTTATACAACTCTGATAAAAAAATGAATGAAAAAGTTACTCATGTCATTTTTCTGAAAATTTTAAAAATACATTTTGCAAATCTGTATTCATTATTTATTTGCTGGGCAACTTTTTCTTCTCTTCTTTTTATGCATAAAGCAACGAATCTCGGTTCATGTGTTTTAGTGTGAACGCAAAAAGAAATCATAACTCCGCATTATTCAAAATGATATCAAGTTGGATTATTCTACACACATCACGTCCCTATACCTCCGTTTAATGGTCTCTTCTTAGACATTCTAACTATATACAGGGCGGAAATTGACCTGTAATTAAAGGAGAAGAAGAAACGCTAGAATTTATATCTAGCGATGTCGTTGAGTCAGAAGAATAATTATGTTAGAAATTTACATAATGTTTAACATCTCTGACGATGTATTATTATAAATGTTTGACTAATGTTTCTTTCTTCTTATTCAATTGGTTTTCATCGCAGTTCTCAGGCTGTTTTTCTATTTATTCTGCAATTGTTAAGTAAACAATATGGCTCGGAATTAATAAATAAACTTTCGGTTCTATGAAATTCGGATTAAGACCATTATGTCATAACGTAAACCTGCAATATAGCTACAGTAAGGCAAGAAAATTAACGCACTCATAGAAAGTCGATTATTGTATTTTTACCAAGACAAATGAGTAATAGAATTCGTTTATTAATACAGAGTATTAATACAGGTGTACATATTTACATTATACAAGTCAAAAAATGATTTAGTATTTTGTTGGGTAACCTTTTGCTTTAATAACGGCCTTAACTCTTCGTGGCATGCTATAGATTAAATTCTTTAGTAAGTCAACGCACTTCGCCAGATTTTTCCAGCATTTAATTCGTGAAAAAGCTCATCTTCTGTGTTAACTTTCTTATTACGGACATGCTTGTCCATTATCACTCAAAGGTTTTCAATTGGATTAAGGCGAGGACTTTGATTAGGCCACTGGAAGTGTGCAATTTCCCCACGTTATGCTTCATCTCTAAATAACGTTTATTCTTTAAGGCAGTATTCTTAGGATTGTTATCGTGTTCGAACGTGAATGTTGACCTTGGGCAAAAAGTTCTTTTTTAGCAGAAAGCCACATTTGATTAACAAGAATGTTGTGATATTGATGCTGGTCCATGACTCCCTTGATTTTGTACAAATTACCAACTCCTGCTGCTTGATTTTTTTAATTGTGTTTAACAGTGCCCTTGGTAGTCACTGGAGTATTCGTTTCATCGGACTTACACCAAACACTTATTCGTCCTTCATATCTAAAAGTAAAGGGTGTTGGGTTATTTTGAGTACATTATAAACTAGTGAGCAAACCAAAATGAGCTGAGTCATTTTATAGTCCACCCATAGAAGGTTAACCAATCAGAAGACTTGAAATATTCAATTCGATGTGTATAAAGGCGGCCATTTTGTTTTCTTTTTCGGAATATCTACTGCTAACCTGTCAGATGAGGAGACCTGCAGAACTACGTTTTCCTATTCATTCCAAATATCCACTGCCAACCTCTGATATGGAAGACCTTAAGAATTCCTGAATAGCTGCTACGAGACATTGGTGCTGTTACATTGAACAAATTACTTCCTACGTCGGATTGCTACATTCAAACTACATTAAACATGTATTACAAAGGGTCTCTTGTCACTCCACATAACATATTCCCAAACAGATTTTATCAAGTGTAAATGAGCTTTGCACCAAGCCAACCGTGCCCATCGATTTTTTTCCAGATACGAAAGATTTCTTTTTTATGTATTTGGAAACAAGGCTTTTGGGTTTAAGACAGCATCTGACTGTTCTTGAAGAAATCGCCAAACTAGCCACTTTGGAAACATGTTGTACCGTTGTGAATCGATCTTTTTTCATTGACGAGCCAAGTTTCTATCTTCGCTGTCGGTAGGTTTTAGCGGTCGGCCAGATCCGCTATGTTTATTATATGTTCCAGTTTGATTCCTCGTTTTGATTAACTTGCAGACACATGGCACAGTGGATAAAGGCGATGGTTAGATCCAGTGACAAGACCCAAAGAGTTGTGAGTTCAATGCCTGGTTAAGGCAGTGAAGAACTTGGAGATGTGAATTAACAGGAGATAACTGATAACTGACATCCATTAGACATGGCACGTGGAACTAGAACAGTCTATCCCAGCGTGCGAAATAAAGGGTTCAGTTCGACATTCCAACCACCTGAAGAAGGCCGGAGCGTACAACAGCCGAAACGTTGTGATAAATATGAGGATAATAGTCCGAATAATGGAAATAGTGTACCTAATACCTCATCTCAGAAATATAGACAGATAATGACTCACTTCGATTAATTTTATCAGCTATTGATCTATTCGACAGCCACAAGCGGCAACTTGACATTTCTTGTCGTCAGCACAATGCTTAGGCATGTTAATAAATGGCGATACAAATGTAATAAGCTTTTTATTTTGCTCTACATCATTTCTATGAGGCATCCATTTTATTGCCTCAAACTAATATATATATATATATATATATATATATATATATATATATATATATGTGTGTGTGTGTGTGTGTGTGTGTCTATGCTTGATGAAGGGTGTATCAACCATACTCATATTAATATACATGTGTATGTTCTGACTGATGATCACACTAGCGTAAAACTTGAGCAACAATCTAAATTTTGGAACTGTTGTTGGGTAGCATATTTGCTCTGTCTTGTTCATTTAGACATAGAGCATGGTCTTTTAATTATTTAGGTAGGCGTCTGTCTTTGAGTTTTTTTCTTTTCACTTTTTTTCATCCATTTGTTGCCTCGTACTGTATATTTTTTTACTTGTCCAATATACTAGCACAACACATTGTTTATTTACATTATTATTCTTCGAAAAGTAAAAAATTGCCCAAATAGTATATAGTGTATAGTATCCTTTTATAGTCCCAATAAAGAGAAATAGCTCTCTCAAAGAGGGGAGTAACAAAACAAGGGGAGACCATTCTTGATTAACAATAACTATATATATATATATATATATATATATATATATATATATTTGATATATGTATGTATATATATATAATGACAAAAGTACGCAGCTGTAGGCTTTAAGAAATCTTTATTCAATTGAGAATAAAGGTTCGCGTATAGTGTCCTCTTATAGTCCCAATAAACAGAAATATCTCTTTCAAAGATGAAAGTAACAAGACAAAGGGAAACCACACGTGATTATTCATAACCTACAGCTTGTGTAAATTTAAAACATTTTATAAACCAAAGTACAAATACTTTCTCATAAATACCGGCAAAAGTTAAAAGTAATTCTAAGAGAACGCTGCGGTCTTTTTTTTCTGCAGGAAGAAATGTTTAAAACTGTTGATTCATTTTTCTTCAGATGATATATTTTTATAAGTGGCGAAAATTTTCATAGATTATGAATTATTGATTTTACGATCAACATTTCCTTAACCCTTTGAGCCCTGACCAGCTTTTTACAGGTGGTAGAGAGAAAAATGAAGCAATGCCCAGCCACCGGTTGAACGGTGGGTAAACACTTGTAACGATTTTTATATCTACCGTGAAACATTACATACCAATTATTTGCGAATTTTGACTCAGAAGCTCAGGCAAAAGGATTAAAATTGTTCAGGAACGTGGGGCTCAAAGGGTTAAACTTGAACTGTCAAAAAGGGGAGTTAAAAAAGATCTGTCTATATTTCTGAAATGAGGTCTTATGTACATTTTTTACATTATTCAGACTATTGTCCTCATCTTTGTCGCCATATTTATTACAACGTTTCGGCCGTTGTAAGTTCCGGCCTTCTTCAGGTGGCTGGAATGTCGAACTGAACCCTTTATTTGGCACGCTGGGGTAGACTGTTCTAGTTCCACGGGCTATGTTTAATGGATGTCAGTTACCAGTTATTTTGAACTTATCTGTTATGTTTGGGGTCTGCAATAACCAATTTAATAAAAATCAAAAGTTATTAGAATTATAAAATAAAGGGTGTTCCAATAACTTGGACCGATTTGTGAATTAAATTTAAGCGTCTAATGATTTTTTTCTTTTCCTTTCAGATTTAACAACTTAAGCCATTGGCAATTTCAACCATGGAAAGATTAACAATCAGAAAACGTGTTAAAGTTATCAAAATTACGAAAATGGACGGTCAAACAGAAATGCAATGAGAAGTTCCCAGGTCGCACCATCTCTCAAAACAGCGAAGTCAACTGGCCACCACGATCGTGCGACTTGACGCTTTTAGATTTCTTCCTTTAGGGTCATTTCAAAAGTAAGGTCTATATCAACAAGCAAACAACAATTCAACAGCTGAAGGATGAGATAACAAGGCATATTGGTGAGATCGAGGAGCAACTATGCAGAGACGTCATTAAAAATTTTGACCATCGAGTGGTGGGGGTGCCGCCGAAGCCTTGGCAGACATTTAGGCGATATTATTTTTCACACATAATTGCCATGACAAATAACATGATCCAATAGAGAAATAAATAAATTTTCACCAATAACATTGATTTCTTTACTGCTGACTTTGATCCGTCTTAATGAAACACCCTATACATGTTCGTAATAATTTCACTTCAGCTATCTTAAATTTTGATGTTATTCTTGGCGGCTTTTTTATTTAAGGTCTTCATGTCCGCAATCTAAAATGTAATGCAATGAAAGATTGTTTTTTTTTTAATTTGCATAAACCAGTAAGTCACGAATACCGAGAGATTTTAATGGTTGTCTGGTGTTAAATTAATTTGATTGCAATTTAAATCTGTTATCGAAGGAATAACAAAACATTTTCCATTTGCGGTCGTTAGTGTTCTTTTCAAATCTACAATGAACGATGAAAGAATAACCCCAAAAGTAAAGAAATCGTTGACCCTGGATGAATATAGCATCACTCTAAGTCAAAACCCTCCCCTAGCCCTATGTCTGTCCATATTTTACATAAGTAGAGTGACTTAACTAAAAAATTGAATTGTATATAAAAAAATATATAATGCATTGTATATAAAAGTGAATTGTATATAAAAATATATAATGCATTGTATATAAAAGTGAATTGTATATAAACATATATAATGCATTGTATATAAAAGTGAATTGTATATAAACATATATAATGCATTGTATATAAAAGTGAATTGTATATAAAAAATATATAATGCATTGTATATAAAAGTGAATTGTATATAAACATATATAATGCATTGTATATAAAAGTGAATTGTATATAAAAATATATAATGCATTGTATATAAAAGTGAATTGTATATAAAAATATATAATGCATTGTATATAAAAGTGAATTGTATATAAACATATATAATGCATTGTATATAAAAGTGAATTGTATATAAACATATATAATGCATTGTATATAAAAGTGAATTTCAAGTACCGGGGGTGGGGATGAAAAAAGGAATAAAGAATTCATGGTTTCGATGATATGAGTGTTCGGGAAAACTGTTGACCCTTGTTATTGGATATCAAAATATCCATCACTATCTTTCTATATTTCTGAGATGAGGTATTATGTACACAATATATATTATTCGGACTATTGTCCTCATGTTTGTCGTGATATTTATTACAACGTTTCGGCCGTTGTACGCTCCGGCTTTCTCCAGGTGGTTGGAATGTCGAACTGAACCCTTTATTTCGCTCACTGGGGTATTGAACTCACACTGTTTTCACTGTTTCAATACCCGGTTATGGCAGTGGAGAACTTGGAGAGGGGAATTAACAGGAGATAACTGATAACTGATATCCATTAAACACGACACGTGGAACTAGAACAGTGTACCCCTGTGAGCAAAATAAAGGGTTCAGTTCGACATTCCAACCAACTGAAGAAGGACGGAGCGTAGAATGGCCAAAACGTTGTAATAAATATGGCGACAAAGATGAAGACAATAGTCCGAATCATATAAATAGTGTATCAAAATATCTATAGTAAAAGTTATTTTGTCCATAAACAATTTAAAAATCTGAAGGAATTCAAATCATTTTTGAACATTAACACCTCTATGGTATTTATTATGAATTGATGTGAACAATTTTAAATGTTTCAAAGATAATTTTTATTTGAAATAATTCTTTCTAAAGAGATTACTAGAAAAAGAATGAAAATGTAATTTTCCTCTTAAATCTGCAAAATCAACTAGAATTTTGTTTTGTTTAATGACTTTTCAATTTTGTTTGCTATATTTTATTTCATGAAATAGAGAAAGAATAGAATTAAGAGGTTTAATAAAGAAATTCAAAGCATTATTCAAATAAAAACAAATTTAAATTATTTTTAATTCATTAATCTGGTGTCGAAGAAAAGTAAAATCGATGTTAAATAATAAAAAGTAAACATGAAATTTCACAAGTTTTTTTTTTTTTAATAAATTATTTAAGTTATTAATGAATTATGTATGAGGGTCGATAATTACCAACCAAGCCGTGGAACTTAAGTTTGATTTTTCATGAAAGATGCTTGTTAAATTGGCAAACAGCAAGTAAGAATTTTATGATTGTCAAAACAAAAATTGATTTTATTTTAAATTCTTGAGAACCCCATCGTTTAATAAAAAAAGAAAAAGAAAAAGAATATATTTCTGGCGGTGCTATGCAAGACAGATATGAATAAAAATAATGACTAAATCCAAATCTTTTTTGGTCTCCACGGAGCTCTTTCTACGGAGCTTATCGTTGCTTGTCAACAGCGGCAACTTGTGAAGTAATGAAAATTTATATGAGGCGATGTTACGAGCCGCTTTTTTTTAATCTTTGAACTGTGATGATAGGTCAAAGGGACTCTGATGTGAGAAAATTGCTTAGTTGTGTTTTTTGAAGCGAAAAGCAGCAAACACATTTTCATAGTTTAGTCAAGCAAGGATAAACATGGACTATTTTTGATGGAATCACTTTCCGCTGGAAGCAAAAGTATTTTAGAAAATATTTTAAACATTATATTCATAATGAATGTAAACTACTATTATACAATTATACAATTATAAAATACTATTATACAAAAGTATTTTAGAAGATATTTTAATTACTACTGAGTTCTAAAATTTTAATATATGTGAAAAAAAAAATCGAAACTCACCTTCTTGTTGACAGAATTGTAAACATTTAATTTTAAATTACATTCATTCCAACAAGTTGGTATCTCAGTCCCCCACTTTCACTGTCGAAACGGTTAAATGTACCGTCTCGTCTACGCCAATATCGTTATGTCTCGCACTTCCCGACAGTGGAACTCCCTTCCTCTTATTTGCTTTCTTGATAGCTATAACCTTCAATTATTCAAATGCAATGTCAATCGACATCTTCAGATGCCTTGATCTAATTCCCCGTCCTTCTCTTCATCCTTTCCTCTAGCAGGCCCTCTTTACTTTTGCTCCCACTCTGTAACTCCTTGCGTGCTAGTGGCACACCCCCTTTGTTTGGGATGAAATACTTAAAAAAAAAAAAGATTTTAAGAATGCCACGCGCTAAGTATTTAATAAAAAAAAAAATTCCCGAATAGTTATATTTAGGTATAAATGTACATGCTTAATTCGAAAATAACAAAGAAATTTTGATGATAGGTCAAAGGGACTCTGACGTTTAGAAGATATCGACAATAAAAGTTCGGACTCATTCGCGTTACGGCGCGGCAGCCATTACTAGCGGTGTTTGCATACATTCGCTGCTGATCAGATTTGCACGGAAGATTACCTTCTCAACGGCTTTTTACCGTTCTTACTTGACTCAATTACGACGCAACTGAGGACGCAATAATCAAGACTATTCCGCACCAAATATATGCAAACAACGCCAGTAATGGCTGTCACGACGCAAATGAGCCCGAACTTTTGTTGTTGATAACTCCAAAACGTTAGATTTTATCAAAATTTCTTTGTTATTTTCGAATTAAGCATGTAAATTTAAACCTAAATATAACTATTTGGGAAATTTTTATTGCATATTTAGAGCGGGGCTTAAAAAGGCAAATTACCCTTCCTTCCTTGTTATCAAGGAAAAAATCCAAAATAATTTATTTTCAATATATTTATATAATAAAATCATTGCATTTATATTATACAAATAATAACCCTTTTCTGTCATTAACACTTGCATAATGTTATAGACAAGCGTATGGTTGCAAGACAGAAATACAACAACAGCAGAAATAGATTTACGTGATTTATTTCAATAGGAACGTGTGGTTTTGGGACAGCTACCTTGTGGTATAGTTCATAAGCCGGCTGCCGATCCGGGTTGATCTCTCATAGTAGTTCCCACTGGTTGGCGTGGCGTTTCTCCTGCTGACTGCCCAAACTGACTGCTTTGTACTTCCCCGTGTGACCCTTTTTATGGCATTTTTTATAGCTTAACGGACTCGAAAAACGACGCGAGTTTAATTAGGAGGGAAGCATTTTTATTGGTCGAAAAATAGAAGCACTTTGAAATATTATTTTATTTTTCGACCGGAACTCGTGCGTCGGGCCTATGCGTAAACGACGATAATGGTCATTTTGTGACGGGGCCTTGTCCCGTTCACATCCGTCTCTCGCTCTTGAGTATGTTGGTTTATTTGCCTGCAAATCAGCCGAGATATGTCTTATTTTATTTCATAACAATAATATACATAACAGGTTAATTCTCTTTATGATTCTTGCCTTGTTTCTGGTCTCATTTCTTCCTGATCTTCAATCATTTCTATAGTAAAATAAATAAGAATCTATCATCCAAAAAATAAACCTATTCTTTCAAAAGTATATGCCTTAATTTCTGACCCTTAAAAATTTCTTTCTTCTTGATTTTCAATTCATAATCTTAAGTATCAAATATGACAAAATCCAGAATTTTTAAACTTCTAATTTCTTTAACACCAAAAATATTCCTATTTCTAAAAGTGAGAAAAGTTAAGCATGAGAATTGTAAAGTAAGGATTAAGTCAGTGAACAAGTGAAATTTGACACAAATTTACCTGGTCTAAATGTAACTAGTCTCAAAATATTAGGCATTTCAGAAAATGTTTACTTATTTTACCGTTATGAATTATTAATCAACCAATCAAGGCAAATTCAAGGTTGAATGGTACGAAACAGCGGCTAGAATTATTTTATCATCTCTTCTCTCCGATACTGTGTTGTTTATAGTACGTTTTAGATGTGATTTACAAATGTGTTTTTTAATATCGTAAAGTGGATGATAGGAAGCGTGAAAGCTGATTAGCCAGAAATTATGTTCTGCATTGTGCTCTGATTGGACAAAAATGGTTTAAATAATTTAAAGTACTAACCTTTCGGAAGTTCTTCATTTCGTTGTGACTTTAGGCGATAGACACAGTTCACTACACCTCATAATTAGGGCGTTGCGCCAACAACTATAGGCATCTACATCTGCAATTCTACAGAAGTTTGTCATCTACACTTTAAAAGTGATATCGAAAGAAACATAACAAATTATGAAACATATGACCAGAAATCACGACGGTGGTATAAAAAAAGTGTATGATGGATTTGAAATAAATATGACTTGACACGACTTTTTTGACCTTTCTCTGGCCTGATTCTGCTGCGCGATCTATTCATCAGAATAGGGATGATGAGTTTTGTCATGTGGCTCACCACTAGGTGGTACAAACAATTTATGGTGGATTTGCGATAAATATGACCTGATCTAATTTGCGACTAGTTAGTATAAAAAGTTTATGATGGATTTACGATAAATATAATTTGATCTAATTTACGACTAGGTGGTATAAAAAAGTTTATGATGGATTTGCAATAAATATGGCCTGACCTAATTTACGATAAGTTGGTATAAAAATGTTTATGATGGATTTGCGTTAAATATGTTCTGACCTAATTTAGAGCGAAGTGATATAAAAAAAAAGTTCATGGTGGATTTGAAGCTTATAGAGTTAAAACTATGGAGGATTATAACTTTAAAAACAACATATTCGCTATTAATTACAGTTTGAATTCCAAAAGGGTAGTACTGTCACAGAGTTATGTAAAAACATTTGTGCAAGTGTATACGAATGCATTGGAGTTTTGTACAGTCGAGTGTGGTTTAAAAGATTTTAAAAGTAGCGATTGTGGCACATCCGATAAGATAACCCATTTTGATTGAATATTTTGAAATGAAAATCTGATTTGGCGCTAAAACTAATGTGTCTCGTTCAATTGTTCACAATCATCTTAAGCCAACTGGGAAATTTTGCATACTCTGTCGTCTGAGAACGCAATGTTCCACCATCTTCAGCAGCTTTTTTTGACGAGGAATGTCAACCTTTCACTTTTTGCATCGCATTTTTACGGGTGATGAAAAAGAGGTTTTGCATGCCAACATAAAACGAAAACGACAGCGGTTACCACTAATTGAGAAAACAGTGCCAAATCCAAAACCAGGTCTCTATCCACAGATAGATTTGTATCTGGTGGAATATGAAAGGTATCGTTTATTACGAGCTGTTGGAACATGGAAGGGTCATCACTGCAGACGTTTGTTGCCAGTAAATTGACCGGGTAAGCGTAGCCCTGTTTTGGTAAACAGAAAGTGTTATTCTTCAGCATAACAATGCAAGTGT
>OZ038497.1:38285622-38328122 GCA_964036315.1 Acanthosepion esculentum
TTTTTTTTTTTTAGCTATAAGTAATAAAAGTTCTGGGGTAAAAATTAGCGGATTTATCATCACTTTTCTATCCCTAATACTTTTCCAAATATTTTCCCCTCTGGATACTTGTAGAAAGCGTAAAGCTGTTTAGTGAATCTTGAACCCTTTGAGTCCTGATCAACGCTTTACTGTGGTAGAGAAAAATGCCCAGCTACCGGTTGAACGGTGGTTAAACACTTGTAACTATTTTTATATCTACTGTGAAACAATACATACCAGCTATTTGCTAATTTTGACTCAGGAGCTTAGGCAGAACGGTTAAAATTGTTCAGGAACACAGGGCTGAAAGGGTTAAGGTAAGGCTGAACTTGCGGCACGCGCAGTAAGAGAGGCTAGTAGAATTAATTTTATGGTAATTCTTTGTTTGGCTGGTTTTATGATATGTCAACTCTTAATGGATTATTTAATGTCAAAGCAATTTTTGTCAAAATCCAGAACCTGTCTTTTTGGACACAAATCATTAAAAATTAATTGTTTTAATGATAGCCTCTTTATATTAATTGCCATCAAGAACAATTCTATTATTTTTTTTAGTACTTTTTCTTCTTCTTCTATGTGCCGCGTCCCTTCAGGACATAGGTGTTCATGGCACTCCACAATTTTCTATCTCGTGTCGCTCTTAGTAGTTTTTCTCCCTTTGATAAGACTACCGTCCTCCAGTTCCGTCGTCCATTCACAGTGGCTCGGTAAGTGGGTCGGTGCCTTTCCCTATATCACTTGTTCTCAATATGCCCTGTGAGGGTTAAGTCTTCTTAGCCCTCCTACCTCAGGTGTGCAAATAATTTCAGCTGTTTTCCTGGTTTTGTGTATATGTTGTTTTTGTTTCCATTTTCTTTAAGATTTCCTTGTTGCTTACTCGTTCCGTCTATAAAATTTTCAGTATCATTTTGCAGCACCACATTTCTACTGGCTCTCGTTTTTTCCTCATCCGTGGGGAAATTATCCAACATTCACTATCATATAAGAGGTGGATATCACTCCAGCACTCTTTTCTTTGTTTCTAACGAACTTTTCAGTACCTCACTTAGCTTTTGGAAGGTCGCAAGTTCAATGCGTGTTCGGATCTTGGTGTCGCATTTTCTATCTTCTCTTAAAACGCTTCCCAGATATTTGAATTCCTGCACCTGCTTAATGTTTATATCTTCAATTCATAACTCACATATTGTTCTCTTTCTCTTGCCGATGACCTTACTTTCTACTTTTTTGAAGTTGGTGATTAGTCCTTTTTTCTCGCTTTCTTCTATCACCCTATCTATGAAACGCTGTAGTTTCTTTTCAGAGTCGCCCATCAACACAGTATCTTATATTGTTAAAATTAATCCCATCGATAATACATCATGGTCGGGTCTCCAGTTTCCTTAGGATAGCGTCGCTGTAAAGGTTGAATAAATCTGGGGTGAAGACACATCCTTGTCTCACGCCCCTTTCTATTTTGTATAGCTACTCAATTCATTTTCTATCCGTGTGCAGGCGATTTGTTCCCAATATAAGTTTTTATTCTAACATCTTTTCCAAATAGATCTAGTTTTCCCAGCAGCTCAAATAGATTCTTGTACGCTACGGCATCAAATTATTTTACTTAATCTACAAAAATAAATAATTATATAAATAAATAAAAATAAAAATAAGAAATGCACATCCCTATATACCTGTATTACTCTATCGGATATCATTCTGACGATGAATATCGCATTTCTTGTTCCGGTATTGTTATGGTCCAATATCCTCGCACCACTGTTATGGTCCAAGGTTAGGACCAAGGAAGAACAACACGAACACAAGAGTAGGAATAACAAAGATATATTGCAACAGAATAATAATACAAGAAGTTGAAGATGTTAGTATGACTGTCAGTCTGGTTTAGAGTGAACTACTATTGTCTCGACTCGTTCCGTCTCGACTGGTTCCACGTACATACCATTCTATCGTCTCTCTTGAGAGGCGGAGTCTTTATAGTGTCAGGAAGAGTTCATTGTTGTTACAGGTAAGTTCTCATAACAGGTATCCTTGACAAAGTCGCACTGCTCCTGTCCTATTTCCGGTCTAATTTTTCTTCGCGCTCAATTCATCAGGACTAGCATCATTAGTTTGGCTATGTGGCTCATTAAACTGATTGTCCTCTGGAGTTCGTATCCATTTACACCTGGTCTCTTAGGTAATGTTACGAAGATGGATTTAGTGAGTTCCTCTAGAATGTGGCCAATTTCTATATTTTGCTTATTACTTCTGCAATCTTGTCGATGCCGATGTCGTCTAAGTCTGACAGCATTTCTGTTACAATCCCATCATGCCTTGCTGCATTGGTCCTGTTCCACTTCTCCACTGTTGATCATACTTTATCTTTTAGCACTTCTGTATCTTTCAGCGTATTTTGTTTGTTTGTTTGTTTGTTTGGAGTTTACGGCATATCAACCACTATGGGTTATTTAATGCCAGATCCAGTATTTACTAGATACATCAAAAACGTATAGTTGGAAACATCATTGTTTCAAAAACGTAGTGCTGGTAACTGTTTAAAAAATCAGCGTATTTTAATCTCTCGCATCATTTTTTGACATATTCGCTCCATTTTGAAGTATTTTTCTTTTTTTATTATCACTGATCCTTCCTTTGATTTTATAGAGCATGTGGGTTGGCTCACCTTTCGTTTTGCTAATTCTTTATTCTGTACACTTGTTTATTTGTGTTGCCAATTCTCTCTATTTCTGCGCAATTTTCATTGATCCATTCCTCTTTAGCCTGCCTACATTTGTTTTATTTTCTGTGCTTAGTGTTAGGTATTCTTTGCCATTCCTTGGCATTGTTTGTTGTCACCTTTTCATCATTGCTATAATTTCTTCTATGACTCATTCATTTCCTTCTTATGCAGTTTTCTTTGGGATGATCTCCTTCGCCGACGTCACTAGTGTTTCTCTCAGCATGTTCCAATTTGATTTTGTATTCTCTTTCACGGTGTATTCTTTTATAATTCTGTTTCTGTATGTCTCCTTGCAACTATGGTCCTACAGGAATCTGACATTTTACATACTGCTTTTTCTTTTTTAGTTTCCTTAGTTTTTACTCTGATGTAGTACACTACTGAAAGATGGTTTCTCTCATAATATAAAAATAAATAAATCATAATATAAAATATATAATATAAATATATATATAACATAATATTATATACATATATGACATAATATAAAAATCATATAATAAATCATAATATAAAAATATATAATATAAATATATATATAACATAATAATATATATATATATAACATAAATATATATAAATATATGACATAATATAAAAATCATATAATAAATCATAATATAAAAAATATATAACATAAATATATATATAACATATTATATATATATATATAACATAAATATATATAAATATATGACATAATATAAAAATCATATAATAAATCATAATATAAAAAATATATAATATAAATATATATATAACATAATATATATATATAGCATAAATATATATAAATATATGACATAATATAAAAATCATATAATAAATCATAATATAAAAATATATAACATAAATATATATAACATAATATTATATATATATATATATATATATATATATATATATATATATATATATAACATAAATATATATAAATATATGACACAAGATAAAAATCATATAATATTTTTTCTATTTGAAACCTTTTATAAAATTTAATAATGTTGGAAATGGCATCTTTAAAAGATTTCTTGCTAATGAATAGAAAATAACTATAAAATAAAACATGGTAAATTTTAAAAAGTGTTGGAATTAGTTTGGCTTCCTTTTTATGCCCATTCTTCTAAGGACTCTAAGCCATTAAGTTTTTTATACTAGTTTTCTTCTCATTCAGTTTGCAAATAGATAGTTCGAAGCTTCTAACTACCCCTTAGTCTGTTTTGGTGCTTGATGATTTATTTGTATATTATGGGATGTGTCCAACTTTAATGATTCGATGTGTAGAACTGCGTTTCTGAATCTTTTGTTGACAGTTACATAATCAAACTGTTTTTTTTTTGTTTTTTTTTTTGTTTGTTTTTTTTTGTTTTTTTGGACTCCTCTTAGGCTTCTTCATTTCCACAGGCATCTTGGGTACTTCTGGAACCAGGTGTTGGTGATTACTTGATTGATTACTGTGCACACTGGGCTCATTTTTCGCCAGGCTCATTTCCGGGTCCTCGTCCAAAGTTGCAGACCATTTCGACTTTTCGTTTTTTGCTTACCTTGATATTCATTTCTTCCACTGGATGTAAAAATTATTTTTACTTATTAAGTAGAATTCAATTTGAAAATACAAGTAAACTTTATAAAATCTAATAATTAGCTTCTACAGTTGGAAATAACATCGTTAAAACATTTCTTGCTAACAAAGAGACAATAACTTTTGGTATGAATGTAATATGGTAAATGGGCCTTTAGCAAAGCATCAAAGCTATCAAAGCAAAAGCGAGAGTGTGTGTGTGTGTGTGTGTGTGTGTGTGTGTGTGTGTGTGTGTGTGTGTGTAATAGAGAGATCTCACACTCTCTCTCTCAATTACACACACACACATACATACATACATACATACATACATACATACATACAGAAAGAAAGAAAGAAAGAAAGAAAGAAAGAAAGATAGTAAGCGAGAGAAATAGTCAGATTGTACTTAAGTTTGACTACCAAGTAAAATTATTTAAATTTATGAGAAAGATGTAAAAGGGAAGTTCTTTTAACACAAGCTTGAATTGGGTGATTTATAGGACATTTTTTTAAAGCATTCAACCCCAAGCAAGGCGGGAAGCCACTGGCACGCAAGGGGTTACAGAGAGTTGGGGCGAAAGCAAAGAGGTGTGATAGGATGAAGAAAAAAGTTAGGGGATAGATCAGGGCATCTGGAGACGTCGATTGACATTACATTTGAATAGTTGGAGATTATAGCTATCAGTGAAATAAGAAAAGGGGAGCGAGTTCCACAGGCGAGAAGTGCGAGGCATGAAGCTATTGGAGTAGAAGAGACGGCTACATTTAACAGTTTCGACAGTGAAAGGGTGAGAGCGAGATGCCAGCCTGGTTGAACGCTTAAATTCATGAAGTCTGGGAACCATCGAAAGCAGCTCATCGGAGCAGTTACCGTGAGAGTATTTGTAAAAAAGACTGAGAGAGGCGACAGCACGTCTGTGAGAGAGCGGCTGCAGACGAGATGCCAGATAAGGGCCAATTACATTGCATATCTGTCTTTGGATTTTATCAAGGACCTTGAGACAAACAGAAGGGGCTCCTGACCATATATGGCAGCAATACTCCATGCAAGGGCGAATGGTTGAAGCATTATTTACTGGGAAATTTTGTTGTGGCAGTGTTTTGGGGCTTGGGAATTGGTTTCTGTTTCCATTTTTCAGATATGTTGAAATATTTTTTGTTTAATTTATGGTTCTTAGTTTTGTTTTTTTGCTTTCAGGCGGATTGCCGACGGATTTACTTTAGTATCTTTGGCTATGTGAGTCTTGCTTCTTTTAGAATCTCTCTTGTAGGGTAAGAGGTGCTTTCTGTACATGAGGGTCGTTTGATTGGAGATTTTCGTGATCTGTGTTTGCTGAATTTGGGTATGGGAGAGGATTTGAGAGTATCGTGTGAGGTGGGGTTCTCGGTTGGGGGTGGTGTAATATATTTTGTTTTTTGATGGAATAATTTGTGATTTTGGATTTTTAATGTCTTCGGTTTTGTAGGAATTACCAGTGAACGTGGTTTTGTTTTATCCTCGTGTTGTTTTGAAATCTTTCATAAATCTTGACCAGTTGTCCAGTTTTAGTTTTAGCAACTTCTCAATGACTGTTTTGTATTTGTCAAGTTGACTGGCATTGGTTGCAGTTGTAGAATTTTTCTCATTATGAAAGTATCATATATTTTTGGTCTGGGTTTCTAATTTCTTTCTTGCCTCTGGGAATGGTATATTTCTTCTGTATTTCACCTCCTTGATTTTGTTTTCTTTCCCACATATTTTACACATTCGTATGCATGTCAAAGAGCATTCATTTTCCCCCAAGCATTCTCCATCTGTCCGAATCTATTGCACGTTGGTCGTCCCATACATTTAGATACGCGATGTTCGTATTTCTGCTATTTGTAACAATTTAAATGGGAGGGTATGTATTGGTCCACTTCTGTGACGGTGTATCTTGATTTTTTCCCGCATTTTGAAAGTGTTGAAATAGGTGTTGTCACTTAAGAAATAAGCGAATGAAGATATATTAATCCTAAATAGATACAGTTATAGATACGTCAGTCTTTGAGAGTAAATAATATAAAATTCTCTGGAACTATGATATTCAGAATGCAGAACAAGAGTTCAGACTTATTGTAAATAAAGAAACCAAAATATGTCAGATAATGAATTTAGCTATTTCAACATGCCACAAAAAATAAAATTGAATGTAAAAAGCTGAACAAATATCGCCATCATAAAAGAGAATTGAAAATACTGCGCGATATGAAGGTGACTGTTTTGCACATCCTTGTTGCGCTACGTGTTGCAGGAACCCAAAGGTTAATGAATGAAGGACTGAGACAAGGCCGTCTTTTATGTCGGGTACGAACGTGATGTCATCGTGACGTAACACATTGTCAAACTGAAGGCAGGCACATATACGAGGACACTGGAAAGCAGGAGACGACAGGACCTTGGTTGATATGTAGAAGCAAACGGAATTTTGTAAGATGCTGGGCAAACAGAATAACGCTGCCGGCTTCATTTTTAGAGAAGGAGTTTTTTTTTTTTTAAGAAGATTTCTTTTAGAAGACAAAAAAAAAGTCCTTGCCATTTTTTACGTCGTAAATGGGAAGAAGTAATCACTGATACGCAGATAAATGCGTCACGTGCCGGGAAAACAGTGGGGGTGAGGTTTGGAGGCATTACTCTGGGCCAATGTAGGAGCCCAAAGGTTAACGAATGAAGGACTGAAACAAGGTTGTGTTTGTTTGAATTAGTTTGCCTTCCTTTTTATGCCCATTCTTCTAAGGTCTATAAGCCATTAACTTTTTTTATACTAGTTTTCTTCTTATTCAATTTGCAAGTGGATAGTTCGAAGATTCTAAAAACCCCTTGCCCTGTGTTTCGTGTTTGATTATTTATTTTTATATTATGGGATGTGTAAAACTTTTTTTTTAAATATCTCTATTTGCGTCTTTTTCTCTGCTTCAATACGAAGATTTGAGTTTTTTTTAGTTTTTTATTTTACTGTCTTTGGAATCAATTCCATGAATAAAAACTTTTTTGAATAATGAATTATGAAACTCTTGAGATGGGTGTGTCCAATTATATCAACAGAAATCCTGGGAATCTTGACAAGCCTTGTTCATTTTCACTGTCCGGATCAGTCAACAACTTCGTTACTTTATTATATGCCATATTCTTCGTCAATAACCTTCACTATCTCTGCTCCCCACTCGTCTCAGAGACCGATATTAGGAACCCTCAAGTGAGAAACCCTTGACATGACAGAGATACACAGACATTTACTTGTGTTCAAAGGAAACCCCAAGCACTTGTAATCTGTTAGCTATAGTTTTAGTGTAACGTTAGGTGTTTTACAGTCTAATCTTATCTTTGAGTTTTTCCAACCAATTAGTTCTCAGTCAGCGTTTTCTGACGCTCATATATGGAAATAAATCTGGTGATGTTATCTGAATTTGGAATTATGGGGTAGTTATCTCTCTCTCTCTCGCTCTCTCTCTCTCTCTCTCTCTCTGTCTCTCTGTCTGTCTGTCTGTCTGTCTCTCTCTCTCTCTCTCTTTGCATATAAAGAAGTATAGTTTTAAGATGTGATATATTTATGGGATAAAGTGCTTAATATCAGAGATAGAGCGTATGTAAATATAAATATAAAAGTGTACATTGAAGTCAACACTCAGAGGCGACAGGCTGTTTCATACTGAAAGCAGTCGTCAGAACGCGCCTGACGATTGCGTCCAGCATGGAACAGCCTGTCGCCTCTGAGTGTTGACTTCAATTTTCACTTTTATATATATATATATATATATATATATATATATATATATATATATATATATACTGTAGCGAGCATAAAGATCAGAACGATGTTAAGAAAAAGTCTAAATATTAAATAACTTTTTATTTTAAAGCTTCAAAGAACATTTTATTAAGGAAAAATAAGGATATAAAGGTAAATTATGTAATTCCAAAATATAAAGCTCAATAAATATATTTTGATAAAGTTATAAGAATAATTATACAACATTCGAAAAAAATAGATAATCAAAAACATCAGAACGATTAAATAAATCCATAAAATTTAACAATTATTTGGCATCATTCAAAATGTTTTAGGGTAAGAATATAAAGTCGAGTATTTTACTAAATTACACCAGCTCTTTACTGGCTCTTGCATTGTAAACATAGCGAAAAAATTAGTGACGTCATTGGAACGTAGAAAACTGATAGCCAAATTACGTAATGAAGATAAACTCTAGATTGGGGATATTTCAAAGAGTGTGGGGAAATCTAAAAGTGTTATTCATAGTATTTTATGAAAACTTGAGGAAGCTGGGTCATGTGAAGCTAAGAAACCACCTGGCAGGCCTAGGAAAACTACTGCAAGGGAAGACAGATGGATTGATACTGATTAAAAAAAGAATCGATTTGCGACAGCAACCGCTATCTCTAAAAGAGCTAATGCTAACCTTGGCATTAAAATATCAAGGCACACTATTTCTCGAAGACTTAAGGAAATAAATCTGGACAGTCGAGTAGCCTCTGCGAAGCCTTACATTTCTAAAAAGAATCAAATGGGCCAATTGAAATTTGCCACTGAACACGTCATATGGACAGAAGAACAGTGGGGTTGTGTTCATTTCAGCGATGAGTCAAAGTTTAACCTGTTCGGATATGACGGGAGAAGGTTCGTTCGACGCAGTCCTAAGGAACGATATTCGCCTCAGTGCACTAAAAGCAGCGTTAAATTTGAAGGAGGAAATGTGATGGTGTTTGGCATGAATTCATTTGCTGGTACGGGACCTCTTGTTAGGCTACACGGTAAAATTAACGCAACTGTATACAAAGAGATAATGAAGAAACATGTTGTACCTAATTTGAGAACTGCAATTAATCAACCAGCTGTATTTATGCAAGATAACGCGCCATGTCACACAGCGAAGTCTGTTAAGACATTTCTTTCTGAGGAGGATGTTACTGTTATGGTGTGGCCTGCTCAAAGCCCAGACATGAATCCTATTGAGAATGTTTAGAAGTTACTAAATGAAAGAGCTAAGGAAAAGAGTCCAACAAACATCGAAGAACTATGGACTAATTTGAAAGGAGAATGGGAGAAAATATCCGTTAATGAATGCAAGACATTAATTCGCTCATGTAGCAAAATATGTCAAGCTGTTATTGAAAGTAAAGGTCTAAGAAATAAGCGAATGAAGATATATTAATCCTAGATAGCTACAGTTATAGATACGTCAGTCATTGAGAGGAAATAATATAAAATTCTCTGGAACTATGATATTCAGAATCCAGAAGTTCAGACTTCCAGAAGTTGTAAGATGCTGGGCAAACAGAATAACGCTGCCGGCTTCATTTTTAGAGAAGGAGTTTATTTTTTTTTAAGAAGATTTCTTTTAGAAGACAAAAAAAAAGTCCTTGCCATTTTTTACGTCGTATTGGGAAGAAGTAATCACTGATACGCAAATGAATGCGTCACGTGCCGGGAAAACAGTGGCGGTGAGGTTTGGAGGCATTACTCTGAGCCAATGTAGGTGCGTTGTGCACACACATCAGTCTTAGCCCGAACAGCGGCGAGGATACATGGCGGTGTTGAAACAGTTCGTTTTTCTTCTATCTATCCTTAAGGTTGGTTTGTCTGCAGCCGCATGAAGCGCTGAATACCTTAAGCTTTTGGGGATAATCCTGTGAGTTAATGCACCGTCAGGCATTGCTTCCAGAAGTTCACGTCAGTTGATCTGTCCCTTTGTAACATACCTCGCAGTAACCGGCCACGTCTTAGATGATGAGGCTCTGGAGGCGGTCATAGACGAGAATAATGCGGTGAGCTTGCCGAACGCTTCCAGGTTTCTGATGAAACAGACTTCCTCTGCACCGCATAGGAAAGGTGTCCAAGTTGAGCAAGTGGGTACCCGGCACACTGTAGGAAGCCAACACGCAACAACGAGTCACAGCTTGTTCCACGTTTCTTTCTCGGCACCACAACGTACCCATTTTTGATCGAATGCTCACCAGTTACGAAAAGGGAGTCGTGTATGACATCCCCACGCATGCTAGATATTGGTTTTCAGCACGGGACTCTGTGCCTCATACTATCATACCTCCTCTTCACCCATGCAAAATCATGCTCTGTATCTGGTGGACGAGTGAAGAAGTGGTACATTATAAGCTGCTACCAACGGGCCAAATTTAGAACCTGTATTCGCAGCAGTTGGAATGTGTGCAACAGGCACTGAAGCAGAAGAAACCGGTATTGATTAAGGGTGTACTGTTCCTCCATGAAAATGTCAGGCCCCATGGGTTACCGTATAGTAACTTGGCTGGTGGTAGACACTGTGCCCTCCGCCTTCCTCCCTGCACCACCAGATCACAACCTCTTTCATTCCTTGGACAACCACCATCACAGATTTCTCTGCATCCAAGACACCTAATTTTTACCGCCAGGAAATTGCGCGAGTGGAGACACATTTGCAAAAGTTTATGGATGCCGATTAGGATTACTTTAAAGGACTAACGGTATGTCAAATTTGCTGTTTACCTTTTTGTCTAATAAATTACATACGTCAAGGAGGTTTTTTTTGGTTACATTGTATGAAACATAAGGGTACATCTTTCTGCATTTGTAATGTTCTTTCCGGTACCGTTCTAATCATAAATATAACATTTCTTGTTCGAGTGTCCTTGATAAAATCGCATTTACTCTATGTCTGGTTTAAATATGATTCCTGCTCTATTCATCACAATTCGTATTATTATCTTGGTTATATAAATCATTAAGCTGATTGGAGTTTGGATTTATTTGCATCTGGCTTCTTCGTGCTATGAAGATGAATCTACTATGGTCTTCCAGTGTTTCGCCATTGTCGTATATTTCATTTACTTCTGTGATATTGTCGATGTCGAAATCGTCTAAGACTGAGACCATTTCTATCACGATGCCATCTGGTACTGTTGGTTTGTTCTTCCATTCTCTGGCCAAACACTATCTTGGGAAATCCTTCACAAATGTGGCAGACTTGCGGTAGGCGCTCAGACTTCTTTGCGCCCAAGACATCCGATTTTTACCGCCAGCGCATTACGCAGGTGGAGACATATTGGAAAAGATTATGGATGCCGATTACTTTGAGGACTAACGGTATGTCAAATTTGCTCTATACTTTTTTTCTAATAAATCACAAACGTCAAGGAGTTATTTTTTTGGTTACATTGTATGAAACATAAGGGTACATCTTTTTGCATTTGTAATGTTCTTTCCGGTACCGTTCTAATCATAAATACAACATTTCTTGTTCGAGTGTCCTTGATAAAACCGCATTTACTTTGTTTCCAGTTTAAATATGATTCCTGCTTTATTCATCAGAATTCGGATTATTATCTTAGTTATATAACTCATTAAGCTGATTGGAGTTTGGATTTATTTGCATCTGGCGATGAAGATGAATCTACTAAAGTCTTCCCGAGATACCAAAGAGTGACTTAGCTGGGAGACACTGTACCATTTATCTTACTTCCCGGACCTTGCGCCAACAGATTGCCACCTCTTCCATTCCCTTTGTGGAAAATCCTTTGGAAATGCAACAGGCACTCACAGATTTCTTTGCGTCCAAGACATCTGATTTTTACCGCAGGGCCTTGCGCAGTTGGATGCACGTTGGCAAAATGTTCTGAATGCCAATGCAGATTACTTTGAGGACTAACGGTATGTCAAATTTGCTGTATAACTTTGTTTTCTAATAAATAAAAAACGGCAAGGCATTTTGGTTACCATCTACAGTTTTCTTTGTCGCGGTAATCACAGCGTTCCACGTTATATTTTATCTAAGCACAAAATGAAGATAGCAATGAATACTCTAATAATTTAATTAAACTACTGACTGAGTGTATATTTATGATAATCTTTGTTAACAGCCATTCGGCTGAAAGGACCCATTCTGCAATCTTAACTGTCTTCGTGGTATGGCTATTAACATTTCCGGACACTACTCGTTGGTTATCCTTCTTTACCTTCCGATCCAAGAAATTGGAATCATAGCTGTCTCATCACCAGAATTGCATGCAAAAATGGTCTTTTACCACCCCACATATCTACTAATTAGCCGATTAAGCTAAATTCTTTTTGACTAACAAATTACCACCTCTTCCCTTACTTGAACGACCACCATCTTGGGAAATCCTTCACAAATGAGACAGAATTGCAGCAAGCACCCACAGACTTCTTTGCGTCCAAGACACCTGATTTTTATTGCTCGGGCAATGCACAACTAGAGACAACTTGATAAAAGTGCCTGGGTGCCTATGCGGATTACTTTGAGGACTAAAGGTATGTCAAATTTGCTGTGTACCTTTTTTCTAATAAATCAAAAACGGCAAGGCCTTTTTTTGTTATCGTGTACAGTTTTCTTTTTGGCGGTAATCATAGCGTTACACAATATTTCATCGTGGCACAAAATGAAGGTAGCAATGATTACGCATTTCATAATAATTTAATTAAACTACTGACTGAGTATATACTTATAATCTTGGCTAACAGGAATCATAGTTGTCGTGACACCAGAATCAATAACCTTCCCTAGGTTACAACATAAATCAAAAACGGCAAGACCTTTTTAGGTTACCATGTACAGTTTTCTTTGTCGTGGTAATCCCAGCGTTCCACATTATATTTTATCTAAGCACAAAATGAAGATAGCAATGATTACGCATTACATAATCATTTAATTAAACTACTGACTGAGTTTATACTTATCGTAATCTTTGTTAACAGCCATTTCGGCTGAAAGGACCCATTCTGCAATCTTAACTGTCTTCGTGGTATGACTATTAACATTTCCGGACACTACTCGTTGGTTATCCTTCTTTACCTTCCGGTCCAGGAAATTGGAATTATAGCTGTCTCATCACCAGAATTGTATTCAGACATGGTCTTTTACCACCTCACATATCTAGTAATCATAAGCTAAATTCGTTTTCATTAACAAAATATTTTAGCATCCATGCAGTGAATGTTGCCTAATGAACAGCTATTATTTCGGCTTTTTCAAATAGAATTCTGACAACAAACTTCAAAATAATTGCCGCCTTTTTTTCTACATTTTTCTGATGTGAACCTCTGTCAGTGATTTTGGATTTTATCAACAATGACCTTATCGATATTACTAAGCAAATCTACCGGAATGTGTTACCAAAATCTTGACTCACCTCTTACATTCTTTTGCAGTTGGAGCACTTGGAACAATCCCAAAGAGCCTAGCAAAATGGCTAGACAAACCAAAAATCTGAGGATTAACTAAGACCACCAGAAAGCAACATTGCTCAAGAGGGTGCTGGGTTTCTGAGGAAATTTGCTACCAGATAATTACTGGTGTAATCAACCAGTTACTACTGGTGTGAAAACTCAATGAGTGAAATAATAATAATAATAACAATAAGTAAAAGTTGAAGAATTTAAATGAAAAAAAAAGACAAGATTGAATATGAATTTGGCATTTCGCGCACAAATGGTTTTTCCGCTCGTTGTTGTGGCTTAAACTGCGTTTTTATATGTTCATTATATTTTTCAGCAATCGAAGTTTCCGACGAGATCGCTCTTTTCTTCTCTAGTTAAATGAGGCCTTCATTTATTCCAAGAAAACAATAATAATTATCTCCACGATTACTATCATAATTATTATTCTCATAAGATTCGAGCTTTTTTCTGTCTTCTTTGTTTTTTCTCTCATCATCTCGGCTAGACATTTTCTATTACGTCATTATCTTTTGTTTATTTGTCTTTCTGTTATCCTAATTCCATATAGAAAACATTTTCTTGACTAAATTAGTTTCATTAAACGTGTTGCTGTGCTTGAAAATCGTTTAACGATGGACTTCATCAATTGATTATCGTTTTTTCTAAGATAAAAAAGAAATCTCTTTAGTTTTGTTTTGTTATAATCCTTATATATGTTGCCAACGTTGTTTTTATTCGCTCACCAGTATTTGGCAAAAATGAAAGGAAAATTAACCTAAATGTCCATCATAATTCGATAAACAAAAATAGGCGGCTGTTGTTTTTGTTGATGTTGCTAAAGCGATTCGGATTTTCATCATATATTATATATGTGTGTGTGTGTGTGTGTGTGTGTGTGTGTGTGTGTGTGTGTGTGTGTGTGTGTGTGTGTGTGTGTGTTGGACTTTTTTTTTATTCATCACTTGTCTGTAATGTTGATCCGTCGTGTGCGCATGCGTGACTAATCTATGGCCGATAAACGGTCGACTGCCAACAGAAAACGGCTCAAGTTTCATTCATAAAACATTTTTAAGTGGAAGCCTCACACTCTTTGTTCATCATGGACAGAGGAAGGGGGCTTGTGACTATATATCAGTGCATATTCTGTGATCACGAATTGTATCAGGACACACACACACACACACACACTCTCACACACACACACACACACATACACTTAAATATTTGAAGATCTATGCAAGAACACAATGAATATGTAACAAGCATATACACATATACGGACATATATATACACACACGCATATATATATATGTGTGTGTGTGTGTGTGTGTGTGTGTGTGCACAGACATAAATATATACGTAGACACATATAGGCACATGTATACATGGTGGCACTCACGTATGCATATCATTCCTCATATATCCTTATTCATATTCCTATGTACATCCATGCATCACATCTTTCATTGCACACACACATAAACACAGACACACACACAAACACCGACACACACATACACACACACACACACACACACACACACACACACACACACACACACACACAAACAAACAAAGAAGAATAAGCAAAATAAGCAGAATCCATACATATACATAAACGGTGAAATTCATTTTGAAAATTTATTTGCAATAATATTCACACTTTACGAGGCACAAGAGACACTCAAGTTAGATGGTTACAGAGTAAATAGCACAATTTACGTGCGGAAGATAAAGGTTAACCCTAGACTTGAACAGGTTAAGATTGTAACCATAGGGGAAAGATCCATTTGGAAATCAGTTCCACAAAACAGCACTTCGTATGAAAATGCTGCCCGGGTGGTACTTACATCTCACCAATGGAATACGAAGGGAATGAGGGTGGTTCGCTACAATGTGTGTGTGTGGCAAGATGATTCTTGCAGTGGTGCTTACAACTGGTGTAATCTGAAAACCGAAGTAAATGCCGCACTGGCCAAATTGAACAGAAACAAGGCAGCTGGGCCAGACGGAATTGTAACGGAAATGCTGACAAGGTTAGATGTCTTTGGCATAGACAAGATCACCAAAATATCGAATGAATTCTGCAACAGCGAGGATATACTGGAAGACCTCAGCAGATCTATCTTCAGAGCTATGACTAAGAAACCAAGCGCAAACGAATGCGAACAGAGGGAAGGAACTTGTTGGAGAGCTGCAACGGATAGAGGAAGGTGGAGAGCCATGGTCGCCTACGTCCTGAAAGGACATGGCACATAAAAAGAAATTCGTCTTAAGACTTTTCATGGAAGCAGCGATATATTAGCGGAGGCTTGCAATGTTGTGTTTGTGGGAAAGGGGTTGTAGGGCGGAAAATAATTAATACCCCACCAGGAAGCGGATATGCATTTGGACACTAAACAAGACTGGAAAGTTAAACCTGAGCAGCCCCTGCCCATAAATGACAGAAGTACTTCATTTTCGGCATGTTCTGGCTCTTGTAAAGGTTGAATATAGCAGGAGGAGTCAGGTACTTACTGGAGCGGTACAGGGGACCGATCATTTTTCTATCATCTTTAGCGATGGATCATATATACAAGTTGCACCAGAAGTATGGGTTGAGCCTAAGTAGGCGCTCAAGGTACGAGGCTTCCCTAAGGGAATCGCGATCGGGGAAAATTCAGGCTCTGCTCGGTGATGATAGAACGTCCCGAGTTTGGTTTTGGAAATATGCCACTTTAAAATTACACGTGGTTATAGAGTAATGGATATTGGCTCGGATTGAGGAATCAGAGATCTGAGTTCGAATTTCAGTCGAGTCCAGTACATTCACTTACCTTGGGAAAGATATGAATTATCTTCTTCTCCCCCACCAGCTATGGGTAAATAGCAGGACAGACCGGGTTCTACAGTCTTGAATGGCAACTGGTCTACCGCAGAAAGAAATGGCAACCTACTGCGGGAAAAATCTGCCTCGTCAGTCATGTATCGAAAGATACATGATCGCCTAACCGTGTATCACGCAGGGCACATAACTGACTGAAATGACACTGGAACAAGGAATGCGATATTTATGTTCAGAAGGATATCAGAAAGAACAATACAAATGCAAAAGGATGTATATACCTATGGTTATGTAAAAGTGTTTGAATAAAATATAGAACGAATAATAAAGATGTTATTTCCAAAACCTGGCATGTGAGGAAAATTCCGTGTATGGATTTAGAATCAGCGTTCTCGATTTAGTCTAGTCGGGGAGCCGAGTTCGAATTCCAGTCAAATCCATTCATGCTATGATATTGGAAAAGATATGAATCCTCTTCTTCTCCTCCCTTCATGAGTAAATAGCAGGACAGACAGGGTTCTATAGCCTTGGATGGCAACTGGTCTACCGCAGAAAAAAATGGCAACCTACTGAGGGATACATGATCACCTATCACGCATGGCACATAACTAAGACATCGCACCCTACTGATAATGATTTCCTCCCTCGTTGAATATTCCTTAAAATAGCTTTGTGCTAAAATTGACATAAATCTTTTCACAGTGCAGTGGCCTGGCAAAATACTAGTGAAGAATACGATCATCACTGATTGATTCATGTCTATACCGTTTTTCTAAATTTGATTTCATCTAACAAGTCTCAATATGGAGATATGAATAAATCCATCTACCTCCAGCAGGAACCCAAAAGATACGAATGAGGAAGAGGTAATAATGTACAAGATCGAACAATGTTGGATAAATCGTGGCGAAAGGTAGACGATTGCTTGATTTTATGATATATTGGATTTCTTTAAATCGTATTGTAAAGAATTATCTGTTGTAAGATTGCTGACAAGCTCTTAATGAAGTTAATTTTACGTTATTGGGACAAGCGTAATGGTGGAGACAAGAAGAATCTGTAAGTTTAAAGAATCTAGGTGTGAAACCCCCGGGTAAAAACCGGTAAATTATAACATTTCCCACATTATTCAATCTAAATTGTCTAAATGCAAGTTACCTTTTCATAAATCGGGTGAATATACAGAAGGTCCTGCAAACGATATCGGGAAATTTGGACAATATGTCCAAATCAAACGTAGTACGGAATTTTGCTGCTAATCTTTTTAAAGATCACTGTATATATTCACAATGTGACTATTTCAAAAGGACACAGGTGGAAACTGAGAAGTCTTTTTTTTTTTTTTTTACTTAGTCAAATTCCCAAAACGTTTGCCTCAAACTTTAGACATCTTTGATAAGTTCTATTGCAGAGATAACTCTTAGATTTCGATTCTTCAATTTCACACCTTCTAAATTCTGGTCTATCTTTAAAACAAGAAAAAAGAAACTAGACAAAAAGTATTTTCGAATTGTAACATACGTACTTATAATAATCGTTGCATGCATATCAGTTATGTGCCATACACGCTTAGGCGATCATGAATCTTTCGATACATGACTGACGAGGCAAATATTTTTTTCCCGCAGTAGGTTGCCATTTCTTTCTGCGGTTTGACCAGTTAACTTTTTTATGGTTACCGATGTACACATTAGTCTGTTCCAGGTGATAAGAATTTCAAACTCAAATGTTTATTTCAGGGGTCGGCAATCTTTTACTATGTGCCGACTTAGGGTTTTAAAATCATTTAGTCGGCCAACAGCGTACGTATTTTTATACAAGTCAAGGTCAATATACCTGTTCTACAATAAATTTGATATAGTAATATATAGTATATATACGTTCAGTCAGTTATGTGCCATGCGTGATACCCGCTTAGGAAGCCTTGTTAATAAAACAAAAAACCAACACTTAATAATATTAACTTTGAACATGGACATAATATCTTGACTGTGTTTTGAAAAATGAAAACATTTTATAAAACATACATGCAAAACTATTTCTTATTTAACAGTTAAAATATTTAATCTTTGAAAATGGCTAAATGTATAGCCGAAAGCGCTCGGATAAAAAGAACACTCGGACAGGTTTTATATAATTTATCATTCGAAAAGAAAAATAAAATTAGATCACATGAGAAATTGTATAAAAACTAAATAAAAGCACCTTGACTGTCGTATTCAATGAAATGTGCATGAAAGAAGGATTGCTGCCTAAACACAAATTATATATATATATATATATATATATATATATATATATATATATATATATATATATATATATTTATTCATATAAAAAGTTATGCCTATGTTCATAAATCACTACACAATATTCTAATAGACTGAATGACACCATCAAAATTGAGCATGTTATCTTGTGTCAGAAACAGCAAGATCAAAGTAGTCACTAGCTGAATGGTAAAAGTAGGAGTGGTCCATTTGAATTTTTTGAAGAAAAAATGGTCCAAGGCCTGAAAAGGGTTGAGAAGCACTGGGCTAAATCATTTCCTTTTGACTCTAAATAGCTTCCTCACCCTGGTGATGAACTTGAAAAATATAATTCCATGTGGATTTTTTTTTTTTTTTATCTTTTGTCAAATCTTGAAAAGCTTATAATTTTATTGGGTATCCAAATACGTCTTTTCTAATTTTGTCATAAAGTGGCATGAGGAGAATTTAATTTTAACGAAGTTCATTAAAATATTGCTCTTGACTGTTCCATGAACACGCATTTCATCAGAATTGGTTTGCGCTGGAGATTTCTCGCTGAAAGCTAATCCACATATAAGTAGAGTACCTGAGGTTGACCGTGATAAAATTATCAACCTTATACAAAGCCAAGGTATTCAAAATAACCAGTTAAAACCGCTGAAAATTATTTGCATCAGTTTGACTATGTTAGTCGTTTTGATGTGTGGCTTCAATGTAAATGAAAACACATAAACAGAAACACTCGCACAAACATACACAAAAACACAACATCAACGTACTTAAATAAATAAATAAATAGTATGTTTTAGAAACATATTGTGACAATGAAAAGTGGATATTTTACAACAACGTGGAATGTGAGAGATCGTATAACAAGGGAAGTGACTCACTACTAAACATATCAAAGTCCATTCTTTATGAAAAGAAGGTGATGCGTATATCGTGTGACTGAAAGCGATTCCTTTATTATTAGTTTTTTCCTAATAACTAAACGAGTGATCCGGATAGATACTGATCCCAATTAAACTAAAAGAAGCAGTAGACCAAATTCTTCGGACCGGAATTAACAAAAAGTGTTATTGAATCAGGATAACTCTCTATAACATGTTATGTTGTGAAAAAAAATAATAATAATTAAAACTTGACTGGAAATTTCTATTCATCCGCTGCTGTCACCAGATATTACACTTCTGGATAATCATTTACACTTATTTTTTATAAATTTAGTCCCCTAAAAACTGCAAATGGCTCCGAGGGAAATTATTTGTTGAGATAAATTTGTGGGAAGATATAATTATAAAGTTACTTGAAGGAAAAGAGAAAATTTAAAAAAAATGGCGAATATGTTGTCCAGTATGCTAAAAATAAAGATTTTAATATGTACTTAGCGAGAGGTTTTTTTGTTTTTTTTGTCACTCAGTTTAATTTATTATTTTCACTTACAGAATGAACGGCGTTTTCAGTGTCGTTTTAAAAATTATTTGGATTTCAAATAAAAGGAAAGAGACTCTGAGGAACCCCTGGGATCGGATAGTTTTTTCAGATGTGCCGTGGCCTCCCTCTGTCTCTTCTACAAGTATTTTCACGGCAACTGTTCCGACGAGCTACTTTCGCTGGATTCCAGACTGCATGAATTTAAGCGATCTACCAGGCTGGCATCTCAGTCCAACCCTTTCACTGTCAAAACGGTTAAATGTAACCGTCTCTTCTACGCCAACAGTTTCTTCTCCCGCGCTTCCCGTCTGTGGAACTCCCTTCCCCTTACTTGCTTCCCCAATGACTATAATCTTCAAATATTCAAGTGTAATGTCAATCGACATCTGACACCCCGAGCTTGTTCCCCGTCCTTCTCTGTATCCTTTCCTCAACCACGCCTCTTTACTCTTGTTCTCAATCCTCTGTAACCCCTTGCGTGGTAGTGGCACTTCGCCTTGCTTGGAGTGAATTGCTTTAAAAAAAAATTATAGTTGGGAATGACGTATTTTGTTTTATTTGCTTGCAGTCGGAATTATTGTTAATCGGGACAATTTATACTGTTGTAACAATAGTTTGGTTTGGTTAAAATTATTTTTAATGGTTACTTAATGCTAAAATATTTTATCAGTAAATTCCAGGACCATTTTAATTACTAAATGGGTTAAGATTAGTTATTGTAGCTTTCAGCCTTCCAATACTGAGGCGCGGGTTCGACTCATTTGGAGAACTGGACAACTTCAAAGCAAAATATGATTTTGCTTTAACCCTCAATTCACGAAATTATTGGGTTGGTGCATAATTATCAGGCGTTTTTAAACAATAGTTATTATGAAAAAAAGAAACATAACAACTCAACAATCAAATTTTAAAATGATTATCCCGGAGCGTATGATTATCGACATGCATTTTTATAACCTGAAAATGAAATAATATTTTTATTAAAATAAAAGTAAACAAGACAGCAATTTTTATTAACAAATAACTCACTACAAAAACGCCTGATAATTATGCACCAACCCAATATTTTTTTCAAACTACAGATGCCAGATTCAATAACAATATAGAAATAACTCGAGCTTGACATTTGTTTAATGGGGAAGAATTCTTCAGGACATGGCGTAGATCAATCCAAACCTGAAATTGGTTTGCTGTCTTGTATTTGACGCCGCGATGTCTAATGTTTCAGAATGCACAAGGGATGCTCTGAAAGCAATGGCTTCTATTTATTTGCAAGGCAACTACAACAGAAACTGGGAGCAGAATAAGTTCGTTGAATAAATCACATTTTCAGCTACAAAACTATTTTCCATACAGTCATCATTATTGGCCTTGAATTTTCACCACCAATGAACTCTAGCCTTCATTTTATATGTTGTCAGCTGTGCTGAGCCGTTCGGAACGGGACTTTTTACGCATATCTCCACTGGCGAAATGCATTACCCACTGCATTTGTTTGCGTCCACTGTGTGATCTCCGTAAACGCTCAGCAGATGTAGATGGACATCACCGCATACATACATTTAATAAAACACCTCATCATTGTTAACACAATGCAGACATCATTTTGCGAGATTACAGCTCAGCTGTTTTCTGTAACAAGATAAAATGTATAGATTATTGGCGGGAAGATGTAATCTTTACGGCCATATACCCAACATCCGTCTTTGATGTTGTGGGCCCAAAATAGGAGGCATTATTTTCGGAGTGATCCTCGTATGTATAAAAAGCAAATCAGTTCCAATAACAAACTAAACGAAAATTCTCTACTTGCCTACGCAAATACTTTTTTTTCTCGACCGACATTAGCTACAATAACAAAGAAAATAATTTTTGTTTTTTTTTGTAAGTGTTTATTTTTACGTAAAATTAAAAGTGATGGAACCTCTATTCTAAAGTTATTCAGTCTGATACTCTACCTCTACGCTGAAGCCAGAAGAAAACAGCTCAAATAATTTCCTACAGTATCCTCAGCCTATCTTTTTAGTTCCATATTTGTTGGAACGAAGTCATGACAGCAGAAAGAGTATAATGTAATTGGAGATGGCTACACACGAAGAAGATATCTGCAGAGTGATTTGTGAATATGTTGGCCAAGTTAACAAGAAATTAAGAGGAGAATGTGGTTTTGCAATCAAACAAGAAAGATGAATTGTTGCCATGGAAAGCGATAGCATTGATGTTGCAACTTTGGACAACAAGAGAAACCTCAACGAGCAAAAGAACTGATTCGTTATTTTCACCTGACAATAAATGCAGAAGCGTGCTTATAAACAATAAAAATGTAATCATAGAAATAGAGACTGAATTCTTTGCCAAGGTAGAGATAAAAAACATCATTTGATAGTTACGTTTCTGTTAACTATGGGGGTAATAGAGGTAGGAGAAGTGGTAACTGATGGTAATGGCAGTGAAAAAGAGAGAGAGAGAGAGAGAGAAATTTGATGACAGAAAACGATAGTACTAATGATTCTGATAGTGATGAGGGCGGGGAAACAAACCTCACGATGACATTGGTGAAGGCGGTGAGAAATGAAACTTGGGATCATTGAAACGCATCCTTACAAACATAAAATGTTTATATCGATGAAAAACAGAAATCGGGTGATACATTGATGAACCCCTGGGGTCGGGTAGTTTTTTCAAATGACAGTTGAGAATGATGAATCTTGTTTTATTTGCTTGCAGTCGGAATTGTTGTTAATCGGGACAATTTATGCGGTTGTAGTAATAGTTTGGTTTGGTTAATTTTGTTTAACGGTATATCAAACTCTATGGGTTGCTTAATGCTGTAATCTAATGTAGCAATGGGGTTAGTCCACAAGTAAGTTATGATCGTTTACAAATTTTTATTCAAAATCTGTTTATGAGTTTTGTTTCAGCTCCAAATCGAAGTATCTTTACAAAAAGAGACAGTCAGATATTATGTTTTCTTTTTATTTCAAGAAGAAGGAATGAACTGGCATAGTCCTTTAGTAGAACCCGAAAAACTCGGAGTAGGAACAAGATTAATGAACATTTAATTTTAATATATGTTTCATCAAAAATGTCTGACATGCTATGATAATTTCTATTGTATTTTTTTTTATGGGAACAAAATAATAAGAGTAGATATGTTCGCCTAATATACGATATGAGAACATATCTATACTTATTATTTTCACACTCCTCCCCGATCTTTCCCACAAGAGTAGAGATTTATCCTTTGTTTCCTGTTTAAGATTAGGTTTCTGGTTCCTTCTAAGGTTTTCCATTAGCTCCTTGAACCTCAGTGGTGTTATTGCCTTGCTTGGGGTGAATTGATTAAAAACAGAAAAAGAGATTTATTTTTTGGAATTAGTGCATGTAGAAATTGTCCTAATGATTGTATGTATTGAGGGGTCTCCCCTTTTTACACAAATAGACTCACCCAGGGTATACATATACTACTGCCAGTGAATACCCGGACAGTCTGGAGTAGTACCAGTAGTAGTAGTACGTTGTGGAACGTTGAGTCGGTCGAGTAGAATAACGTAGCGGCAAGAGTCATAGTAACGAGCACTTAGACTTAGTAAGAAGTCATACAGCGATACGTCGATATCAAAGACTGTATATATATATTTTGCTTCTAACCCGCATTCCTGGAACTACTAACCTGTATTACCAGTTTGTATTATTACGTTAATACATTTATTTCCTATATTCATTCTTGGCGTTTGTTATTATTTGCTACCGGATTTCATCCCGGAATCCACAACAGTATGTACCAAGTGCTTTCAGTTTATTAACCAATTTAAAGGATTTTGGTTGCGCTATTGCAAATAGAGTATGAAAAGTGTTGAAAAGTAAATATATTTTTAATTCCAGTATACAGCCAGTACATTGTGGCTATGTTCATAGTTGATTTTTGCTTACGGTTGTTTTCTTTTTTAGGATAAGGACTTCAGTTATTTTTAGACGTATTTTGAAGTTGCAGGCACATATCGCATTTGTGTTCTCGACAAGTATGTTACGTATAGAACATATATTTTCATACTCTTTAAATGGGTCCGTATGGAGCTATCGTCTGAGTGATGCAGTGTCAGACGACTTGATAAGCGAGTGGTAGTATGTCAGACATAATTATTTATCAATTTGTTTTCGTTGGGAACACAGTACCGTATGTAATATTTGAATTCATGAATAATATTGATCACAAAGTCTTTCATTTTGCTGTGAAGTTGCTGATAATATGGTTGGCTGTATTTGTTTTTTCTAATAAATAATCAACTTGATATTTTTTATTTGCTCAGCTGGAGTGATGCCTTTTTTTATATTATTCCTTAGAGTGAATTTGTCCTGTTTCTAATTTCTGTACGTTTAGTTTCGATAAAATATATATTATTGTTATTATCTCTGTGAAATGTGTTATTGTTTCATTTTGAAAGAAACCTTTTTGGCTGTCAATGATGTAGCTGGGGAAATCGTTATTAATTAGTTTTTCTTTTATATTATTGATTTTTTATGACTAGCTGGCGTGAGTATGAAAGCTCATGAGATAGAATCTATACACAATGAATGAAACTTGTAAATAAGAGAAACTCGTTCATATAGTGTGACCTTTATTATGGCTTTGATAATTTAAAAAAGAAGTCCAAGAATTCAGTATTATCGTATTTGGAAGCATAATTTCCTTTGTGAATTTTTAGGATAATTAGCTTTGGATGCTCGATTTCAGAGTCTGCTGCTTCGTTTGATAATCCCTCAGTTCTCAGCCAAGAAAATAGCCTTACTAAAACCGATGCGAAAAAGTTGCAGACATAAACATACAGTTAATAAGCAATTACACAACGCGATAATAGGAATCCCTAGAGAGATGAAGTGGCTCCATTGGGGTTCAAGATGGAATTCCGATGCAGACGGCTAGCACATTGTAGATGATAATGTGAACGTTTGGGCGGGCGGACCTGGGTATAATTAAAGGATCTGATGCCCATTTGACAATAAAAGCTAGAAAATTGTTATACCAGACAACACGATTATTAGAAGGCATCCGCACGCAGGACGGACACACAGACACAGACACACACAGACACACACACACACACACACACACACACACAGATACATATATATATATATATATATATATATATATATATATATATATAAATTATTAAAAAAATTGAAATCTTCAAACACACTGGGTTGTAGAGTAATATTCTTTCGTTTTTGTTATTATTATTTCATTTCGAACTGAACCCTTTATTTCGCTCACTGGGGTAGACTGTTCTAGTTCCACGTGGCATGTTTAATGGATATCAGTTATCTCCTGTTAATTCCCCTCTCCAAGTTCTCCACTGTCTTAACCGGGTATTGAACTCACACTCTTTGGGTCTTGTCACTGGATCTAACCAACACCTTTATCCACTTTGCCATGTGTCTTTGAGGACAATAGTCCGAATAATGTAAATAGTGTACATAATACCTCATCTCAGAAATATAGACAGATACAAAAATAAAGACCATTAAATTATTGTAACCAGATGTACCCTAATTATAAATAGGACTGAAAGGCTATTAAGAATAAAATCCTCCAGCATATAACAAATACCTTAAATTTATCATTTATTGCAAAAATTCAAAACGTCCAATCTAACTCTTAGTAACACACACACACACACACACACACACACACACACACACACACACACACACACACACACACATATATATATATATATATATATATATATATATATATATATATATATATATATATATAGTACAGGTAATAGATCCGTTGATATATAATCCAGACGAATCCTAGTAATATCAGATATTAAAACTGATTCACAGAGAGCTCAATGTATTTATTATAACAGAGCATATATATTATACACCAAAAAATCCAAAATTACCTATACACGTGGGTATAGTCTATGTGTGTGTGTGTGTGTGTGTGTGTGTGTGTGTGTGTGTGTGTGTGTGTGTGTGTGTAAATAAACTCAGATTGACTGTATCTGTAGAAGAGACAAAATGAATAAGAAGAGACAAGAGAAAAAAAACTATACTTAGCCGACGCGTTTCGTCCTCTGTGGGATTTTATCAAAGCAGTTGCCTTGACAAAGTTCCTCAGAGGAGAGAAACGCGTCGGCTAAGTATAGTTTTTTGCTCTTGTCTCTTCTAATCATGAACCGTCATCGTCAGAAAAATATTTTCTTTGTAAGAACAAAATATACATCAGCGAGGATAAAAGTGTCCCACGTAAAGCGAATGCACGCTTGGTATTTACTTTAAGTTTATCGTAACAGAATTTAGATTTCAACTAATTTCAGATTTTGGTTTTAATTTTGTATACTTCGTGGAATTGTAATCTTGTTAAAAACAAATACTGAATTTTTTTATAAAAATGCCGTAAGAACATAGAAAAACGACCCTAGCTCAAGAATCCCTTATCTAATTTTAATAGAATTTGGCATTGCACTAGGCAGGGGTTCAAGAAACAAATTCTAAGTTGCTTGGAGAATTATGGATTTTTTAATCTGTAGCTCTGGAAGACACACACACACATATACACATGATTAGTTTTAGTATTTGATATATATATATATATATATATATATATATATATATATATATATATAGATAGATAGATAGATAGATAGAAAGAGAGAAGAAGAAGAATATACATAGCATCTATCTTTTTATTTACACTGATATCAATAGCGAGCGGTGACGTTACTATAAACCAATACACACACACACACACAACACACACACAGAGACACACACACACACACACATATGCATTTTTTTCTTAATAAAAACTGACAATCGATAATAATGACCGCACATGAGACATGACTGACTCTGTTCCAGGAAGCAAGTCCTAAATAAACAATAATTCGATAATAATGCACTTATTTACATCTATCTATCTATCTATCTATCTATCTATCTATCTATCTATCTATCTATCTATCTATCTATCTATCTATCAATCTAGCTATCTATCTCTATATCTGTTTAAATAAGAGTTTAAAGGAAGAAATAGACAGACATATGATATTTATAACACAGACAATGACTATCAATCTACTATTTTATTTTATTTATCCCTTTTCCTTTTAGAGAAAGATTTTAATGAACAGAGTATATCAATATTAGTTTAACAACTTCTTCTATGATGCGTTTAATTGAATACATCTATCTAACTCTGTATCTATATATCTATCTCTCTATCTCTCTCTCTCTCTCTCTCTATATATATATATATATATATATATATATATATTTATATATAAATATAAAAGTGGACATGGAAGTCAGCACTTAGAGGCGAAAGTCTGTTTCATGCTAGTGCAATCGTCAGGCGACTCTCAGGTCAGGCGACTCTGCAATCGTCAGTCGCCTGACGATTGCACTAGCATGAAACAGACTGTCGCCTCTAAGTGCTGACTTCCATGTCCACTTTTATATTTAAACACGCTCTATCTCTGATATTGAGCACTTTATCCTATAAATATAGCACACTTTAAGACTATATTTCTTTATATTTATATATATATATATATTTATATATATATATATATATTTATATATATATATATATTTATATATATATATAAATATATATATATATATTTATATATATATTTATATATTTATATATATATATAAATATATATATATATATTTATATATATATTTATATATATATATATATATATATATATATATATATATATATATATATATATATATATATATATATTTGTGTGTTTATGTGCGTTAGATAAATATCACTATAGTCGTACAAAGAAATAAACTAATTATGTGTTAATAACCGTTTGACTTTGACATTTTTCACACCAGAAGGATGGTATGTGCTAAATTTTATGACGAAGTGGAAAAAGTTTACTTGTGACGCGTTTCGTCCTTCAGGACTTCATCGAACTAATTTTGTTAATTTGGTCGGACTACACATGCGCGCGGCAGAAGGATGCTGAGAATTTTAGATTTTTTTTTTTCAGCCGAATTCATTTAGAATCTTTTTCATTTTCTTTGCATCACTTTTGTAAGTCGGCATTCCACACCGTGATATTTGGTGATCTGCCATCTGATGGGTGAAATGTTGTAAGATCCAGGACTCAAATTTACCTTAGCTGACCTTGCGATTAGACATCTACGTCGTATTTAATTATTTTCTCCTTTGATCATGATAGCATTTTTATGTCATAGTTACGGAGGGAAACCAATGCATTTGATGTATTATTTTGCAAAATGTCCCTTTTGGGGTTTTAGGGAGATAAAAACGACTCCTCATGAGAAACCCAATGAATCAAAAAATATATTATCCTGCCTATTAATTCTATCACATCTACAACATAAAAGTTGTTACTGCTACATCCAAAACAATAAAAGACTTAGTCAATACTAAACAAAACAATAAGCTAAAACCCGAAAGAGGAGTTTACTCCATCGCCTGTAATATTTCTCACAAAAAAATACATAGTAGAAACCTCAAGGAATCTAAATAAAAGATTGTATGAACATAAAAGGGATATTTTACAAAATAATACATCAAATGCATTGGTTGCCCACCGTAACGAGACTGACTACAACTGAAACGCATCACAAGTAAACTTTCTCATACAATAATTAATAAATGTGCTTGTAAACAGTATATGCATATACAAGGAATTGAAATATCAAACCAGTTGATAAAAATATGATGAAAATTTTACTATTGTTATGTCGATTAAATATTACCCAGAAAAAGTTAAACTGTTAAGCTTTTTACTTAGACTTTCATTTGTTTCCCTCCTTTCCTTTAGAGCAATATATAGATCTATATCTATATCTATGCGTATTTCTCATTACCACAACTAGTTGTTGTTCGGGTTCAGGTAAAGTTCAAGGAAGTAGGTTGATTCCATTTAGAATATTGACGTGACCCTATCTCCATTCTCTGTGAAACCTTATTTCAGATTAATCTATGGTTAGGAAATTTCTACACACACACACAGACACACACACACACATACATACACACACACACACACATACATACACACATACACACATACATACATGCATACACACATACATACATACACACACATGCATACATACATACACACACACACACACACACACACATATATATATATATATATATATATATATATATATATATATATATATATATATATATGTATTTCTTTTAAACATGTTTCGTTGAATATGACAGACAAGGAACATTTTATTAATGTTTTTAATTTTTTTAACATTCTTATTTTCGCTTCCAGCGTCTTATATGCACGAGTTTATCGTTGCTTGGAAATCTTCCATGTAAACAGAAATAGACTATCATCACGGTCTTGTCCGTGTATTGCTAAATATATTGTATTGTAATTGTCATCATTGATAATGGCTTATGTAAGCCTAAAGCTTAGGATTAAAAACTATGTATCAATATTGTGATTTTCTTTCTTCTTTTAATGATAATGTTATTAAGCTTATCAGACGATATGAAAAGAATTTACATAAAATAAATAGACAACACTTGTCTATATTATTTAATGAAACATGTATAAATGAAAAAATGATGCCTAAATACACACAATATATATATATATTGTATATATATGTTATATATATTGTATTTTATATATATATATATATATATATATATATATATATATATATATATATATATTGTATATATATGTATCGAAAGAGCATTCGGTGCTACTTTAGGATGAAGTCTACCTCAATATAGTGTGTGGTCTATCTCCCGTTTCGCATGTTTAGAAAATGTGAGACAGATATAAATATCCATATAAGACTGATGATCACGTGAGCGGAAGGGTACGACATACTGAGGTAGACCTCACCCTATAGTAGCACTGAATGGTCTTTTGTTACATAAGTTTGCTTTGCACGTAATATATATATATATATATATATATATATATATATATATATATATATATAGATATATATATCAGTGATAGAAAGTGATAGATTAGGAGGATTTGAGATAATTATAATTAAGTAATTCATCGAGTCTTGCAGAAACCTCAACAAAATGCAGAAAGCACTTGACGGGCGTTTCGTACTCTATTTGGGACTCATCAGCATTGCGCATACACTATCGAGAATTGAAACCCGGACAGTTACGTTTAATAATTTCTATCACTCGTATATCCTTGCTTGAATCGGCTTCTAATGCTCTGGGTGGAGCGGCTTGGGGTTAGTAGTCGTGGCTCTATGGGGAACTGTCCTATGGGTAAGGGAAACTCGGATGAGTTCCACCACGGAATATGTGATCAAGCGGCGCTATATCGAGTCTAATTCGCTACCTCTTCGTCACCGAGGCCCGTTGGTACAGTTGGTATGATGTTTGCCTGTCCGGGTTTCAATTTTCGGTAGTGGATGCGCACAGCTGATGAATCCCAAATATAAGACGAAACTGCCTTCCAGTGCTTTCTGCATTCTGTTGAGGTTTCTTCTATACTCGATGAATTACTTATATATATATATATATATATATATATATATATATATATATATATATATATATATATATATATATATATATTGTAATGTTGTCCGGAGTGGTTAATGAGATAATGACTAGAATGGCAACTTGCAAAGTATAAGGGTTTATTTTAAACAAGAACAATACAAGTAGATATTTACAAGTTTGTTTGAAGCTGGAAAGCAAACCGTTATTTACCCGACATCCCCACGAGGCAGGATGTGGCTCAAAGCCAATTTTTATGTCAGGCGATCCAAGACTGTAGGCTCAAGCAAGATTTCCCCGTAGACCACGCATACACGGGGTCGGGTCAACCTCCCCAAACGAGACTCTGCCCTTCGGAATAGCCTCGTCCGGCTTCCTCTCTGCCCGAAGGCATAGAGTTCGATATCTTGATGTTTTGCTGGAAAACAACCCCCAACAACAACTGAGACCAACACCACAGATGCTTATATTCCTACTGGAACAGTCCCTTTAATAGAGGTGTTCTTTGTTCTTTGTATACTGAGGGTTATCAGTTCGTTCACTACGTTTGTTTACATTTGTAAAAACAATATAACAGATTTGATTGGGTCGCTGTGAAGATGGCTCGGTGGTAGAAGCTCTGATTGACACCAAATCGGTTTGGGTTTCGATCTGGGCTTGAGGCATTCGGTTGACTAGTCTCACTGAGGAGCTGTAACGCGGCCAAACAGTACTGTCTGCGAATGACATATGTATTCAAAAATGAGAACATCTTATGAAGTGATGGTGTTGATTCTTGTATATATATATATATATATATATATATATATATTGTGTCTGTGTGTATCTGTTTCTTTATGAATGTATAACGACCACAAACACATCTGTGAACACACCTGCGTTCTCGTATAGTTGTGGACAAAAGTGAGGACTTGTTAGTAGCAAACGTTTCAGCGAATAAAGGCGAAGACGAATAGAATGATCGTTCTTTTTCTCAACCTACAAACCTTGAATAAGAAGATAAAAAAAAAATTCATGTTAGTGAATTGGTTAGCTAAGAGAACCTAGACAAATTTTGAGGTGCTATTCTGAACACCCAAACCCAGAAATTCAACCAACATCGATGGTGATTGGATTCGAAATAAGTGTTAGATATCGCATGCGAATATTTCAATTAGACATTTTATCTTATCCAACATTCATTAATCCACAAAAGACACAAACGGCACCATTTCTAACTATACTTTTACAGGAATGCTAATTTTCTTTTTCTTTAAGAGCATTCGAGATTCAGGTGGTAAGTGTGGGCAGTAACACCCACTATAATACCCCCCTTCTCTCTCTCACCCACCCATATATATATATATATATATATATATATATTGTAAGAGTGAGAGAGAAGTGGGAAGAATATAGATAATGAGAGGGAAACTAAATGAAGAGAAAAAGACAAATATATATATATATATATATATATATGTATATATATATATATATATATATATATATATATATATATGGCATGCCTAGAAGAAATATGCAGATCTATGTAAATACATAAACGTATGCGTCGTCCATGATTTATTTCAAAGTCCGCGCGACCATCTAATCTATTGAGCAGAAATGTCGTAAATCACGCGCCTCTTGCCGTTAGCTTTACTTTAGGTAGATATGAAACGTTGATAACTTTTGAATTTAGGGGGTGTATTTCCACATTCATTATCATTATCTCTCCCCTCTTTCCTCTCTCTCTCTCTCTCTCTCTCTCTCTCTCTCTCTCTCTATATATATATATATATATATATATATATATATATATATATATATATAAATATATATTCGAAAATTATAACATAAGTATGTTATAAAATCACTACAAAAATAGCCATTTTGTTTCAACACTTCTGGTGTCTTATCAAGTGATTGTGTTGAATTCAACACCATCACTCGTTGTGGTAGGATCCACCTAATTTGCATAGTGGAGTACCGACCATATAAATATGGTTGGTACCGGGAAGAGAGGGGAGGAATCAAGAGATTCAACCAGAGACTCTGCCCGACTGCGACTCAGTCAACACATTCTCCAGGAACGGTCTTCCCAGGAATATACAAAAGACTATATGTAAATATTGTGTACACTTTCTTGTTTCAATACATTTTGTTCTAAGTACATTTTGTGTTGCATTATTATTCCATGCATTAGTCAAGTTTCAACATCACTTGATAACACTTGATATTGAACTCACACTCTTTGGGTCCTGTCACTGGATCTAACCAACGCCTTTATCCACTGTGCCATGTGAACAGTGGATAAAGCAGTGGCGTACTTTCAGAGGGAAATTAACAGGAGATAACTGATAACTGACACCCATTAAAACATGCCACGTGGAACTAGAACACTCTACCCCAGTGAGCGAAATAAAGTGTTCAGTTCAACATTCCAACCACCTGAAGAAGGCCGGAGCGTAAAACGGCCGAAACGTTGTGATAAACATGGCGACAAAGATGAGGACAATAGTCCGAATAATGTAAATAATATATATATATATATATATATATATATATATATATATATATATATATATATATAAATTCAATAAATTCAATAAATTAAGAATAATTCAAGGGACTTATGTTTAGCTGACTCAATATTTTGGCCTTGAATCTCTCATCAGAGTCAGGTGTTTGATCTCTATTGAAGATATCAAATTTCATATTTATACACTTTCTGCGCCATCGAATTCTAATAATTGTAGTGATAGAAAAATATAAAATATAAAATAAATAAAAATAATAACAAGGAAACCAAAATTCTACCATATCAAAAATAGACGTATATTCAAACAGGAATCGAACTTGCGTCCCACTTTGTAGCTGAAACCACTGTTTGATTTGGCTCTAATGATCGTCATGGTCTAACAAGGCTATTTTTCCATTTTAAGGAAAGAACACATCCTCTTTCTCAAAAAGTCCATATCTCGTGATTAAGTACGCATCTCCGGAGAGTACCTTTTTATTATTATGATTTCTCGAAGGCAAGGCCCAATAAACGTAAAAATATAAAATAAAAAATGGGATGTCTATTTCAATTACGAGTATCCACTATATTAATAATAATAATAATAATAATAATAATAATAATATGCATATTCCTTCCATCTTTGAAGTATTTTTTTTTCTTTTATGAGTGATCCCTTTTTTTATTTCATGCATCCGATCAATAGGAATGTCTTTTGTTCAGTTATTTATCGTTTATTTTTACACATACCTGCCATATCTATTATGCTCATTCTATCTCTGCATACTTTTCGTTGAGCTCTTTGTTCTGCCTGCAATTCATTTCTTATGTGCATTTATGTTTTATATTCTGTACCATTCCTTGATATTGTTTGCTGTCACTCTTTCATCATCTCGAGAATTTTGTATGTCATCCACTTCTTTTTTCTTGTTTCGGTTTACATGATATGATCTTGTTCGCCGTTGTCACTAGAGTGTACCAATTGCTATTTCCAGTTCCGTCCAAGTTATTAGATATTATATTTTGCTTTTAACTCTGTCAATATGCATTTGTTCGCAAGTTGAGTAGTAAAGTATTTTAGAATCATTTATTGAATATTATATAATCGATCTGGTTCTTTGTGTCTCCTATTGGGGTTTTTCCATATCCACGAGCCTCCTGAAACGAAGTTATGGTTATTATTTGGTCGTTTGCTGAGCAGTATTAGACCTGTTTTTCTGCGTATTCGTCTCGGGATCCTATGAATGGTAACGGCGGGAAGGGGGTTAAGTCTATTGGTATTAACTCCTCTCCCGGGAAGGAGCGACATGCGCAACAGGTGTCACCTGACACTCATCCAACGACAGTTAGCATAAACGGTGTAAAGGGGACCAAACTCCTTGGAATTGATCTCTCGCCCGGTAAGGGAAGACATGAGCAACAGGTGTCGACTGATAGTCACCCTGCAACTGTTCGTATCAAAGAAAAACGTAATGCACGAGACATGAAATATTAGAACATTAAAACACTGTGGCTAGGAAATGATCAGGTTAAATGTCAATATTTTAGGAGTCTTTGAAACAATGGTGATTTGTCAGTGATAAACACATTATATGTGAAGGCGGCGGGAAAAATGAAAGAGGAGTAGGATTGATACTAGACCAATACATGAAGAAATACATTCTGGGATACTGTTAATTATTTGAAAGCAAAACCTTTGAACATATCTGTTGTAACCTAGTAAGGGTTAGTTGGCAACATCATTGTTTCAAAAAACGTATAGCTTGCAACATCATTGTTTCAAAAAAGTGTAGTTGGCAACATCATTGTTTCAAAAACGTATAGCTGGCAACATCATTGTTTCAAAAAAGTGTAGTTGGCAACATCATTGTTTCAAAAACGTATAGCTGGCAACATCATTGTTTCAAAAAAGTGTAGTTGGCAACATCATTGTTTCAAAAACGTATAGCTGGCAACATCATTGTTTCAAAAAAGTGTAGTTGGCAACATCGTTGTTTCAATGTGCTGGAAAAGACCTGGAAGTTCACTATTTTCCCATAGCTGGGACCCCAACAGGTGCTACCACCCCGGGTCAGGGTGGACCTGGGAACACCAGCAATTAAGAGGTGGTTCCACGCTTCCTCAAAACCTCCTGATCAGAGGCTTTGCGGTTGGGTGTAGTTTAACGTCGTGCCCAGGACGAGCAGATAAAAGGAGATATGCGTAAAAAAAATAAAGTAACTAACAGGAGAAAAAACATGCTCATCAACGAGCCTGTCTTATGCTTGGATGCATAAAATCCAAGGCCCGGACACTGATATTAGAGAAAGAAAAATACTTCAGAAACATAACGAATGTATCGAAGAACTCTTCCACAGTGAAAGAGAATGCACAGAAATATCGAAGGGCAAGAAATATTAAGATCTGAAGAGGAATCAGCACTCGCCAAATTAAACAGATATAGAACAGCAGGTCCAGACAGAATTGTAAGAGATGCTGGCAGCGCGTCCATATGTCCCATCACTTGACTCAGTCCGCAAACCGGAGATCAACAACTTCAGAATAAGCATCGACTGCGGGAAATGAAATTCTTCAACTTATCCCGACCGAAATCCAGTCCCTCATATTCAAGACTGTGCATCAGGACTGCAGGGGGCGCGCGCATATTCTCAAAAATCGATGCCACTAGTGCGTATTACCAGATCCCCGTAGCCACCGTCAAAACATCATTTGAGCTTTATGAATTCCTGATAATGCCATTTGGTTTAAGGAATGCTATCCAGATATTTCAATGCTTTATCGTTGAAATTCTACGAGGTTTACCATCCGTATACACGCATATCTTCGTAGCTAGCATTAACATTGTCGAACACAAGCAACACCTCCACACAAGTATTCTTGAGATTTTTCTCATTTCAGTCTCTGAATCAATTTAGACAAATACACCTTTGGTTCCTCCAGCTACTATTAGAGAAAGAAAAATACTTCAGAAATAGAACGACTGTATCGAAGAACTCTTTCCACGAAGAAAGAGAACAAGCGGCAATACACCGATATATCGATGGATCGGAAATATTAAAACCTGAAGTGGAATATGTCCTGGCCAAATCGAACAGAAACAAAGCAACAGGGCCAGACGGAATTGTAACAGAGAGACTGACAGCTTTAGATGATTTCGGCACTGATAGCATTACAGAAATAAACGAACTGTACAACACTGGTGATATACAGGAAGGTTTATTTTTTATAGCACTGCATAAGAAGCCAGGTGCTGACGAATGTGAACTCCATAGGATACTCTAATGAGCCATGTAGCAAAACTTATTATCCGAATTCTGATGAATAAAGCGCGCAGCAGAAAAAGACCTGAAATAGGACAAGAACAATGCGAATTCGTTAAAGAAACTTGAACAAGGAAGAAGGGCGTGTAGCTGTGTTTTATAGATTATGTAAAGGCGTCCCATAAAGTACGACAAAATGTCTGTTTGAACCGCTCAACACGCCTTGACATATTTTGTTAGGGATATTAGAATAATCAAGAACCTATACTGGCAGTAAACTGTGTGCATACGGATAGCAAATGAGTTCAGCAGATAAACAAAAAATAGAAAGGCGTGGAAGACAAGAATATGTCTTCTCATCGGACTTATTCAACCTATGCAGCGAGGCAATTCTGAGAGAATTAGAAGTCCTACCAGGATTAATTATTGTCGGCCACAATCTTAACAATATAAGACATGTACAGGACAGTGTTGATAGCAGGCATGGAAAGTAAAAAAACATATGCTCCTAAAGAAAGTAATAAAAGAAAGCGAAAAGAGAGGACTACAAGACAGAATGCATGGCTATCAGCAGAAGGATGAGTCCAAAATGCAAATTATAAACTGGGAACACCAAAATCAAACAATTACAAAAATTTAAATATCTGGGAAGTGTTCTAACAGAGGACGGAAAGTGCAACACTGAGATCCGAATACGCATTGGGGTGACCAAAGATGCATCCACAAAAGGTCAGCAGATTATTAACAGACAGAAAATCTTCAATGGAAACAAAGAAAAGAGTACTGAAAAGTGACTTGATATCTGTCCTCTTATATGGCAGTGAATGTTGGACAATATTCTCAAAGATGAAAAACAGACTTGAAGCAACAGAACTGTTGTTCTACAGAAGGATGCCAAGGATACCATGGACCGAGCGTATGAGCAACGATGAGGTCTTGGAGAGAATGTAAACTCGGAGCCGGCTTATACTTAACATCAGGAAGAGGCTGCTGAAGTTCTTGGCATACATCATGAGGAAGGGGGGTTTCGGGAATCTGTTACTCATGGGTCGAATAGAGGGAAAGAGAGACAGACGCATGACATACCTCCCGGCTTTAAGCAAGTGGATGACAGAACATGGTCTGGGAGAGGAAGCAGAGGGAGGGAACTCATTGAGATGACTGAACATGCGAGCAGCGACGAGGTTTTAGAGAAAATGCAAACAAAAAGAAAACTTATATTTAACATCAGGAAGAGCTCGTTAGAACTTCTGGGGTACATAATGAGGAAGGAGGGTTTGGAAAATCTGATACTCACAGGAAAGACTGAGAATAAGAAAACAACGCATAACATACTTAGCATGAGTAAATTGATGGCGGAACAGGTTTTAGGAGAAATAGCAAAAAGACAAAATTTATTAAGAGCTACAAAAGGCTGGAAAATGTGGAGAGCTATGAACGACTACGTTCTCAGGGGAGATGACTCATAAAGAAGTCAGCATTTGCTAAATATTTTACCGTTTCGTTCCTTTCCTACTTAAGCATGTAAGTCTCCCAGTAATGTGTCACCTACGTATCTAAGCCATTTGGGTTGGCGTTAGTGATTTGGATTCTAATGTCATTTCTTCGAAATATTTCATTCATATGTTTACTATTGCTGGTGATAATGGCGAGCCCATTGCTAAGCCTTTTCCCTGTCAATATATGTCTGATCCCATTCAGAAGTATGTTGTTTGTGTACATAATGTCAGCATCTCCATCAGGTTATCTACTGATATACTGTTCTGTTCTCCTAGGTATGAGTCCAAGGCTAGTCTGTCTCTGACTACTGATAGTACCTCTTCCGTGGGTACCTTGGTGAACAAACTCACCACGTCCAGGCTCACTATCTGGTTGGAGTAGATGGGAGCATATTTGATTACTTCCACGAAGTGGGCAAAGTTTCGAACACATGAAGGTGACTTTCCTATTAATGGATCAATTATATCTACACGGAAACGACTCAGAGGATGGCACACAGAGACTTGGCAGCTAACATATCGTCTTTGTGAATGTTATATTTAAGATAGCGTGGTGTAACGCTGCGACAACCGCCTGTATGATTTAGGTGTGAAGTGGTCCTTGTTCTTGATTATGATCTGCGACATTTGTCGTTCTGTTTTCCTTGATGGATCTTTCTTTACTGTAGCTACCATTTCTAATGAGGTCTTCCAAATTTTCTGTATATTCCGATCTGTTCAGCACTACGGTAACATGGCCTTTGTCAGCTGGTAGTATGATAATGTTTTCATTCATCTGTGGGGTTCTGAGTGCCAGCCTCTCCAGTTTTGTGTTGTTTGATTTGGGCGGCTTGGTTTTCTCCAGTATCTGTTTCACTTTCCATCTTAGCTCATCTGCCGAGGGATATTCAAGACTATTTCCTCAATTCGGGCAAGTATGGTATCCGCCTGATGGTTGTAGTGAAGTTGAGACCCTTGTTTAGTACTGACTCTTCAGCTGGGGTTGACTGATGTTGATGACTACCTTCACTTCATGATCTTTCAGTCTGTTTAATTTTTTAACTTGGCGGGTCTTGACTGCATCGAATTCATGTCTGAAGGATTTATCCATATCGGGCTGGACCCTCTTTCGCTCTTCTTCATCGGTAATTCTGTTGAAGAATGCCTCGAGCACCTGGGAGATATCAGATTGCAGTTTCCGTGTTATCCAACGGTTATAATGGATTCTTTCTCAGACAAAGGCGAGTCCCGTTTTTCTGCGACCAGAGTGTCTCTCCTTGAATTGGCTGGAAGTCTTGGTGCCAAACCTAAAGAGATGAGTCGTAAGTCTCTGCATCGCTGTAGTAATGTCAGATGGTTCTATACAGAGTGTAAAGAAAGGGATATTCTGCTGTTTACAACATCAAGCAAAAGTCATAATTGGCGACCCAGAGACATATGATCAAGAAATGGTCAGTATAAGCAGTACCCTACAACATAACAACCAGCCTGGATACATGGCAACAGCTCCGACAAACTGGATAGAAGGGTACAAGAGGATAGCAATACTTAGAAAACACTTTCGGTCTGCCTACCCTATGTGAAGGGATTATCGGAGAATAAGTTCTATGCTCCATGCAACATCAAGACAACCTTCGAAAGTAGTTCGACACTTTGCAGACACCTCTTCCGGGTATCCCCTCCCATAGAAGAGAACATGACTAAGGACTGTGTGTACGCCATCCCATGCAGCTGTGGCAAGAAATATAAAGGAGAAACAGGCCGTCCGCTTAAGGTAAAACTGTAAGAACATCGTAAAGCGATAACATGAAATAGATAAATAGATGAAATAGACCACATATGGAGGGAAAGGGGAGATCAACGCCTCCGGTGAATGAGATTGAAATAATAGATAGAGAGCATCACTGGAAAATACGAAAACACAAGGAATCAGCATATATGCTAGGCCATAAAAATCTCCAAGCATGGGAACCAGTAATATGGAGTGCTAGAGAAAAGCAATAACAACAAAATTGCAATATGAGCTGTAGTAAAAACGGTTAATGAGACATTAAGTTTATAAGTCCCAAAAATCTATACACTGATGTCCTCAAAGACATATGACCTAATGGATAAAAGCGTTGGTTGGATCCAGTGACTTGACCCAAAAAACTTGGAGAGCTGAATCAAAAGGAGATAATTGAGACATCTGGAAGAGGCATGGTACGCGGAACTAGAACAATCTATCCCGGTGGACAAAATAAGGGAGTTCAGTTCGAAATTCTAATCAGCTGAAGAAGGGACGTACAACGTGAACAGTGCAATCTGAACAATGTAATTAATGTAAATAATTACAATACTCCATTTCAGAAATATAGACAGCTAAAGATCACAAAGAGAAAAGATCATTTTGAGCGAAGAAGCACATGAAAATTAATTTCTTATTTAAAAGAGAGTATCCATGAAAGCGGACTAGTGTTTACTAAAGGCAATTCAGTTGAAAACGTGTGGCCTATCATCTAAAAAAAAGAAAAAAAGAAGATGCATATGAGACTGAAAAGCAATATTGAAGCAAAGAAGATCTCTGGGAAGCAATAAAAGTGTTGCAAGTAATGTTAACGTAGAAATTGTAGAAAGTTTTTAAAATCAGTGAATTGAATTAAAGACTGATAAGATAACAGAATGTCAAGGAGCATGTAAAGTAATAAAATAATAACTTATTCAACTTTATATCTTGTTCCTGGGGATGATCAGATAATATTCAAAAGCGGTTGTGAACTGGGGTAGGAATTGGCTGGTTAACTTTAACTCCTCCAAAACAAAACTGCTCTCTATTAATCACCACAAGGATCTTTCCCTGAAATCCCATTAGAATGTCTGAAGCTCAACTTCTCGAGAGCTCCTCTCTGCGGCTGCTCGGTCTCACGCTGTCTGCTGACCTGAGATGGAACAAATACACTGAGTCGATTGCTTCATCCACCGCAAGGAAAGTTGGCCCCCTGTGCCGGGCCAGGAAATTTCTATCCCCGGAATCGATCCTCCAAATTTACAAATCAACCATCCGCCCTTACATGGAGTATTGCTTCCATATATGGTCTGGAGCCCCTTCTGTTTGCCTCGGGGTTCTTGATAAGATCCAGAGACGGGTATGCAATGTAATTGGCCCTGATCTGGCTTCTCGTCTGCAGTCTCTCTCTCTCTCTCTCTCTCTCACAGACGCGCCGTCGCCTCTCTTTGTCTCTTTTACAAATACTTCCATGGTAATTGCTCCGATGAGCTGCGATCGCTGGTTCCCAGGCTCCATGGATTCAAGCGTCATACGAGGCTGGCATCTCCTTTCCACCTTTTCACTGTTGAAACTGTTAAGTGTAGACGTCTCTTTTACTCCAATAGCTTCATATCTCGCACTTCACACCTGTGGAACTCCCTTCCCTATTCCTGTTTCCCTGACAACTATAATCTCCAACTATTCAAATGTAACGTCAATCGACATCTCCAGTTGCATTGATCTATCTACTATCCTTCTCCACATCCTTTCCTCTATCACTCCTATCTGCTCTTGCTCCAAATCCTCTGTAACCCCTTGCGTGCTAGTGGCTTTCAGCCTTGCCCGGGGTGAAAAAAAAGCGATAGAACCGACAATGAAAACGATAAACTCTTTCTGTATATAAAAAGACTGTACAAAAACAAGAAAAAACATATTTAAAAAATTACACATTACTCCTCGTATTTATTAGTAAATGTATTAATGAAAAATTGATGCTCAAATATACATTGTATGCGCGTATGCGTTTCTACTGGGCTCTGTTGTTATCAAACTAATACTATAGACTATCCATGATACAATGAATTCAGTATATGTGCTCCACAATTCTGGCCTTGTGCCAAACAATAATAAATATTTATGTAAATGTGTATATGGAGGGAGAAGTGTAATGTGAATGTGTTAACCACTCAGTCATACCAACACCCGAACTAATTCTGGCGCCAGCAAATTTTGCTCGCCCTACATTAAATTAATGTAGCCTTTCATGGTGTAAATCACTTAAGCAAGGATAACTGAAGTCACGAACAGAAGAGATGTGTATATTTAAAACTCTGTGCATCTCTATGTATGTGTGAGTGTGTGGATGGATGTGTGAGTGTGTGGATGGATGTGTGTGTGTGTGTGTGTTGACTTTTAAAAAAATAATACTAACAATGAATTTTCTTGTGATGTTGGAAATGAAGAATTGGTTCAAAGAAATCGCTTCAACTGCAACAATCATGGCGCCGAGAGAAAATAATTTATGAAGTAAAAGCGAAATTATTTTAGTTTTTATTCTTGTGTGTCATGAAAAAGTGATAAAAGAGGCGGCAAAAAGTTTTCTAATCTGGGGTTACGCTACATCTACACGTTTTCTTTTCATCTTCTTTGCCGATTTTCTCTTTACTAATTTTTCATTCTTACTGTTTTTGTTACTCTCCTCTTCACACTTACCTTCTACACACATGTAGATACTCATTGTGATAAACAGACGTTAGATATTAAGCAATACAGCCATTCCTCTATTTAAGTTCATTTCTTTCTCTATCTATCTATCTATCTATCTATCTATCTATCTGTCTATGTTGCCTGTATATGCTTACATAAACATTCTTCATTCAGTTTATACGTATTTACAAAAATATAGCTAACGCTTCATTCATGTTTGTATGAAGCATGCACATACATATAAACACGCACACAGACAT
>OZ038497.1:38333122-38340622 GCA_964036315.1 Acanthosepion esculentum
GTCAGTTACGTACCATGCATGATACACGCTTAGGCGATCTTGTATCTTTCGATACATGACTGACGAGGCAGATTTTTTCCCGCAGTAGGTTGCCATTTCTTTCCAGGGTAGACCAGTTGCCATCCAAGGCTATAGAACCTGGTCTGTGCTGCTATTTACCCATTCATACCTTTCCCAAAGGTATTAGCACGTAAGTGAATGTAATGGATTCGACTGGAATTCGAACTCGGCTCTCCGATTCCTCAATCCGAGACGCTATCCGTTACTCCAATTTATCAAAAACTTTCTATTAGAGGAGGAGAAAATATCACTGGGGAAAGAAAAGAGAGAAACAGAGTAAGGGAGAGAAAGGACACATATATCTGAACAAACATGTACGTACATCAATATATATGTATGTGTGTACAAAATTTATAATCTAATATATCTCTTTGGTTACAGCATTATACCTATTTTCAAATATCAAATTTACAACACCATCTTTAAGAATACAATTTACTCTCTTAGGTAATATTCACACTTTTTAAAACACATATTTGCTTTTGGTATACATTCACACATATGTGAAATATATGCTTATGTCCCTGTGTGTATACGCTATCATATTATGATAATGACATAAACCCACCTTACAGTACACATATGTAAACTGATACATACGCATCCCTTGACGGTTCATCACACACTTATATACACATACGTCTAGAATGACTATTACACAGTTTAGTAAGCCTCTGAAAAAAACTAAGTGATTCTTCATCCCCCACTGATTTTCGTTGGCGACTTAAGGTCGGCAAGACATAAAGTCCCGCCACCTCATAGCCATGACATCATCGGCGGCAGGATATTATGAACTTCCAAGAATTGGACAATCTCCAACGAGGCCTGCGCCGTTATCGCTTCGTTAGTATACCTGCTAATTTCGTGCGCGGTCGGACCACTACAAGTGTCCCGCTGCCATTTATAATAACTCAAAATGGAGATTATGGCGTTTTTGCTGGCGGCGCCTTGTTGCATTTACGCCCGACGTCCCGTAAAAATGATTCCGGCGGCGGCGGTGAAGTTGGTAGCAATCCCAGACAGCAGCAAATCAAACCCCAGGAGACAACAAGGATGCTCTAGGCAATTACAGGATTTTTTTTTTTAAATTTCAATAAGAAAGCAAATGATAGATTACGAAAGATGGCTTGATTCCCACTTCCTTTTTTTAGTTGTACCTATTATTATTATTATTATTGGTAGTAATAGTCGTATTAGTATTAGTATTCCATTCACGTTATAATAATTTTTTATTATTTCTTCATATTATTATAATTATTGTTCTTGTAATTTGGATCGTCAGTTATCATTAATTTTAATTCTTTCATCCAAGTGTCTTTGCTTTCTTTATATATATATATATATATATATATATATATATATATATATATATATATTTAAAGACATTTATATTATGTTTAACGTTCTTTTTATAGATACAAGTATTTAAGCAAATGCTCTGTTTTATAATAAACAGTATTAAATAACATTTACCGGCCTGAATGTCCGAGAAATTTTCATAGAAAATTTTCGCTCTCCGACAGGAATCGAACCTGTATCCTATACGGAACCATCATTTCGCGTGATGTGCCTTAACCTTTCGGCCACAGACGAGCGTCTGGTTAGCAAGGTCGATTTTACTATCTTTAAACTTAAATCTTCCATGAATCCCTTCTATTCATATCTGCTAATATATTCAATTAAATAAATTGTCGGACTATGTCCAATTCAAAAAAAAAAAAATATATATATATATATATAGTGTAAGCCGGATATAAGAGAAACCCGGATATAAGAGAGATCTTCTCTGGTCCCAAATTAGAGCCATACTTACCTAAACAAAATAGACTAAACCCGGATATAAGAGAAACCCGGATATAAGAGACTTATTATCCAGTACCGACACCTCTCTTATATCCGGGTTACACTGTATATTCAATTTCTACCTTTTTCTCTTGTCTCAATGGTTCTTTCTCATCAACTGACAAACTTCGGAAAGTTTCTGTCTATATTTCTGAGATGAGGTATTATGTACACTATTTACATTATTCGGACGATTGTCCTCATCTTTGTCGCCATATTTATTACATCGTTTCGACCGTTGTACATTCCGACCTTCTTCAGGTGGTTGGAATGTCGAACTGAACCCTTTATTTCGCTCACTGGGGTAGATTGTTCTAGTTCCACGTACCATGTTTAATGGATGTCAGTTATCAGTTATCTACTGTTAATTTTCCCTCTCCAAGTTCTCCACTGCCTTAACTGGGCATTGAACTCACACTGACACCCATAAAACATAAAAAATTAAAACATTTCTCCAAGCCTTTACTTTGACAACATTGAACACCATAAAACAGAAGAAAAAAACAGCCACTAAACTGTGATATCTGGTTCAATTTTGGAGTCACCACGAATTATTTCATTGAAAAAAAATCTCTATAACCTTTGAAATAAAAAGCTGTATCAGTCTTTAATAACAAAATATAGATACAAGACAATTCCCAGCCGCATATTTACAGCAATTCGTCTGTGTAAGTCGAACTAGAAGTCTACTCCAGCGAGCGTAATAAAGGGAACTAGAACAGTCTACCCCAGCGAGCGAAATAAAGTTCGACATTCCAACCACCTGAAGAAGGCCGGAGCGTACAACGGCCGAAACGTTGAGATAAATATGGCAACAAAGATGAGGACAATCGTCCGAATAATTTAAATAGTGTTCGGTAAGTTTTGTAATTTGATAACTACGTTCAGATCTTTACACTCTCATGGCTTTGTCGTTAATATTTAGTTCAGCTGGATGTAAACTCATGGCTTCGCGGCCTTTTGGCTAAGATCAAAGTGTAGTATTGTCGCTCGCGGTCGGTGCTGGCCGGTCGCGTCTCAGCTTCAGGGCTAAGATCACGGTGCAGTATCTGTTCTCAGATTACTCTCTGGACGATCGCCTATGGAGTGAGATTCGATCTCTGATACAGGTCGGTCGCAGGGGTTCGTCCCTGCGCTGGTAGTATCGCAGCTAAGACTAGCTATGACCAGCTAAAGACCAACTTGGACAAGCTAAGACCAGCTAAAGCCAAAGCACTGCGACCCGGGTGAAAACTCGGGTCCATTCCCCCTCCCTTCCGACATTAAACCTTGACCTTGTGTCACAACCTGACCCTGTGGGAGGTCAAGTAAATCCCGGCCTTTTGGCTAAGATCAAAGCGTAGTATCTGTTCTCAGATCGCTCGCTTAATGAGATTCGATCACTGATACATGCGCTGGTAGTATCGCGGCTACGTCTAGCTATGACCAGCTGTGACAAGCTAGGATCAGCTAAGACCAGCTATGACTAGCTATGACCAGCTCTGACCAGCTTGGACAAGCTAAGACCAGCTAAGACCAGCAAAGTCCAGCGGCCCGGGTGGAAACCCTCCCCACGTTAAAAACCGACCTTGTGTCACAACCTGAGTCAGTGGGGGGGTCAAGTAGATACCAAGTGTAGTATCTGTTCTCAGATCGATCGCTTAATGATCGCCTTTTGGCTGAGATTCGATCACTGATACATGCCTGGCACAGGGATTCGTCCCTGCGTTGGTAGTATCGCGGCTACGTCTAGCTATGACCAGCTTGGACAAGCTAAGACCAGCTAAGACCAGCCAAGACCAGCTATGACTAGCTATGACCAGCGGCCCGGGTGAAAACACTCGGGTCCCCACGTTAAAAACTGACCTTGTGTCACAACCGGATTCAGTGGGGGGTAAATACCTATCTATATTGTCTGTAGAAATGAAGACAAAGGATAGACTGTCAAGTTTTCTCTCTGTGCACGTATACAGTTGCTCGGAGGGAAACAACTAAAATAAGATCTCTCTTTGTACAGTAGACAGACATCGTCTCTTGAGAGAGTTTATGTTGCTCTTTGCCCCAATAATCTTTCACCTTTGGTATCAGATCATATTTTGAGAAAAACCTACAGTCAATTTTTTTTTTTACGGAGTCGTAATCTTAATAGCCCGGATGTAGATTTTTTGTTTGGTTTGTCATGAAATGTTTACCTTTTCACATGTTTTACTTTCAAATTGGATGCTAAGTCAATGGAGAAAAAAAAAACGCTGAAACTTTGACTTATTTTTGTCATTCAGATCAGCAACAGTTTCTACGACTTCTGATGAAATTGATTGTGATTGTCAATATTTTGATAATAAAAAATCTTGCAAAAATCACACTTCATCATATATCATGTGGGATGGGATTAGCTGGGCCTTGGGGTTGAGTTTACCGGTACTAGACAAAGCACCTAAACAGAATAGTCTATCGATGACATCTGAAGGATTTGTTAAAAGAGATAAACAATTCTTGGACTCGCTTATGGAATTCTTTACACTTATTTTTCTTTCTAAAAATAACACTGTTATTTTGTATTTGATTCTTAAGACAAAATAAATACGCCAACTGTCGACACAAGAAGGCTTAATCAAATTATTAAATAGGTTTATTTAACCCCTAGTTATTTCTATAAAAAATAAAGTCGTTTCTTCTATATATACAGGGGGTCCACCCAAAAAAATATACTCACTTTTTCACTTCCGATAACATATTGAAAATGACAGTCAGTTTGAATATTGATAAACATGCCTTTAATTTTATGTAATTTAATTAAAACCGTTAATCTTCATTGTAATTCAATAAACATTAAAATTACTTAATTTTAACTAATAATAGATTATATATATATTCAGACAGACTGTTTCGCTGTATCACAGCTCTTCAGTGTGGCTAGACGTCCAGTTGTCCCTATCTAATATCGAAAGCTGACTGATTTGGCGTCAGTCGGAGATTCTACCACTAAGCCGTCGGCGCACGGCAGGGATGAAGGTTGAATTTTAGCGTATTTATTTTTAGATAAACACACAGTGACTGAGAGGACTCGATTCGCTTTAGCGAAGAGTCTAAAGTTAAAGATCAAATATGGATCGGAATCCGACAGGATGATAAGATAAAGACCAAATATATATATATATATATATATATATATATATATATATATATATATATATATATATATATATATATATATATATATACTGAAAGGATTTTTATTCCATTTTAATTCTTATTGCTATAAACGTTTGAATTTTTACTCTTGTTTTTTTTTCTTATTTTTTTAATTTTAAACATGACACCCTTTTTTATGTCAAGGAAACCACATCTTAAGCCGAAGCCTACAACTTCCAGTTCGCCCAAGAAGCCAAACTGACAAAATATAGTCAGAATTACCTGTTAAATATTTTTTCTCGTTGAGACTTCTAGGAATTTATATCTGATAGCTTCAGTTTCGTAACCGAAAACAAGAGTAACAACTCAAACTCGTGTACCTACTTAAAATAATGTTTATAATAATAATAATAATAATAATAATAATAATAAGTGGGCCAATATCTGCACTGGAAAATTTGCAACTCCTATGGGAAGGAAACTGGAAGAAATTGGTACGAACACCACCCTGACCCGGTTACGGAGATAGGACTTGTTACAATTCTATGGGACTACACAATATACACTGACAGAACAATCAAAGCCAACCGCCCAGACATTGTTATTAAAGACCACAAACAAAATAAGTGCCTCCTTATTGATATGGCAGTCCCTGCAGACTGCAATGTGTCTTTGAAGATATTCGAAAAACTGTCAAAATACAAGGACCTTGAAATCGAAATCTCAAAAATGTGGCACATGGGAACATCAACAATCCCTGTTGTAGTTGGAGCCCTTGGACTGGTTGGAAAAGATTCCAGTAGGCTGATTGAAGGGATCCCTGGAAGTCCATGCCTCAAAGAGATACAAAAAATTGTTCTGACAAGTACAGCCCACACTTTACGAAGGGCTTTATCTATGTAATTTTTTTTTTTTTTTTTTTTTTTTTTTTTTTTCAGTGGAAAGTGTCATGATGCCATTTCTAACCTTAGGTCCCTGGGCGGGACCCGGAAAGAAATGTGTAAACGCCAGATATCAAAGGAAATAAAATAATAATAATAATTTGAAGATATTCGAAAAACTGTCAAAATACAAGGACCTTGAAATAGAAATCTCAAAAATGTGGCACATGGGAACATCAACAATCCCTGTTGTAGTTGGAGCCCTTGGACTGGTTGGAAAAGATTCCAGTAGGCTAATTGAAGGGATCCCTGGAAGTCCATGCCTCAAAGAGATACAAAAAATTGTTCTGACAAGTACAGCCCACACTTTACGAAGGGCTTTATCTATGTAATTATTTTTTTATTTTTTGCAGTGGAAAGTGTCATGATGCCATTTCTAACCTTAGGTCCCTGGGCGGGACCCGGAAAGAAATGTATAAACGCCAGATATCAAAGGAAATAATAATAATAATAATAATAATAATAATAATAATAATAATAATAATAATAATATGTGTGTGTGTCATTTTTTATCTTTACTTTAAATAATCCGTTATTGTTGTTTCAATTTTCATTTCACTTGCCTGCATACATATATCCGAATTCGAAATTTATAACCGGTTAATTTGATTTTGTGTGGAGTCTTGTAAAGAGGGGAATTCTCTATACGTATTCTGTATTTTTAAGTATCTAACTTAGGTACCTCCAACAATTCGCTAAAAAATCAGTATAGCATAATGATAACAGGTCCGAAACTTAATAAAAACAAAGTTTCATCATTAAAATATTTATGTCATTATTAAGAGGAAAGAACAAAATATTTTTTAAATATTTTTAAAAAAATGTTTTTCTTCTTTCTAACACGTTTTAAATATGGGTAAAAAATCTCGTTTTTTTTTTTTTGTATTTTTTTTTGTTAAAACCGTACGAGTGGTCATCGTAATTTTTAGTGTAGCAGTTTCGGGGGAAAACCCATTAATTTTGAAATTATTGCAAAAATAACTTGAAGTAAAATTTGAAACTTTGTTTATCGATGGGCCTCTACGCTAAGTAAATATAAAGTTTTTTTCTCTATCTCTTTAATGTCACCGCCTTCTGGCCGTATTGCCTGTAATAAAGATAGTTTAGTTTTTCTTTCGTTTTCTTTTCTTTTCTTTCTTTCTTTCTTTTTTTTTTTTTTTTTGTTACGAGACAACGCAACTTATACTAAGTTAAAACTTAACTATTAAGTTAAAACTCTATAGCGAATGGCGGATACACAATTAATTAGCCATCTCTAAATTCATGTATTCTAATAGCACGAACTTTTAGCTGAACTCTCTACTTTTAACCTCTCCGACTACATCTTTTCATATAAATATTTTCTTTCAATAGACGTAGTTCGCATATCACCCGGTTCACACTCCTTCCTCGTTTTTTGAACATAGAGGTTTATCGCCGGTTTCCTGTAGAGAATGGAGTTTCCGGTTCTCTCTTCTCAGGCCTTAATAATTGACTGTCATGACCCTTTTGCGATGTCAATGGTTTGATGCGACACTCTTTCTATTAAAGGTCCCGAGTTGGCTGT
>OZ038497.1:38345622-38405622 GCA_964036315.1 Acanthosepion esculentum
AGGGTTCAGTTCGACATTCCAACCACCTGAAAAAGGCCGGAGCGTACAACGGCCGGAACGTTGTGATAAATATGACAACAAAGATGAGGACAATATTCCGAATAATGTAAATAGTGTACATAATACCTCATCTCAGAAATATAGACGATTTCCATGTTCTTCTGCATAATTTAGTACCTTTTATTTAAAACCTGCTTCATAACTCTTTCTTTTACTCATGATTAGTGTTTGCAACAATTAAAATTATAAACTATAAATTTGGCAACCAACTATATCACTACGCAATGCAAAATAGTGCAAACATTTTGAGTAATAGATTCATGCGCTTTGTTATTTGTAAATAACACTTAAGAACTCCTTTTAATGTTGTATGAAACAAGCATTATAGAAAATTATCTCATAAAGAATATATTTCTTTTCTTTAAGTTATATTTTCCAACGTATTTTTGACAATATATATATATATATCTTGCAGAATGAATCGTGGGACTATTTTTTCTTTGTCAATAAACATCTACACGTGGTTTCTTAAATTATGTATGCATGTTTAGGGTTTTAGTCTAGTGCGACGGCCCTGACCGAACAGTGACTGATGGATCAATATTTTATAATTTTATTTATTTATTGTGATGGATATATGAATCTAGCAGCACGAGGTAAGTTTAAAGCAGCGAGTTAGTATATATAATAGATAAAATTGTTTCTATATGGAGAAAAACCACTGGTTTATTGTTTAGGTATCATTTCCGATTTCTCAGATATCATGTTCACAATGTCGTGTCGTTTTACATTTATGTCGAGCGTATAGGTCGCGCCCCTAATACTTTGTGACATTTTTTATTGAAAAAAAGTGCGACTTATCCGCGAGTATATCCGGTATAATAAATGTTGTTTATGATGACGGTAGTCTTTGAGTATAGAATCCAGAGGTTGGCAGTGAATATTTCGAAGACAGTAGGGAAGCGTAGTTCAGGTTAGCAGTGGATATCTCGATTCAGTAGCAGAGCGTAGTTCTTCCTCCTGTTCTGGTCATCTTTGGTTCTGACAGGTTGGCATTGGACATTCGGAGTGAGTAACCAAAATGGCCGCCTTTATACAAGACGGATTGAATATTTCCCGTCTCCTGATTGGCTAACCTTCTTTTGGGGAACTATAACGCGAGTCAATTCATTTGGGTCTGATCACCTGTCTATATTGTACTCAAATTAACTTAACAATTATTGGGTCAGTATTTTTTATTTATTTGTCGATGTATTCAGCAATACTCGTGATCTTTGATAATCTGATCGAATGTTTAATCCAACTTGTGCTAGTGACTACAAAGGAAACGATAAATTAAGACACACACAGATATTAACACTGTGGACATAAAAAATAAATACTGCAACAGACCATTAAGCGATCATCAGACCATGATGATCGCTTCAGTCACTACGCAGTGTATATTTTTATGTCCCTACTTTTTATATGCCAAAGAGTCCGGCAAACTCTGGTTTTATACCATTAACAACTTCGACCAGAACTAGAAGATGAGAAAGAGGAACGACAGGTGGCTATGGACCTACTACTTGGAAGTATTTACGATGTTGCATTATCAAGCTCATGTTGTTTTTAGTGGTGCTAAGTCATGAGAAAGGAGAACTATGTCATATTGCCCAACTAATTCAAGCATGAACTCAGAAATCAATACTGCTGCCGACATCGAAGTGGTGGACACAGTGATCACGTCTTGGATCGAGCGGAAGGCCGTACGTGTGGAGCAGGACTATTTTCCTACCCACATAGATCATTTATCTTATTTAAAAAAAAATTCAACAGGATTCCTCTCAAAACCTATCGTTCTAGTCTACTGCGTGTTAAAAAAAACTGATCCTTCACGATAAAAATGATTGCCAACTGAATTAAGAAATGTTTTTCATTATGGCTGAACTGCCATAAAAAAAAACATAATCAAGGCACTTCTACACCCCTTGTGCAAATTAATTGAAACAACCGCTTTAGTTTCCTTTCTTTCACCATACGGTCAGTTTTAGACCCACTGGAGTGACAGGGTGTAAACGATTTCTATTTTTTCCTCAGATTAGGTCATTTACAGTGGTGTGCAGTAATATGAATCTATTTTCGGGATGCATGATGAAATTTGTTCGGCCTTGAAAAATATTGCGTCATCCGTGATTGCATCAGATTTTCATCCCGACCAGACACTATTGTCTCGACTGTCGATTAGTTGTCCTACGGCCATGAACGTTGCTCCAAAGAAGCGTACGAAAATTGTAACATTGCACAAACACACTGGCAAGCCTTACCAGTGAGAAAATCACAGTACTATAGACTGGCCCAGAAACTCTCCTGATTTAAATCCAATCGAGAATCTGTGGTTAATCTGCGAGGTACGACTTCGTGGAATGGACATACGAAGTACTAATATGTACACTGGGTCATGTTTCATTGTAAAAATACGATAAAAAGTAAATGATAACGGAATTATTCGTTTTGTTTCAATTAATTTGCACAAGGGTGTATATGTACTATCTTGCAATGCATTTTAACAATACCTAGTCTCTTTGTATGAAGATATTTGTCTGATGACTCAGCTTGATTTGATACGATAGAGTCACTTCCTTTTTTCATTCGTGAATTGTACAATGAAGCAGTTTATAGTTGAAAATAGAATACTCAATTTCGATGCTGACTCATTCTACGTTTAACCTAATAACAATACAATTCTCTCTGGTATGCGAAGCATTGTAAGGTGATTGTAAGAGGATGTATCTTTTTTTTTAAATAGCAAACTGCGTAATAGTTTAATTTTAGTCAAATGACCTTTATCTTATGCCATTATTTGTATGTATGATACGCTATGTCATTGAAAATCAATAACATTAAGAAAAGCACAGATATTTAATAGAAATATGAGCCTAGTTTTTTTTTTTTAATCGTACAAATTTTTAACTTAGAAAACAGAAAAAGGCTATTCAATAAAAAAACATTCCTAGCCTCGTGGACGATCGCGATTCTTTTCCGCATCAGGTGGTTCTTTTTCAAGTTGTTCATCATGTCCACGATCGCTTCAACGATTCCTTGAACGGCCTCTCAAACACGCCCCAGATGTATAAGTCCAGAAGATTCCTATCAGAAGTGCTAAGAGTCTACAATGGGCAATCACTTTTGGGTCGCGTGTGCCATATGGGATGGAACAGAGTCCCTCACCATCGTACATGCAGTCAATGTTAATGACACGGAAACCTTACGAAAAGAAGTGTGCCGGCGTGACATTGCTCTCCTTGCTCTCGGCCTCCATGATCCTCTCAGTCATATGAACTTGGTGTGGATCACCGTCGGTACTTCCGTGGAATCCGCGCAGAACCATCTGTCATTCTTTTTGTTTCTTTGGTTATTTTAAAAAAAAGCTAGCTATCTGCAGGTCGCTGTGGATGGCGGCTAATGTAAAGAATAGCTGGTTCTTTTTTTTAAATTTTAATTTAAACTGGGTGCTGTGATGTCGATACGTCTGAAAGAGAAATGAGAATTTTAAAATTTGGCAGATGCATGGCACACCGGCTCTCTCTCTGTATATATATATATATATATATATATATATATATATATATATATATATATATATATATATATATATATATATATATATATATATATATATATATATATATATATATATCTGTGTGTGTGTCATCCACGGACAGACTGTTTCGCTCTGTGGGTCTTGGAAAAACATAAATATGCCTGGGCATAGTCAACAGGGATTAGTCAGCCACACAAGCAGACAGCTCCACTCGTAAGCGAATAGCCAACATTTATATATATATATATTTTTGTCATCCACAGATAGGCTGTTTCGCAGCTCATCAGTGTGGGTAGACGTCCGGTTGCCTCTAGCTAGGATCGAAACCCGACTGATTTTGCGTTAGTCCGAACTTCTCCCACTAAGCCATCAGCGTACGGTACGGGATGAAGGTGAATTTTAGCGTGTTTATTTTTAGATTCAGATAAACACACAGTGACTGACAGTGACTCAATTCGAAGAGTCGTATATATATATTAAGAAAAACCTATGTCGAAGAGAAAAAAGTTTCTTCATCGGACTAAAGTGTTGCTTCCATTGATGCGTCCAGACATGCGCATCAAGGAATAGGGACACTGAGAAATTACTCATCATAGTTGGGAACAGGAATGAAAAACGTCTATGCTGCCACCATTTATTTTAAACCGATATTTATGTATGTCGGATTGAGAAAATCGGAGAGCCGAGTTTGAACAGTCGAATCCATTACATTCACTTATGCGATAATACCCTTGGGAAAGGCATGAATCCTCTTCCTCTCTCCCCCGCCCCCAGCTATGAATAAATAGCTGGACAGACTGCGTTCTATAACTTGGATGGCAAGTGGTCTAGGAGAAGGACAACTCTGAATTCAAAACCTGAGGAAGATCGTTTGGGTACCTTGTGGCACGTGTTGCACCAGGTCTCTGAATACGACCGTAGTTCGTTCTGTACAAAGCCTTCACCATTATAAATGTACAAATCATATGTGCAGGTTGTCTGACTGTCGGTTCCTAGGAACTGAGTTGCTTGACCCTCATACGCCGAATACGACGGGAGAGTCCAGCACACACACACACACACACACACACACACACATATATATATATGTGTGTGTGTGTGTGTGTGTGTGTGTGTGTGTGTGTGTGTGTGTGTGTGTGTGTGTGTGTGTGTGTGTGTGTGTGTGTGTGTTTTGAACAATAAAAAAATATTAAAAAATTAAAATCTTCAGACACACCGGATTGTATATTAATATTCTTTCGTTTTTATTATTTCAGTTAGATTCCTCGACTAGTTTCGTCCAACATGGCCATCATCAGGAGAAAAACATTTTCAGCTTGCGAGTGGGAGTAAACTACAGAAATGAATATATATATATATATATATATATATATATATGTTTTATCAATTTGTTGTGACTGGAATGGATAATTCCTAGGAGGATTTACCAGGTTGAGCTAAATGTAGACTACAGCGTATTATAATGATAATAAGAAAAGGAAGACTTCAATTATCCATTTCGTTTATTTCGTGAATTATAAAAAAAAATGGATAATTAAAGTCTCCGTCTTCTTATTATCAATATATATATATATATATATATATATATATATATATATATATATATATATATATATATATATATATATATATCAAGTGAGTGAGACATACAGACAAGGAAACAGCGAGAAACACGGACATACAGACAGTTATAAAATATATATAGAAAGATTTATTCAACTTTGGCTTAGCACAAGCCCATAATAGTGGACCACCTAAAGAGTAACTAACAAATATTCCGCAAGGATTGTTTCCTAACTACTTTTTAAAAGCAAGCGTTTCCAAATATATGGTGGAATCTCCCGTCATATGTGGGCCTAACAGTTCAGTTTTGAGGACTCAAGCTCCGGACTAACCAGACATGTGATTTGATTATTTTGGTGAATGTTTGTGTAGAACCAGCCAAATTTTGGCAAGAACTGACAACAGAAGAATGGTGAACAATATGCCACGAAGTCTTCAAACAGCCGTCCTCGGGTTTTCCTTCTTCTAGATTGATTGCCAACAAAGGCCAGAGAAATCCGTCTGCAATACTATTTAACTCATAGCTGGGGGAGAAGAGATTGATTAATATCTTACGCAAAGATATTGTGTGAACGCAACAACTACGTCTAGATTTGAACTCGCTATGTCGATCCAGCTGGCTGCGGTGGTAACCTCTTTCTGTCTCCCTTTTCCCTATCTTTCTCTCACTCTCGATGTGATACAGCGAAAACAGTCTGTCTGTAGATGACTATATATATATATATATATATATATATATATATATATATATATATATATATATATATAGGATCGAAACCCGACTTATTTGACACGGCAGAAAGCAAGGGAATTTTAACGTTTTTCTCTATACGAAATACGCCACCGGCTCAGAGAACTCAATTTACTTGAAGAGTAATATTTAATAGCAGTAAGACCTGCTGTTTTTTTAAAACCACCTTTTCCCTAGAGAACTCAACCGGATTTCTGGAGCATATATATATATATATATATATATATATATATATATATATATATAGTCATCCACATACAGACTGTTTCGCTGTATCACAGCTCCTCAGTGAGGATAGACGTCCGATATATATATATATATAGAGAGAGAGAGAGAGAGGGGGGGAATGAGAGAGAGAGAGAGAGAGAGAGAGAGATGGATTCTCCCGTCCAACGACGGATCAGGGTTCAGTAAATTTAAAATTTTTACTTAACAACCCTCACAAGTGAATTGTCTAAAGTGGTAAATTGCATATGCCCCGAAATGCACACACTCTCCGTTATGGCACTATGTACCCGTGCAATTTGTGCCATATATCAGATGATGCTACACTCGTAGGCTTTTTGAATAGCAGTTTTTCCACCGACTAACTGCATGTTGACCATAGGCTCCTATAAGAGTCTCATCCGCCCTTTAACAACACTCTTCAGGCTGGTTTGAATTCAGAGTTTTCTTTCTCCTAGACTGGTTAGCAACCAAAGCTATTTACCCATAGCCGGGAGGAGAAAAGATGGTTTCTTACCTTTCCCAAATCTATTTGGTAAGTGAATGTAACAAACCCGAATGTAAAACGAACTCGGATTCCGAATTCTCATTCCGACCCGTTATATATTATACCACCTATGCACAAAATATATTTCACCACAGGAGACGTTAAAAGGTGTATAAAATACTTAATATCCGTATAAAATAATAATAATAATAATAATAATAATATGTATAAAATATCTGATATATTGTTTTCCGGTACAGCCAAGCCCCGTGAAACTGTTCTACAGATAATGCCACTTATGCGATATACTTATATTTGAATTCGAATTGGAGCGTTCGAAAGAATTCTAGGATGTAGCCAACAAAATCTTATCTCCATAATAACAACAGTCAGTTCCTGATAATGGGTGCGACGGCCGAAAGTACTCGAACAAAAATAGAAAAAAAAAAAAACCCCAAAAACTTTGGAGTTTATCCACAATTTGTATTTGGATGCGCAACAAATTCGTTCAAATGAATTCTTGTTGCCTAAATATATATTATATATGTACATATGCGTGCATATGCATATGTGCGTGTGTATGCATGCGTGTGTATGCATGCGTGTGTATGCATGCGTGTGTATGCATGCGTGTGTATGTGTGTTAGAACAGAGCGCTAAAACACACGTATTCGTTTCATTGATAAAAGTTGTTTTTTTTTCCCGCTAAACAAAAACAGGTGTCTTAAACTGAATGGTAAAAAATCTGTCTCCAGTTTCACACACCGTTGACTTTTTTTTTAAAGGACGACAAGTTGAAGTGGGTGGGTGCAATGAGGCTGTAGGTAAGAATAAGTGGTGGTGGCTGTGGGTACTGTTTGATACGTAAATTCCATCATCTTGGCCCTTCCCACTTCTTAGCTTTCTATTCACCTGATCTTCCTTAGCTATCCACCATCTGCCCCGTACCCCACTGATCCACACCTTCTTTTGCCGCTCAACAATCCACTTCATATTTTCTTTGCAGTCATCCACAAAATTCGCCCTCCAACTTTCAGATTTCCTGAATAAATTCAAAAATTTCATTTGTATATATATATATATATATATATATATATATATATATATATATATTTTTGTCATCCACAGACAGACTGTTTCGCTGTTTCACAGCTCATCAGTGTGACTAGACGTCCGGTTGCATATATATATATATATATATATATATATATATATATATATATATATATATATATATATATATATATATATATATATATATATATATTCACTTCAAATGTCGTCTCTCTATGTGCTAATATAGGAGAAACGGTGGAGTAATGGATAGAGGCTAGAATTCCAGTCAAATCCACTACATTCACTTACGTGATAATCCTATTCTCCCCCCCCCCCAGCTATGGGTGAATAGCAGGACAGACCGGGTTATATAGCCTTGGATGGCAACTAATTATGGACAGTACGAGTATTGGCAAAATACGAGCATTCAAATAGAGATTAATAACAAATTACATATCAAAAGTTGCTAATAGCTGAGAGAAATGCCTAACTCGAAATTACATCACAGTTGGGAGCAGGAATGAAAAACTTCTACGCTTCCACGATTTATTCTAAACTGATATTTATGTATGTGGGTTTGAGAAATCGGAGAGCCGAGTTCGAATTACAGTCGAATCCATTACATTCACTTACGTGTTACTACCCTTGGGAAAAGGTATGATCCTCTTCTTCTCCCACCAGCTATGGGTAAATAGCAGGACAGACCAGGTTCTATAGCCTTGGATGGCAGCTGGTCTAAAAAGCTGGAAAAAAATAGATATCGAAAGAAACGTGATCGCCTAAGCGTGTATCACGCATGGCAAATAACTGACTGGCGGAGGCAGGGTGGAGTAATGGATAGCGGCTCGGACTGAGGAATCGGAGAGTCGAGTTCGAATTCCAGTCGAATCCATTACATTCACTTACGTGTTACTACCTTGGGAAAGGTATGAATCCTCTTCTTCTCTGCCCCCAGCTATGGGTAAATAACAGGATAGTCCGGCTTCTATAGCCTTGGAAGGCAACTGGTCTACTGCAGAAAGAAATGACAACCTACTGCGGGAAAAATCTGCCTCGTCAGTCATGTATAGAAAGCTACATGATCGCCTAAGCGTGTATCACGCATGGCACATAACTGAGTGAAATTCACTTACATGCTAATATCCTTGAGAAAGGTATGAATCCGTTTCTTCTAAGCTATGGGTAAATAGAAGGACAGACTGGGTTCTATAGCCTTGGATGGCAACTGGTCTACCGCAGAAAGGAATGGCAACCTACTGCGGGCAAAAATCTGCCTCATCAGTCATATATCGAAAGATACATGGTCGCCTAAGCGTGTATCACGCATGGCACATAACTGACTGAAGGAGGCACGGTGGAGTCATGGATAGCGGCTCGGGTTGATTTCGAATTCCAGTCGAATCCATTGCATTCACTGACGTGCTAATAACCTTAGGAAAGGTATGAATCCTCCTCTTCTCCCCAGCTATGGGTAAATAGCAGCACAGACCTAGTTCTACCGCAACGAAAGAAATGGCAACCTACTGTGGGAAAAATCTGCCTCGTCAGTCATGTATCGAAAGATACATGATCGCCTAAGCGTGTATCACGCATGGCACATAACTGACTCATGTGCTAATATATACGTGTTAATGTCGGCACACGAGTCTGTATGGTTAATAAATATTTATTAGTGTCTACTGAATTTGCAGTTATGAGATTTCTATGGAGCTTGTAGTATTTAGAAAAAAAATCTGGTGGCTAATAAAATATTTTCTAAGTCAGAAAAACCTTGACTCATCAGAAAATCTCCGCTACAAACGTGTACTACGATATTTGTGTAGATGTTTTTACTAAACCGGTAGATGTTTTTACTAAAACATTATGAGAAACTTAGCGAAGATAAAAACAACTTGTAATAGACTGCATGACGAGCTCGCAAGTCATTACTCTACAGTAGGCAGTTTAGATAAGTACGACGTTTAGCATTGTGTGATCTTGTGAGATGAGGTTGCAAACTGTTGTTCTATGGTAATTCCCGTTGACCTTTAGACATTGTTTTTCTTTACAGTGAATAATGTTTAAGAAGAAATTCTCATCGCATAATTTCCTGATGAAAATAGTTCTACGTATTTCCATTGGAAATAATCTCTAATGTTATTTTTTTGTTTTTTGCTACCAGACATTTTCCTATTCTCTTTTAGTTGTGACTGAGAAGAGGGAGACATTTCGAGAGGAAGTCAAAGCAGCAATTTCTAAAACGTATGAGAATTTTAAATGTTTATACAATCTGAGTGCCTCTTTACTGAAAATAAGATCCTAAATATCTTATAAAATGTTACCGTTTGTAAATTTTATTTGCGGAATAACTATTCCTTTCCGTTATAGTAGAGTTTTATTTTCCCTTGTATTGGTTTACGCCAGATGGCATTGTCTTTATTTTGACAATCGTGAACTGATTTAACATATTTACGATGCCAATTGGTGAAATTACCTCGTCCGTGAAAGTGCAGAATACGAGAATGATAATTACGGAATACGAGAATGATAATTACAGAATACGAGAATGATAATTACAGTATTCGAGAATGATATTTACAGAATACGAGAATGATAAATACAGATACGAGAATGATAATTATTGAATACAAAAATGATAATTACAGAATACGAGAATGATAATTACAAATATTTATTTCAAGTCTCACGTATAAAAACATATAATGGTAATGACTTAACAAAATATATGACTCAATTTTATGGCATGGGTAAAATAGTTTATAAATAAAGTTTTGTAAACAGACGCTTTTCTATAAATTTTCTAGTATTCGTTTTTAAAGGAAAAAGAAAATAAACATTTTTTTTAAATGTGTTTTGTTTTCATTTTAAAAAAAAATAAAAATACATATTTATATTCCATTTTTACTAACTTCTTGGATAGTTTTGTTCTTTAGATTGAACATAAAAGTCTCTTTGAGAAAAAAAAACAACTGAATTATTAATTCGCACAGGAAGCAAGGTCTTACCAAAGTGCAGACATCTGCTTTAAGAGGTAGAAAAAGACTTCAAATTCACAGCAGTCTTCCTCCATTACACTTGCTTCTGCAGAGGAGAGATTCTGCTTTTTAGAGAAAGGTGAACATGTGGCATCCAAATGGAAGAAGCCACAAGTAAAAGAAGCCTTAATTTCGTATATTTTCCATTTATTTTGTCGTGTATACTATGCTTCGTTTGTTCGAAGTCTTTCACGAACTCGTATTGCTCTTCTCGAAATAAAGCATAAGAAAAAATTATGACAATAAAGTCCGACAATTATTTACTGAAAAAGTTTGAACAAAGTAACTATGAACAAAATGTTTTTTTCTTTTTTTTTTTTGCTATCTTCTGCCAGCCGCATTACATCGAACCATCGTCAGTGAGACACGCTGCAAAAGCCACTGCGTTTCGCGAGGCTCGTCCCTTAATCGAGACGCCATCGTGCCAATCCGTTAATTTCCAATGCGACCTGTGCCGATACATTTTCGACCGGTAATTTGATCAGGTCCGCGGTTGAGCCGGGGTCCGTCGCCCGGGACGCAAAGATAAAATAAAAAATAGTTAAATATTCTTCTCTTGCTGATAGATTTTTTTTTTTTTTTTTTTTTTTACTCCTGTGGCAGTCCATTTATTTTATCTTGAATTCGTTGCTGACAAAATACCATGTATTTGTCTACTATTTGTGAAAACATTTATACTACGATGATACTCTACATTTTAAAATTCTATGGTTTTGTTCTATGTATCTTTGCATGATAATGCGTTCCACCAATTCGTCATCAAAGAAACTCAAATCTCGCAGCGACGGTCAACTAGTACATTTTCTTCGTTTTTTGTTTGTAAGGAATTTTATGGAAGCTTTTAGAGTATATAAGCAAAAAAGGAAAAGCGATTTTTGTTCCTTACTTCATTTATCACAAACAAAAATGTCAGGAGATTGTCATCTAATGACGCAAAAGACTAAATCAATGAATCTATGAATTTTATCATTTTCTTTCTTTTTCATTTTTTTTTTATTTGTATGAAGAAATTTTATTTATTATTAAATAAAAACACGTTTGAAGGATCGAAAAATGAAAAGTAATGAACGCCATTTTTAAAAGATTTTTGTTTCATTTGAACACAGTATCTATAAACAAAAGGTTGTTTGTTTGTTTTTTTTTTTTTGCTATCCTCTGCCAGCCGCAATAATGGAGAAAGCATTACCTCTCACCATCGCCAGGGAGACACGCTGCAAGAGTCACTCCGTTTCGCGTGGATTGTCCCTTAATCGAGACACAATTCCGCCAACCCTTCGAAGGAACGCCATCGAACGAGCGCCAATAACCCCAGAAGTCTCCACTGCCACTAGAGTAAAAATAAATCTGTCCGCAAGAGAAGAATATTTCACTATTTTCTTTTGGCTTTTCATATTTCTTGGTCTAACGAGAGCAACTTTTATTACAATTCTTACAAGACAACTAAATGAACATATTCACAGGATGAAACGTATTCACTAAAGACGCCTTGTTAATTATCTCAAGCTTGGAAGGGTGAACGAGTTATGCATTATCGTCTGATATATTTTTCTAGTAGACGGCTGATTCTTTAAGGAAAGGATACAAACGCCAAGATTTGAATAGAACTAAATTGCATATTTCAACAGCGGGGATGGTAACTCAGCTTCAGTAGCACGGTTCCTTCGTCTGTTACTGAATCAGAAGTGATTGTCAAAGCACAGAAAACATTTATTGAAGCCCGGATAAATTAGATTCCTTTTTGATTGCGAGGACATTGTTCTGGGTGATTTCACTCCTCGCCATATCTTCAGATTTAATGATCACTTAAGTCACCATGCAATGTTGATTTCTACGTGCACATTCTTTATATCTACAAAAGTACTATTCTTTATATCTACAAAAGTACTATTCTTTATATCTACAAAAGTACTATTCTTTATATCTACAAAAGCACTATTCTTTATATTTACAAAAGTACTATTCTTTATATCTACAAAAGCACTATTCTTTATATCTACAAAAGTACTATTCTTTATATCTACAAAAGCACTATTATTTATATCTGCAAAAGTACTATTCTTTATATCTACAAAAGCACTATACTTTATATCTACAAAATTACTATTCTTTATATCTACAAAAGCACTATTCTTTATATCTACAAAAGTACTATTCTTTATATCTACAAACGTACTATTCTTTATATCTACAAAAGTACTATTCTTTATATCTACAAACGTACTATTCTTTATATCTACAAAAGTACTATTCTTTATATCTACAAAAGCACTATTCTTTATATCTACAAAAGCACTATTCTTTATATCTACAAAAGTACTGTTCTTTATATCTACAAAAGTACTATTCTTTATATCTACAAAAGTACTATTCTTTATATCTACAAAAGCACTATTATTTATATCTACAAAAGTACTATTCTTTATATCTACAAAAGCACTATTATTTATATCTACAAAAGCACTATTCTTTATATCTACAAAAGTACTATTCTTTATATCTACAAAAGCACTATTCTTTATATCTACAAAAGTACTATTCTTTATATCTACAAAAGCACTATTATTTATATCTACAAAAGCACTATTCTTTATATCTACAAAAGTACTATTCTTTATATCTACAAAAGCACTATTATTTATATCTACAAAAGTACTATTCTTTATATCTACAAAAGCACTATACTTTATATCTACAAAAGTACTATTCTTTATATCTACAAAAGCACTATTCTTTATATCTACAAAAGTACTGTTCTTTATATCTACAAAAGCACTATTCTTTATATCTACAAAAGCACTATTATTTATATCTACAAAAGTACTGTTCTTTATATCTACAAAAGCACTATACTTTATATCTACAAAAGTACTATTCTTTATATCTACAAAAGCACTATTCTTTATATCTACAAAAGCACTATTCTTTATATCTACAAAAGCACTATTCTTTATATCTACAAAAGCACTATTCTTTATATCTACAAAAGCACTATTCTTTATATCTACAAAAGTACTATTCTTTATATCTACAAAAGCACTATTCTTTATATCTACAAAAGCACTATTCTTTATATCTACAAAAGCACTGTTCTTTATATCTACAAAAGTACTATTCTTTATATCTACAAAAGCACTATTCTTTATATCTACAAAAGTACTATTCTTTATATCTACAAAAGCACTATTCTTTATATCTACAAAAGCACTATTCTTTATATCTACAAAAGTACTGTTCTTTATATCTACAAAAGTACTATTCCTGATAGTGAACACAGTTTCCACATAAATATAAGAAATTTATAAACAAACTATATCTATAGTTAAGTCAGAATTTTTTTGATGAGAATTTTTTTTGATGAGAATTTTTTTGATGAGAATTTTTTTGATGAGAATCTATTCGAACTAGCATGATTATCTTGTCACCTCCAGGCTTTTTTCGTCCTGTTTAGTAATCTTTCTAGAACTCGGACCCAACCCTTTATTTAATGTATCCCCATTCCGCATTTCATGCTTAGATGAGATTTGGTATCCTTTATTACTCACCAGTTATTATTCCTCTTTGTGTGAAGGTATCCGATTCCCCCACTGACTCTTTCACAGTAGGTGACTTTTCAGCACTACCAGACACAGGGATTGAACATACAACTGACAAGGGGTCAGACATGTTTTAACAAATGTTTAAATCCACCCACTCATGTGTTTATGTAGTTAAATTTGTGTGACGTATAATTGCTTAAGGGAAAGGAAGAATTACACGTTATTAAGTAACTGTCCCTAATATTTCTGCGCTTCTGTTTATATATATATATATATATATATATATATATATATATATATATATATATATATATATATATATATATATATGAACATAATAAAGTAGGCAGCATATATTTACATTACAAAGAGTCAATCATACCTTGAATCAATCAGCATATTGCTGACTGATTCAAGGTATGATTGACTCTTTGTAATATATATATATATATATATATATATATATATATATATATATATATATATATAAAAGTGGACATGGAAGTCGGCACTTAGAGGCGACAGTCTGTTTCATGCTAGTGCAATCTCCTGACGATTGCACTAGCATGAAACAGACTGTCGCCTCTAAGTGCTGACTTCCATGTCCACTTTTATATTTACACACGCTCTATCTCTGATATTGAGCACTTTATCCCATAAATATATCACACTTTAAGACTATATATCTTCATATATATATATATATATATATATATATATATATATATATATATATATATATATATACATATATATATATATATATATATATATATATATATATATATATATATATATATATATGTAAAAAAATAGGAAAGAACACGTTAGGTAAATAATCCGGAGTTCTTTGGTATTTTTGTTTTTATTTTTTAAAAACAGTGCTCCATACAGAGGTAGAGCTTAAATTATAATTATTTAAAAAAAATATGATTCCTTCGCTACATAAGTGTTCTCATGTTTCAAAAACGAGAGCCGAAACCCTCAATGTAATTATTAAAATTAAATTGAATTAAGGTATCAAGCCCTGATTCATCCTCAAGCGAAAATTTAGGAATTCTTTGAAGTGAGAGGGAAAAGATCATTCAGGTCTTCAGCAATGGTATCAACATTTATACTCTGGCTTCCATCTTCAAAATCCATTCAAGAACCATCAAGAGAACGGCGAATAAGTCTTAAAAAGAGGAGACAGTAGAGAGGAAACTGGGTCAGGAGGTCACAATAGCAAGAGGGATCATCATTTCAACTTAGAGCTAAAGAGATCAATTAGAAAAGATCCAACTCAATCCATAAGACGTTTGGTACATGAGAGAGGAGTTTCACGTATGACAGTGCAAAGAGCAGTGAAACAAGACTTGAAAATGAAATCGTACGTGAAACGTGTGAGGCACCTTGTTATTCCAGGACAGAAAATGAAACGGTTACAGAGGGCGAGGATCATCTTGAATAAATTGGGAAATGATCTTGGAATGATATATGTATATATGGGAACTTAATTTCAATCCTTCGTGAGTTTCTGATCCCTAGCTATGATTAATTAATGATGAACATGTCATTTGCGTTTATGATCGATTTCGTCATGATTCTTCTTTTAAGCTTTGTAATTACACATTCTTATTGCTCAAAGTAGTGTCCAGTATTGTTATAAAACCCTTGGAGATTTCCCGTTAGATATCTTTAATAATTTCTAAGATACAACTGTTAAAAGCTCAATCTAACAATTGGACAATTTTGCTGTTACACGATTTGGACACTTTTACTGTTACACTCGGGATAGACTGACAGACAGATAGATAGATAGATAGATAGATAGATAGATAGATAGATAGATAGATAGATAGATTGTAGAATCAGTACAATAGATTAACTGTCAGTTCAATCTGAACATCCCTTGTTGTATCCTATTTCCACTTTAAATGGGAGTTCCAATAACTTGGACCGATTTTAAATGTCAATTAAGTTTAAGGGTCTAATGATTTTTTTCTTTTTCTTTCAGATTTAACAGCTTAAGTCTTTGGCAATTTCAACCATGGAAAGATTAACAATCAAACAACGTGTTAAAGTTATCGAAGCCTATTACGAAAATGGACGTTCAAATTTATAAATATACGGCCCAATGATTCCGCTAGCAAAAGAAAAGAAAACTTAATTCACATTTAAAATCGGTCCAAATTATTGGAACAACCTATATATTATGAACACTCTATCTCTGATATTTAGATTTCCCCAATAAATATAATGATTTTTTCATGCGTAGATTAGACGTGGCACAAGGCCAAAAGTATGGGGCATCCAGTGAGGATCGAAATCACTATTCAGTCGTAATTGTTCTAGCAAGACATGCTTGCTAACCATTACGGTGCCTCGGGATGCCCATTTCCCCATAAATATAGCAAGTCTTAAACAACAGATGTTCGATATTAGAATGTTTAATACGGCCAAAATTCTCAACCCGTTAACATCTTTACCTCCGGTAAAAGGGATTTCTGCTTTCCTCAGCCTTACACATTATTGGTAAAAAAAAAAAAAATTATAGAAAGCGCACGTTGCTTTTCGCCAATGCTCTCACATATTTAATTTTTGTTATTTCGTGGATTCCATTCTTCGTTCATTAGTAATGAATTTGTTTTTAAAATCGTTGCCATTTCTAACCAAATCCGAAAGAGAATTTGTTTTTCCTTATCAAACTCCAGACGTTTGATTTTATGTCAAAATTAATGTTGGGCAATTTTATTAGATCAAAATGAAGAAAAAATAAATTCTTATTTAGTTTCCTTAACTTCGAAAGAAATTAATTTTGCTTCACGATGTTTTGTTAGATTCTAACGTGTAAAGAAAATGAGTAAATATTAAATCCTTATTTCTGTTACAGTTTTGGAGCAAATAATGCCCACTCAGTAGATATGGATTTGTGTAGAAGACAATAACAGTTTGACGGATGTGGTTGAAAGTTACTTATAATAAAGTTACTTATATTAGAGTTGCTGAAATGTTGCTATTCTGTTCATTTTGCTGCACTGAGTTTATGTTTTTTTTTTAAGGCAATTCACCCCAAGCAAGGCGGGAATGCTACTAGCACGCAAGGGGTTACAGAGGATTGAGAACAAGAGTAAAGAGGTGTGTTTGAGGAAAGGATACAGATGAGGACGGAGAACAAGCTCAGGGTGTCAGATGTCGATTGACATTACATTTGAATATTTGAAGATTGTAGTCATCGGGGAAGCAAGTAAGGGGAAGGGAGTTCCACAGACGGGAAGTGCGGGAGAAGACGCTGTTTGAGAAGAAGAGACGGTTACATTTAACCCTTTTAACCGTGAAAGAATGGGACCGAGATGCCATTCTGGTAGTTCGTTTAAATTCGCGTAGTCCGGGAACCAGCGAAAGTAGCTCGTCGGAACAGTTGCCGTGAAAATATTTGTAGAAGAGACAGAGGGTGGCCACGGTACGTCTGTAGGATAGCAGTTGTAGACTAGATGCCAGATCAGAACCTATCATCTTACATATTGGTCAATGAAGTGCTACTGTCTAATAGCGCATATTTTTGCCACGATTTTGTTAAAAGAAATAAAAGTACAAATATATTAATCAAAATAATCATCTTTATGTTAAGCGAAGGTCCAGTGAAAAGTTATATAGTTAAAGTATGTTTGAAAATAATTCGTAACGTGGACATATTGTTTACACATGTTTTGATTGTATCTAGTGACACATAGATACACATGACCGCCTTCGCCATCCACCATTGTATTACTGACTTTAGATCTTACGTTCGGCATCTTCATGAATGAATGAAATGAGTACGTGTCCGGGAGCAGCCGACTATGACTTTGAGGAAAAAAGGGGTTTTTCGCACATTAGCGTCAAATGCATTGGATACGGTTGATTGTCAATATCTTAAAAAGGACCAAAGAAAATTAGCCTCAAATTTAGCGCCAAGGTGGGAAGCCTTAAAGTTCAATGAGATTAAATCATTCACACTTGAAAGCAGCACATGAAAAAAAAAATACATGAAAAGGAAACCGAGGTAAGAGTATTTGGGGGTAGGTAGCGGGTATATATTCATCAGCCATTTTTTTCTTCTTCTCTTAATTCTGTCAATTTAACCTCAGTGGAAAAAAGAGAAATAATATCAAACTGAAGAGACATGGCAAACTTTCTTCCAATCTCTTTTCAAACATTCCCAACATGGTGACAACTACTCCGTTTATAATCAAATGTTTTTTTTTAATTCCTCTTGTAAAGTACAAATATTTTCACAGATTTTCAATTTTTTTCGATTTCCCTCTGTAATTTAATGAATATTTCCTTCATTTTAATTTGTTTAAGAATCCGCTTTCATTGATATCACAGACGACACAATATTCTTCTCTAACGACGAATCCTTTCTTTCCTCTTCTAAAAGACAATTTCCGGTTTATCCATATACAATTGGTTTGCATAGTCAAATTCAAGTCGTTCCCAGTGGACCATCTTTTCACTGCATAACTGGATAGTGAAGTTTATTATATGATTAACGGGTTCATCTATATCTCTACGTCTTCTTAACTATATTACTGAGCATCTAGGTTTAATATAATTCGTTCTTATACAACAAATTGTCCTGAACGACTATTAATATCGATTCAGTTTCTCTATTTAAATGTCCTCCTCTCAAGCATTTCGATGTCATTTCATCTGCAATTTCTGTGTATTTCTTGAAATGCTTGTACCGTTGTCTTTCTTCATATTTCTGATTCTGACATATTCTGACCCTTCATTTCCTTTCAGTTTTACGATAACAATTGACTTTCAGCAACAATATTTCATTGATCTGCTTTGTGTTGGCCTCAAATTCATTGATATCAGAATCGACACAATCTCCTGTAACTTCGAATCCTTTCTTTCTCCTTTGCATATAGTCTCATGACGTTCGCCAGGTCCATTACGACTGAGTAATGAGTTCGATGCTCACTGTGTGCTCCATATTTGCGGCCTTGTACCACATCTGTATTACATTTAGTAAATTATTATAGTCTCATAATGCTATTGCCTTTATGCATTATTATTCTATTTCTTTGTTCTTTGATCCAAATTTATCACTTCCTCTCTTAGTTTAAGCAGGACCCCGAATATTTTACGATATATCTTTTTTTAAATTATTTAGTTCTTTGATTATGATTCTTCTTTTGAATCTCGTTTCTAATGTTTTTATAATTTTAAAATAATTTTTTATAATTTTTCTAATATTTTTATAATTTTTCTAATTATCATTCATTGTTACTTTGGGGGGACTTTTTCTTCATTTTAAATTGTTTGATAGAATCCGCTTTTATTATTACTTGGAGACTTTAGCAATTCTTTTTTACTTCATCGCCCTCATATTTTCTTGATTGTCTAGTGTATTTCTTTTTATTGTTTCTGCTTTGTAAAACCAAATTCATACAATTTTCGTGTCTGAATTCAATTTTGTTATCCTTGTTGAAAATCCTGACAGTTTCTTTAAAATCTCCAATTCTTATTTCTATTGACCAAATTATTATTTCCATCGGAACTGCCATTAACATCACAATCATCACAAACCATCATTATCAGATTTTAGGATTGGATGCACATCCGGGAATCAATATGTATAAACGTAGATATCTTTTAGTCATTCTTTTAAAGCTCCAATTCCTATTCGTGCTTGATTTACATTGATACTAACTCGGGGGAAAAAAAAGATTATCAACAAACTTCTAAATAGTTCCACAACAGAAACCGTGGTAAGAGTATTTAGGGCAGGTAGCGGGTATATATTCATCAACCATTTATTTGTTTCTCTTTATTCTGTCAATTTAGCCTCAGTGAAAAAAAGAGAAATAATATCAAACCGAAGAGACACGGCAAACGTTCTTTCCGTCTCTTTTCAAACATTCCCAACATGGTGAATATAACGACCCCGTTTATACTCAAATGATTTTTATTTAATTTCTCTTGCAAAGTACAAATATTTCCACAGATTTTTAATTCCTTTCGATTTCACTCTATAATTTGATGGAACTATGATATCAATGATCTGGCAAATATTCCTCTCTTTGTGCAAGACAAATCGATTTTGTTTTCTAACCCGGACATGGTAATCCGCTAAAATTTCGAGACCCCATAGAATTTTTATCTTTCTATTCTAAAAGACAATTTCCGGTTTATCCATATACAATTGGTTTGCATAGTCAAATTCAAGTCGTTCCCAGCGGACCATCTTTTCACTGCATAACTGGATAAGTTTATTATATGATTAACGGGTTAATCTATATCTCTACGTTATCTTCACTATATTACTGTGTCCTGTGTATCTCGGTTTAATATAATTCGTTCTTATACAACAAAGTTATCCTGAGCGACTATTAATATCGATTCAGTTTCTCTATTTAAATGTCCTCCTCTCAAGCATTTCGATGTCATTTCATCTGCAATTTCTGCGTGTTTCTTGAAATATCTGTATTGTTCATATTTCTGATCCTGCCATTTTCTGACCTTTCATTTCATTTCAATTTTACTACATGAAGAATATTCCATTGATCTGCTTTGTGTCGGCCTCATATTCATTGATATCAGAGTCGGCACAGTCTTCCGTGAATAATTGTTTTGGTAACGTTTTAGCTGTACGCGTAGTATTATGAATTCTTCCTTTTTCCTAATTATAATTATTAGTATTATTTTTTATTTTAACACAACCATAATTTCATATTTACTTTGGTTCTTCTCGTCTGGCCAAAGCTCCCAAATAGAAACTACCACATGATATTATATGATATTATATGATATTATTTTCATTATTATTGGCATCGCTGCTCGTGGTTAGGATGTCATAGGTTTAGTGATTGATATTAACTTTATAGTCAACAATGATATTTTAATCGTTGTTGTTGCCATGTATTTTTGTGTGTGCGATTATATATGCATATATGCATGTCTCTGTGCTGAAAATTTAGTGATTAAAAGTTCTATGTGCAACAAAGGAAGACATAAAAATCTAATGTTTTGTCATTTGATCAGATCGTAAGAAATATTTTGGGCAGAGAATTTTTCAGCACCGACTTGTACGTTTGTGTTTGTGTCTGTATGAGTCTACGTGTGTGTTTATGTCCATGCCATGCACATGTAACTGTGTTAGTGTACTTCTGTGTGCGTCTATGTTTGTATGTGTTCGGGTACGCCTGTGTGTGATGTATTTTGAATATATTTTTCATTTTTAAGACTTTCCGCTTTTCACGTTAGCCATACTTTTTGATTTGTGCTTTTAGCTAAAACTTCAATGTTTTTTCTTTTTTTTTTCTTTTTTCTATTTATGTATTTTCATTCTCCGACCCACTTCATCCTTTACCCCACCCCAGGCCAACTGCCTTTCCGGCTTATTCGGCCGACCACATTTCTCTCTCTCTCCCTTTCTCTTTCTCTGTCTGAGTACTCTGGTTTGGCTCTAATGCTTTTCAAAGAGGCCCGTATTCAGTAAAGCATTGAGCAATGCATACATTTCAAATCAACACTGATGGTGGATACAGACTCCACCCATTTCCCTTTATTATTATTTTCATTTTTTTCCAATTTTTTGTACCCCTTTTCATCAAGTGGAAACATTCCGCTGCTTTTATTAAGTAATGCCTGGTGCGTTGGTCAGTCAAGTGGAAATTAGTTTGAGAGCATTTAAGACCGTTCGCCCATTTCTTCGTTTATTTCTCTGTCTCTGTTTTTCGTCCCCTTACCACACCCCGACTTTCATTTCCCCCCTCTGACTGAGAGGAACGTGGCACAACCTTTTTTTTTTCAGGATTCGGGTCTACGTGTGCGTGTTTACTACTTTTTTCAACTTCCTTCTAATATAATTTTTGCATTTTAAAGTAGATTGAATATTTTGGCTCAAGATGATGTGATTATACACTGTGAATATTTTGTCTCAAGATGATGTCATTATACACTGAAACATTAAGAGCAGTTATGACAATCTTTCTGTTATAAGATTTGTGTGGTTTTTATAGATATACATAGACATCCTGAGTCTTCCATGCTAGTTTTTCAATTGACATTTACGTTGAAAATATTCTGATAAATTCTCATTGCTACTTAAAATAATAGGGGGAAATGATTATCTTATTCAAGCCCACTAAATCTGATCGTTGCTTCTTTTTCTTTGCTGAGAAAAAGTCATCAACAAAATCTTTAAGTTGAAATAAGTAATTTTCTGGTTACATACGAACTTTTATTGTTTCATTTACATCTGTAAAACGTAAAGTTCGTTTACTATGTTGTGGAACTATTTAGAAGTTTATTGAAGATAATTTTTTTTCTTGCGTTAGTATCAATGTAAATCAAGACGAACTGTCCAACTTGAAGAAAAAAAAATGAACAGGTTCAGATTTCTAGAATGAATCTTAAATAATCCAAATTAAACTGTAAAAAACACGCTTTTTTCTTCCTCTTGACAATTGTCGGTTTTATTATCATGTTCATAAGATTTCATTATAATGTTTTGTGCTAATAAATACTTAAAATTTAAATTATGATCAATATTTAAAAAGAAGGATTTGGAGATTTAATGACGCTTGTCAGAAAAGCTTTTTCATCTGTAGGCGTAAATGACTGCCAAGCAGTCGTTTTTCTATTTAAAAAAAAAAGAAGTGATAATTATTCCTTCGATTGAATCCTGTGGCATTTCAAAACGATTATGAAACAGAAATGAATGAATTGACCTTAAGTTAATAACTGATGAGAAATGCAATGGAATGAATCAAATATCTCTGACAAGTTCTAATTCATATATTTTCATAAACTTGTTTTTACAGTGTTTGATTAATGACTAAAAGATATTTACGTTTATACATATTGATTTGTAGATGTGCATCCAATCCTAAAATCTGATAATGATGGTTTGTAATGATTGTGATGTTAATGGCAGTTACGATGGAAATAATAATTTGGTCAATAGAAATAAGAATTGGAGATTTTAAAAAAACTGTCAGGATTTTCAACAAGGATAACAAAATTGAATTCAGACACGAAAATTGTATGAATTTGGTTTTACAAAGCAGAAACAATAAAAAGAAATACACTAGACAACCAAGAAAATATGAGGGCGATGAAGTAAAAAAGAATTGCTAAAGTCTCCAAGTAATAATAAAAGCGGATTCTATCAAACAATTTAAAATGAAAGAGAAATCCATTAAATTACAGAGTGAAATCGCAAGAGAATGAAAAACTGTGAAAATATTTGTACTTTACAAGAGGAATTTAAAAAAAAAATTGATTATAAACCCGGTAGTTGTACTCTTCATTTTGGAATATTTTTACGAATCTTTCGATTTTTTTACTAATCCTGAAGAGTATTGGAACCAGAAATATAAAATCTGTGGCAAAAATTCGAAATCATCCTGATTATCAGTCAGTTATGTGCCATGCGTGATACACACGTAGGCGATCATGTATCTATCGATACATGACTGACGAGGTAGATTTTTTCTCGCAGTTGGTTGCCATTTCTTTCTGCGGTAGACCACTTGCCAACCAAAGCTATAGAACCAGGTCTGTCCTGCTATTTACCCATAGCTGGAGGGAGAAGAAGATTCATACCTTTCCCAAGGGTATTAGCACGTCAGTCAGTTATGTGCCATGCGCAATACACGCTTAGGCAATCATGTATCTTCCGATACATGACTGACGAGGTAGATTTTTTCCCGCAGTAGGTTGCCATTTCTTTCTGCGGTAGACCTGTCGCCATCCAAGGCTATAGAACTCGGTCTGTCCTGCTATTTACCCATAGCTGGGAGGGAGAAGTGGATTCATACCTTTCCCAAGGGTATTAGCATGTAAGCGAATGTAATGGATTCGACTGATTACTAAAATTGGACAGAAAACTAACGCAAATGCGTGGATGTTGAGTATACATTTTTTCACATGAATTTCGGTGAAATCCAAATTTTGATGTGAAGATACAAATAATAATAATAATAATAATAATAATAATAATAACACGGTTACGGAGATAGGACCTGTTACAATTCTATGGGACTACACAATACACACTGACAGAACAATCAAAGCCAACCACCCAGACATTGTTATTAAAGACCACAAACAAAATAAGTGCCTCCTTATTGATATGGCAGTCCCTGCAGACTGCAATGTATCTTTGAAGATATTCGAAAAGCTGTCAAAATACAAGGACCTTGAAATAGAAATCTCAAAAATGTGGCACATGGGAACATCAACAATTCCTGTTGTAGTTGGAGCCCTTGGACTGGTTGGAAAAGATTCCAGTAGGCTGATTGAAGGGATCCCTGGAAGTCCATGCCTCAAAGAGATACAAAAATTGTTCTAACAAGTACAGCCCACACTTTACGAAGAGCTTTATCTATGTAATTAATTTTTTTTTATTATTTTATTTTTATTTTATTTTATTTTTTTTTTTTTTGCAGTGGAAAGTGTCATGATGCCATTTCTAACCTTAGGTCCCTGGGCGGGACCCGGAAAGAAATGTGTAAACGCCAGATATCAAAGGAAATAAAAATAATAATAATAATCGGTGATAGTATATTTCTTTAAATATAACATGAATCTGTGGAAAACTAAATTATACCTAAATCATACCAAAGCTACTGCCACTTATAAATTTTTGAATATCCGACGAGGAATCTTTCAAGGCGACTCCCCGTTGACCTTTCTATTCTGTCTGCCCTTAATTCCCCTTTCACATGAACTGATCATGAATAACTATGGATACAAATTAAAAAAGAAATTATGGATTTTGGATGAGATAAATGTGCAAAAGTAACATTCAAGAAAGGTAGAATTACAGAAACACACTCAATAGATCTAGATTTTGTCACAAAGGTTAGGGAACTGGAAGAAGAGGAAGTCTATAAATACCTAGGAGTCAGCAAAGGAGATGGAATACAGCACACCCAAATGAAGGAGAAAGTAAGCAAAGAATACTATAGACGCGTGCGTCTGCTGTTAAATACCGAGTTGAATTCACAAAACAGAATATCAACCATAAACACCTTGGCTGTCCCTGTGGTGAAATACAGTTTCAACATCTTTCAGTAGACAATGACTAACATTAAGCGAATGGGTGTAAAAACGAGAAAGAATCTCACATGTCACCGCATGCATCATCCTAAAGACGATGTTGATGGTCTGTATGTGTGCAGACCCGAAGGAGGCAGAGGATTAGTTCAACTAGAACTGTCTTACATATCTACAACAATCGGTCTACAAAGATAAATGGAAACTGCAGAAGACTGGATGGTGATCTGTGTCAAAGAACATGAAAGAAATGAGAAACTGTTAAGCAATAAAGGAAGCCAACAAATTCAAAAGGGAATGTCAAGTGGATGAAGAAGTGCAAATAAACCATAATACATCTGCTGCAGTCGCAAAGGACCTAAAAAAGAAAGCAAAAGTACATGCAATGTACCAAATGCAGAAACGATAGCAAGATAAACCTCTTCATGGTCAATATTATATCTATAACAAGTTGATGTAGACATAAGTTGTTACGTCGCACAGGGTTAAAAGCTGAAACCGAAGCTTTTATTCTTGCAGCACTGGACCAATGTTTTCTAACTAGAAATTACCAAGACACATCCTAAAAAATTGTGTTAACACGAAATGCAGATTCTGTGATAAATATCCAGAAACAATTGACCATCATTTTACATTCATTTCACAATTGTATCAGTTTGCTCTGTGTTAGCACCTACTGAATATAAAACTCGGCATGATAGTGAGGGATAATATTTACAACTTTTACTGAAAGGAAACTGCAAGAAACTGGTATGAACATCGCCCAGACCCGGTTACAGATATACGACCTGTAACAGTTTTATGGGACTTTACAATACCCAAAGAGCTAATCGCCCAAACATCGTGATCAAAGACCACAAGAACAGAATGTGCTTTCTTATTGACATGGCAGATCTTTGAAGATCTTAAACTATTAAAATACAAGAATCTTGAAGGGGAAATCTCAAAAATGTGACACATGAGGACATCAATATTTCCAATTGTAGTTAGAGCCCTTTGATTAGAAAAAAGTTCCGATAGACTCATTGAAGGGATTCCTGGAAGCCCATGCCTTAAAGAAATACAAAACATTGTACTCACAAGTACAACTCACACATTACGAAGAACTTTATCTATGTAAAATGCGTGTGATCTTTTTTTTTCTTTTTTTCTTTTACAAAAATGGTCATTTAAAAATGTCATGAATCCATTTCAGACCTTAGGTTGGAGTCCAAAAGGACATGTGTATGTAACAAAAATCAAAGGGAATAATAATAATAATAATAATATATTTGTCCACCACGTACAAATTGATCACATTTGTCCTAACGAACTGTACTTACACTTTTCTCGAAGTAAACAACATTCTTTCACTGGAACAGAAGGGAAGCAGGAGAGGTTCATATATTTACAAGGGTCAACTACTGATAAACAAGATGATCTTGAAAAATTGCAGCAGACGATGTAGAAATCTTAGTGCAGCATGTATAAATTACCGTAAAGCTTTTGATAGTGCAACACTCATAGATCCTTAAGACTTTGGAAATGCACAAAGTCTCCACCGTAATAGTAAATTTCCTTAAATACAGCATGGCTATGTGGAAAACCACATTATACCTAAATAACACCAAAAGCAATGTCTTCTCCAACCGCCTGAATATCCGAAAAAGAAATCTTTCAAGGAAACTCATTGACACCCCTTCCGTTTTGTCTGTCCTTAATCCCCCTTACGCATGAACTAAATAACAGTAGCTATGGTTACAAACTAAAGAAGAAAGTACTCAATCCGCTACTCTACATGGATGATATCAAACTCTTTGCCAAAAGCAACAATAAGTTGAAGGGTCTCCTCAATACTGTAAAATGTTTCAGTGATGACATCGACATGGATCTCGGATTAGATAAATGTGCAAAAGTAAAGTTCAAGAAAGGAAGAAATACAGAAACCCATTCAATAGATTTAGATTTTGTCACCAAGATTAGGAACAATAAGAAGCCTATAGGTACCTAGGAATTAGCGAAGGAGATGGAATACAGCATATCCAAATGAAGGAGAAGGTAAGAAAGGAGTCCCACAGGCGTGTGCATCTGGTACTGAAAACCGAGCTGAATTTTAAAGAAAAAACTAAAAAAAAACTAAAAAACAAAAAAGCAAAGAAAAAAAAACAGAATATCCGCCATAAACACTTCGGCTGTCCCTGTGGTGCAATACAGTTTCAACATCCTTAAATGGACCATGGCTGACATTAAGCGAATGTATATAAAAACGAGAAAACTTCCCAGTTACCACCGCATGCATCATCCTAAGGCCGATGTAGATCGTCTCTATATATCCAGATCCGAAGGAGGCAGAATATTAGTTCAAATAGGTCTTACAAAACAACAACTGGCCTTCAAAGATACCTGGAAACTACAGAAGACTGGATGATGACGTGTCAAAGAATATGAAGTAGTAATTTTATGGGACTTCACAATATGCAGAGACAGAACAATCAATTCTAATCGCTCAGATCATCGTGATTAGACGTCGCAAAGACAAAATGTGCCTCCTTATTGACATGGCAGTCCCTGCAGACTGCAGTGCATCTTTGAAGATCTTCAAAAAACTATCAAAATACAAGGACCTTGAAATCGAAATCGAAATCTCAAAAATGTGTCACATGAGAACATCAACAATTCCACTTGTAGTTGGAGCCCTCGGATTGATTAAAAAAGATTCCAGTAGACACATTTAAGGGATTCCTGGTACCCCATGCCTTAAAGAAATACAAAAAAAAAATGTTCTCACGAGTACAGCCCAGACTGCGTGTGATTTTTTCAAAATTCCTCAGTGGAAAATGTCATGATGCCATTTCTGACTTTAGGTCTCTTACCGGGAACCGGAAAGAAATGAGTATGCACCAGAAATCAAAGGAAATAAAATAATAATAATCTTTGTTAAAGTGTCTGCTGCGATCCTAATTATATAAATAACGTAAAATGAAGCAGAAAAGATGATGAAATTTTGGAATTTTTATATGAAAGATATGGCGAATGGGAAATGCAGAGATGAAATTATTAGCAATTTTTACATCACTATCATTCGGTACAGATTCTATGTAAAAATCTGTAGGACAAACTATTTATAAAATCGCACAGTAAGGAATTATTCGCATCTTGTAGAAATTAGAAATATGAGTCCTGAGTCTCTTTTTCATATTTGGTTATTTTGTAAAAATAAAAGCTGTCAAATGTACAATGCAATAATATTTATAATGATCTCGTTCTATGATCTGATGGAACAGTCGATTGCATAATCTGATTGATAGATATAAATTCGAACGGCACTATGATTGTGATGTTAAAACCAGAAGCAAATAAAGTTAAGGACCTTGATATAATCAGTGTACAGAAAAAAAAACCCTCAAAGATATGGCTGTATCAGTCCCAACGGACAAGAAATGTAGAAAATGTCGAGATTTAATTTGTTGATATAAAAAAAAAACTATACGATTTAGTGACTCATTTACAGCTTCTCTGCTGTAACGGAAGGATTAGAAAGAGTTGAAAAAGATACGACATTAAAAAGGAATTTGAAAAAAAGTATAATCAGTATTTTTATTATTGTTGTTGTCATCAACAATGTGGGTCGAATAAATGAGACCAAAATGCACAAAATCGGAATTAGCATCCGAAGAGAAAATAGCATATGTTCTACACAGCAAGAACTAAATTTTGGTAGACATCGTCTTCACCACTTTAACGAAGGATATTCGACGATTAAATGTATGAAAATCGGTAATTGTGGCACAAGTTTCACTCCGATTCCCTAGATTTTTTTCCTGCTTAAAGCATATTTTTTCTTAACGATTTCTCAAGCAACCTTTCTTATACTTTTTTTGAGTACGATTCATTTCCTCACAATTGCCTCCCTGCCTTGGTATAAATCCTTACTTCGAATATTTCGTTCCTGCATCGAAACATTCTTCTCTTTAAGATTCTCTTCAAATAATTCTTCGCCTACGTTAGAAAATGAAAAAAAAAAAAAACTTTCTCCTGCAATACCCACTCAAATCTTACCATTTTCCTCTTTGATTCTCTTCAAAATATTTCCTTGACTGCTTTAAAACAAAACCAATACTTCTTCCATTCTGCTTAGAACAAATGAGTGCCTTTAAGATGCTCTACCTAATCTAGCTTTTCTACACAAAACAAATTCGTGTTTTTAAGGTTATCTAACCATTCTTTCCTTTTCAAATTTTAGAACTAATGGTTTACGCTACGATTCTCTACTTAAACTTTAATTTCCTATATTAGAAGAACCTATTTCCCAAAATATTCTTTACGCAAACTTTCATTTACTGCTTGAACAATTCTCTATAAAAAAATCCTTCCCGCTCTCCAATGTTTATTTTTTTACTGTTGTAGGATGCCTACGGACGATAATGGGTATGTACCCATTCACATAAATACTGTACGTTGGTCAAACGCTCTGCCTCCGTGCAAGGAGGATCTGTCGAAGGGCGGAGCTTTGTCTCGGGGAAACAGCTACCCGACCCCGCTTTATACGGGGTCTATGGGGAATTTTTGGCCAAGCCTACGGGCTCGGATACCCCACATTAAATTCGGCCTTGTGCTACATCTGACCGCGTGGCGCGGTTAGTAGATATCCTGCAGTTGGAGATTCGTCTCCAGCTGTGCTGGTCAAACTCTCTGCATCCGGGCAGAGAGGATACCCAGACGAGGCCATGTCGTGGGGCCGAGTCTCGTCTCGGGGAAACAGCTACCCAACCCCGTTTTATACGAGGTGTACGGTGAATTTGGGGCCGAGCCTATGGGCTCGGATACCCCACATTAAATTCGGCCTTGTGCTACATCTGACCGCAGTTGGAGATTCATTGTGGAATTCACTTGACTCACTTCTAGTGTTTTTTCGATGTTTTCTTTATTTCTTCTTTTTTTTTCTTTAAGCAGTGAGGTAGACTTTTAATTCTTGTTTAAAAACTTCCAATTTTCAGATATGTTGCCAATAGGTCCGGGAAGAGCGAACTTAGAAGCCATGTTGTTGACGGACATTAGACGTAAGCAGGAATAGTTATCGAATTAATGTTAAACTTCTGACGCCATGTTATGTAGCCAAATTATGGGTAAATAAAGTCTTACAGGTGTTTCTTTGAGTTAATCTGGAACTTGGAATGATCTTGACGTGCAAATACGTAAGCAAGAAGATCGACACGGATTAAATTATACACGCGTTTATTCGGAACTGCATGCTACAAGTGTGTTGGGAACAGAAAATCCGGACCTAAGGGATATCACCAAAGAGCAAGCTCAATGGAGATAACAATATATATAAATATGCACACCATCACTAATATTTCATAGCCTGCGTCGAGACAAACATTTTCTTTTCGATGATTTAACCAATAACCTTTTCACGTGTTGTAACAAATCATTTCCTTTTCGTTAGATTAATGAACATTTCTTTTCCTGCTTTAAAATAAAACCTTTCGTTCTCAATGGTGCAACCAGAATTTCCCAAACTATGCTGAAAAAAAAAATCATTTCCGATAAGTAACATTCATTTTTTTCCTGTTTAAAAATATCTTTTCGATTGTATAACCAACAATTTTCTTTTGTTTTACATCACTCCATCGTCATACTTCACCTACTTGGTAACAATCTACATCACCTTTCTTCAGCATTAAAACATTTAAATTTCCTATTCCCTCTCGACTCAATATTTGAAGTACTTGAAAAAAAAATGTTTTTTCCCCTTTGATCCCCTGTACACCGTTTCTTCTCGTGCATTAAAAATATTCAAATGCTCTTCGATTCTTTGCATCACATTTCTTTATCTGTCAGAAAAATGTAATTTCTTATTCTCTACAAAATCTATTTGAAGTGCATTGCAAGAAAAAAAAGTGCTACTTTTAACCAAAATTTACGTACTTTGAAAATATTCAATTTCTCTCCAATTCACTATATTATTTATTCTCCTTCTCCTGTCCTGCAAAATAATTCATTCCCCATTCTCTACACTATATTTCCCGTAGTACATTGAAACAAAACAAAAACTTTCCCCTCCGATTCTCTTTCATACATTTATTTCCTCCGTTGAAACAATGTCATTCCTCTCCAATCCACTATATTACATATTTTCCTTCATCAAATATCTGCTGTCTTGAAACAATTCTATTTTTCTCGACGTACCTTTGGAAAAATATCTTTTTTTTTCTTTTATTCTCTACTATGAAAAGCTACTTTCTTCCTCGCGTCTCACCCCAGTCGTTCTTTCTCTGCGTTGAGCAATTTTACAAGCTGTTTCGTCTCCCCATTGAACCACCAAGGGAGATATCAGCTGTTAGGTTCTAACCATTCAGATTTTGGAATGTGCACTTAGAAACTGTTGATTCATCCGCATACATATTCACTGGCGATCGCAGTACATTCTTAGGCAGATCATTGATATAGAACAAAAAGAGGGTAGGAATTCCGACATTGAACTTTCGATGACTGGCCGTATATATAGACCTTCAGAGACTTCATAGCTGGAGAGTATATTTAAGGTATTCCTGTTGAGGCGTTCAACAAACTTCTTGTTGATTATAGATTCTAAGGGTTTGCTGATGACACTAAGGAGGCTAATGAGTCGATTTTGCAATGGGTATGAGCGCCCACCAGCATCCTTAAAAACAGGTATATATTTGGCACTTTTCCTAGACTTTGTAATCATCTCACCTGTGGTTAAAAAAAAAATTGCCGGTACTGAAGATAATTCAGGGTAGATTTTCTTAGCCACTGGGATTTTATCCAGACCGGGTTCCTTGTTAGAGTTCAGGCTTTTAATAAGTCTAGACAATACTTGCGCCATGATAAAGATATTACAAAGTTTATACACCCTGAGGAGGAGAAGTCAGGTAAGGTGTAGTTCTTATAGTCTAACCTGGAGTTTGAAAGTTCATAGAAAAGAACCTTGCCTTGTCATATGAGGTTGTAATAACTCCAGGGTATGATAGTAGGTACTCGTGTTTTACCTCTATTGAGAATTTTATTTGATATTTTGAAGAACTCTTTTGTTTTCAAACTTGATTTGAACTAACTGTGCCTAGCTTCTCTTTGCATTTTTTTGAGCTCTCTTGCAATGATTGCGGGTAGTTCGTAATGCTACAAGATGATGTTAGTAGTGGTCACAGTGGGTTAAAGCCTGCAGCACATCTTGGCGTGAATCAAGGCTGGCTATTGTGGTTTTGTTTGTATTTTTTCTTTGGGGTAAAATTATCCCTGCCTAAGAGGGTCCATTCAGAGTTGACGAGAGCAGTCGTGGCAGCACTGTTTTTGAAGAATGCTGAAAGAGGAGCTTCCGCAGTATAAGATCTGAAGCTGTCCCAGTCGGCTTTAGATTACCGAAGGATCGTCCCATGGGACGGTACATCAGGGGATACTTTCGATTTGACATCAATTTTGACATTTATCAGCGGCCACATCACGTGAAACACCAATTCCTGTACGATCACCGAAGTTAAGCAACGTCGATCCTAGTCAGTAACTAGATGGGTGACGACTTGAGAATACTAGGCGCTGTACGCTTGGACGTGCGGTTGGTGTAATGGATAATAGCTCGGATTTGTTAATCGGAGATCCGAGTTCTAATTCTCAATTATATTCCCTTCCGCGCAATACGCCTGTGGAAGGGGACGACTACACCAATTTTCCTGCCCAGCTATGGATTAAACAGTAAGACTTGTATTCTGAAGTTAAGCAACGTCGATCCTGGTTAGTTCCGAGATGGTTGACCTTTTGGGAATACCAGTTACTGTAAGCTTGGATGTGCGAGTGATGCAATGGATAATGGCTCGGAATTGTTAACCGGAGAACCGAGTTCCAATTCCAGTTGGGTTCGTTATATTCACTTACGCACAAAACCCTTTTTGGAAAGGTATGAATCCACATCGTCTCCCCCAGTTATGGGTTAATTAGTAAAACTTGTATCACGAAACCATTATCTAAAATAGTTTTACTATTATTATTATTTAAAATAAATTATTTGTGTCAAATCATAAGCAAAAACGAGCCATGCCTTCTTCATCGGTTGTGATTGAGTGCCTTAACACCTCCTTGTGATGAATATTGAAGCCACCACAAATATAAAAGCTAGTTGAAGGGTGATCAGAGAGGATATTACCAATCTTCTCTGCTATTTTATCAAACGTCACAATGAGGATGATAGTGAAAATGAAAGATATGGACAGGAAACCCGGGTTCGCGTTTTGGGGCTCACTGCCACATGGGGACTCTATGGCCACAGCAATTTCGAGAGTTATGTTTTGCTATTAGGGGCGAGTAGCCCAAGATCGTAAAATCCCTCATTGGAATAAATAGGCTAAGACCATTTTAAGAGATATAAATTTGAGGTCTGGTTTGAAGACAGATCGTAGACCTCATACATTTGTGTAAGTGGTGTTGAACATGGGATCTGCTTTTGTAGGGGTTGGGTTTGTATCTAAAGCCTGACTAAATGGTCACAGCAATTTCGAGAGTTACGTTTTGCTATTAGGGGTGAGTAGCCCAAGATCGTAAAATCCCACACTGGAATAAATAGGCTAAGACCAGTTTAAGACAGGGACATGAGGTCTGGTTTGAAGAGAGTTGGATCGTAGACCTCATATGTTTGTGTAGGTGGTGTTGAACTTGGGATTTACTTTTGTAGGGGTTGGGTATGTATATTCTATTGGCTTTTGCTGTGGACATGGTTAGATATATTGAATTTTTGGAAGGATTAAAGACTTCGTAGCGAAGCATCCACTCCGTCAAGAATTACGTACATCAATTAGCTGGATTAAATTAAATTCAGAAGTACAGCCATAAGTGTACACTTCATCATGGCATCTAGAGGCCCCAGCGGAAACTACTGCATGGTTCCGGTCCCATTCACAAAATGTCAGTACAATAGACCCGATATTATACACCTGCTGATGGGATAGCCTCATCAGGAGTTACTCTGAAGTTCAGATCTCTCACTATCAGGCGGTTAACGCCAACACAGAAGACGTTTACCTCCAACACCCTAAATGAAGAGACACAAAATCCAGGAAGGAAGAACCTGCAGGCGGCATACTACCCGGAGTGAACATGTTTCATATACCCTGAATTCAAAGCAATAGAACTTCTTGGATAAAAATCGTGGATAAACAAGGAATCCAAGCACCAAGACGTACTTCTTCAAATACCTATGCTACCTAATCGAAAGTTTTAGAAATTTGTAAAATATGTTTTTCTTTTTACCGAATATAAGTAGAAGAAAAAAAAATGAAAGAAATAAAAAGCATTAAAAGTAACAAAATTTGAAATTGTAATCTACTTCCCCTACCCCTCACAAAATACGAAAACAAGTGGTCAGTTCAGCCAACTGGGCTTACTTAGATTACAGTCCAAGAGAACAATTATTTTGAAAAGGCTGTAACATTTTTGCAAGCCAACCGACACTTACTGCTTCAAAAAGAACTTGTTTTTCCTTCAGTATCTGTCTATATTTCTGAGATGAGGTATTATGTACACTATTTACATTATTTGGACTATTGTCCTCATCTTTGTCGCCATATATATTACAACGTTTCGGCCTTTCAGTATATGTCTATATTTCTGAGATGATGTATTGTGGACACTATTTACATTATTTGGGCTATTGTCCTCATCTTTGTCGCCATATTTATTACAGCGTTTTGGTCGTTGTAAGCTCCGGCCTTCTTCGGGTGGTTGGAATATCGAACTGAACCCTTTATTTCGCTCACTGGGGTAGACTGTTCTAGTTCCACGTGCCATGTCTAATGTAAATAGTGTTGTTTTTCCTTCTTGGTCTACTTTTTGGAGACTGGAGATCACTGGGTTGTTCCCTCATTCACATTCTATGTTATAACTTTTTTCCTACCTTGAAACAATCCAATTCCTCTCCCCTCCTATAAAACTTTTTCTTTTCCTAATTTCAAAGAATCCAATTCATTCCGATTCTCTAAAATACGTTTCACTTTCTACCACGACATAAATCAATTCCACACCCATTCTCCCCCGAATCATCCTTTTCGCACATTATAGACATTCAATAGCTCTCCCCCTCCTATAAGGTCTTGCATTTCTGAAAATATGAAATTGTTGCATATCCTCTAAAATAATTTATTCACTAATTTCAAAACGCATAATTTCTTGCTATTCTCGACATCTTAATTTCCTATTTTTCTCAAGATTTAATGTCTTCATATTCCTTAATGCAGATTTTTTCTTAATATGGAAAACTTTTAATTGCACACAATTCTCTCTCTTTCTGTTCTTGTCAAGAAACAGTCAGACTTCGAGCCCATACTAGACACTTGTTCCTTTGTTCCTTCATATTCTATACAATATATTTATTTACCTAGTGGAGAACCAAACATTTCCTCTGCATATCAACAATAACGATCCTTCCAAACATGAAATCATCCCGTTACAAACCATTCTATGTTTTTTTTCCTCACATGAAGCATCCAGTCTCTAAACTATATTTCCTTACCTAATATGAAAATATTCAGATCTTTGCCATTCTCTACAAAATCTTTCTGTTCCGAAGATGAATCCATTAAGTTCTTCCACATTATCGATATTGTCATTTTTTTTTTTTTGCCTAACATGAAACCACTCCTTCTTTCCGCATTCTCTCCAATATCTCACTTTTTCTGATATGAAACTATATATTTCTTCCCCTTCTCTAAAAGATCATTCATTTCCTGACATGAAACCATACTTTCGATCACTGTTCACTGGAGTAATGGATAGTGGCTCGGATTGAGGAATCGAAGAGCCGAGTTCGAATTCCAGTCGAATCCATTACATTCACTTACGTGCTAATACCCTTGGGAAATGTATTAATTCTCTTCTCTCCCCCCACCAGCTATGGATAAATAGCAGGACAGACCGTGCTCTATAGCCTTGGACGGCAACTGGTCTACCGCAGAAAGAAATGGCAACCTACTGCGGGGAAAAAATTCTGCCTTGTCAATTATGTATCGAAAGATACATGATCGCCTAAGCGTGTATCACGCATGGCACATAACTGACTGAAGGAGTCACGGTGGAGAAATGGATAGTGGCTCGGACTGAGGAATCGGAGAGCCGAGTTCTAATTCCAGTCGAATCCATTACATTCACTTACGAAAGTAATACCCTTGGGAAATGTATGAATCCTCTTCTTCTCTGCCCCTAGCTATGGGTAAATAGCAGGACAGTCCGGGTTCTATAGCTTTGGATTGCAACTGGTCTACCGCATAAGGAAATGGTAACCTACTGTTGGAACAAATCTGCATCGTCAGTCATGTATCGAAAGATACATGATCGCCTAAGCGTGTATGACGCACGGCACATAACTGACTGACTGAAGATAAAAGCATCTATTTTCTTCACATTCTCTATAGTATTTTTCTTTTCCTAAGACGAAACCATTTAGTTACTCACAATTCTCTGTATCGTCCTTTTCCTCACATAAAATCATCCAGTGCCTCACCGTTCTCTACAATGTATATTCTTTACGCAACATGAAAGCATTCCGTTCATTTCCATTCTCTAAAATATCATTCTGTCCCTAACATGAAATCATTCAGTTTTTCCCCATTCTTTATAATATCGCTTATCCGAATTTAAAATCATGCATTTCCTCCTCGTTTACTGCAATAAACATTTTCCTAACATGAAAACATTCACATCTTCCCCATTCTCTAAACAACATATTCATATTCCTATGTTGAAACAATTTATTTTTTTCCGATTGTTGAATCTATTCCCAAAAGTTTTAATAATGAAAATTATTATTAGATATGAGATACAAACTTTCACACTAACTTCGTCTTTTCCCCTAATTTTGATGGCCAGCTCGTTAGTGTTTTTAAATTTGTTCCTCATTGAACGCCACACTTCTTTGGCGTAAGCCTGTCTCAGCTTAGTAGTGACTATTCTTAGTACTGACTATCCTTAGCAGTGACAATCCTTAGTAGTGACTATTCTTAGTACTGACTATTCTTAGGTTCTATATTTCATATTTGTCAACGTAAATCACCCTCCATATTCTTTCACCTTCTTGAGTCTTCAGGATTGAAGATTGAATATTGAAAATTAATTTACTTTCTCCCAATACAAAAAGCCCAGAAAATAATACTATATTCAGATTTTGGTATTATAAATCGATTCAATAAATTATTTCAAAATCTGTCATATTCTTATTACACTTCTGAGGATAGGAATCGTAACAATAAATATATAAAAAGATTTCTTTATTGTAGTTGATGAACATAATAGTCAGGCACCAACCAAGGACCTTTATGCAGTAGCATTTGGTTTGTGTGTCTCCCTGCTTATCCATTTTTTAATCATTTGATCCCAAGCAAGGTAGAATTCCACTAGTACACAAGGGGTTACAAGGTGTGAAAGTGAAAGAGAGGATTGAGAATAGGGAGTAACGAAGGGCCAAAAGATGGACAGGATTTAAGATGACAAAAGATGGTGATTGACGCTGCATGTCAATTTTTGAAGATTGTATTTATCAGGGAAGCAAGTAAACGGGATGGAGTTCCACACGTTGGAAGTGCGAGAAAAGAAACTGTTGCAGTAGACATGTCGGTTGCATTTATCTATTTCAAAAGTAAAAGAGTGGGACCTAGATGCCAATCTGGTAGCTCGCTTAAAATCATGTAGACGGATCACCAGGAAAAAAAATCCCGTCAGAGCAGTTGTCATGAAAATATTTGTAGAAAAGATAGAGGAACGTCGGTGTGCAGTGCCTGAAGTCGAGATGCCAGGTCAGGATCAATTACATTGCAGATACTTCTTTGGATTTTGTCAAGAACCTCGAGATCTTCAGCAGAAGCACCATGTCAGATATGGCAACAGTATTCAATGCACCGAGAAATGGTAGATTTGTAAATGTACAAGATGGATTCTGACGAGAAAAAAGTTTCTAGTACGTCACAGTATATTAGCTATATTAGCCACATCTTACCTTTTAGCCACTTTTTCCGTAGAAAAGAGTCGATCCTCTTTGATTACTGACAGTAAACTTAGAAAATGAGGGAGAATTGATCGGTCGAATTATTGCGGTGGTAACAAATGCCACGCAAAGAATATTCAATTGTCTTAGCAACGCATGAAATAAAAATAGGCACTTGTTTCAAAATAAAAGGGTGGGACCTAGATGTCAATCTAGTAGCACGCTTAAATGCACGTAGTAGAGGCACCAGGAGCAAAAGCTCAGCAGAGCAGTTGCCCTGTAAATATTTGTAGAAAAGACAGAGGGAAGCTACGTCACGTCGGTGAGAAAATGGCTGAAGTCGAGATGCCTGGTCTAGATCGGTTACATTACAGGTCCATCTTTGGATTTTGTCAACAATCCCGAGATGTACAGCAGGAACACCAGACCAGATATTGCAAGAGTATTCAATGCGCGGACGAATGGTAGATTTGTAAATGTACATGATGGATTCTAACAAGGAAAATTATCTGGCACGACACAGTGAGCCAACTTTCCTAGCAATAGATGCAGTTATTGATTCGATTTAGTCGTTCTACTTCAAGTCAGTGGAAAACATGAGTTGTACGGATAACGCGATATAATCCTTAATTAAGGTTATTACTTGGAATTATGACGTACTAATATCGAGATCTAGTGTTGAAAAAATTATCATAAGAAAAGAAAAATGGCCATCGTTCCCGACACAATCTGAGGCTCTTCAAAGTTATTCAGCAGTTAATCCATTAACTGCCAAATTTTTTTTAATGCGCATTTTTGGCCCAGACAGGTGTATTAGGAGTTTATTTATTCCTTATGTTTAATTTCAGTAGTTACCATTGTCGTTTTTATAGAAACTAGAACATCAAATATATATGTGTATAAAACATCAAAAAATAATATTAAATTAGAAATAATAAAAACATACTTTTCAAAATAGTCATTATTTTTCTACTCGTGAAATGTAAAATTACGACAGAAAGTGTCTTCTTACGGCTAATAATAAAAACTTTAAAGGCTAAGTGTTGTGAAATATACCTCTGCCAATGCAGTGTATATAAGCAATTCAATGTAAATACAAGGAATAACATTTAGTGAGTTTAATTTTAACAGATCCCCAAGTGGGGATCATGGCGGGTAATGGGTTAATAATCTTCTCATTTAATTGCATCTTTTGCATCCAAAGCAGATTTTTAGATTCGAACTCTCATCTTCAAAACATGTTTTCATGCGTGAGCTCCAAAATCTGTTGCATACAGAAAAATTAAGACATTTTATTAATTAATTTGAAAATTCGGCAACTAATATCTTCGTGGATATACCTTTCACGGCTGAACAATTTATGTAGTAAGCTTCACGTGCTGAAACATTGGAACTGGAATTCAAGCTGAACGACTTCAGTTTCAACCTGATGATTTCAGATAGTGCAGGTCTATCTACATTAAATGGTAATTATCCACATGGCGAGTGAAGATAAACAAATAATCACTCCACATGCAAAATCCGTCATGGCAAAGATTCACAAAACAGAGAGGATTTTCACGACAATTATTTACAAATGGTGACAGCTATTTCTTCAAAGCTTCCAGAAAATTTCTTACCGATATTTTAATCAAGCAAATAGTTTAAGAAGCATTTTTGCCATTGTCAGTACGAAAAGACGGAACCGGCCATGATGAAAGGCGTATCACTTTCAGGAGGAATTACTTCTGCTCAACGGTTGCTTGTTGCAGTAATTTGTATATTCCATCAAAAAATGAAGTACGACTACACATAAAGCTAAGCTAATATATAATATAGAATGTTCGCGGGCATTTTAATTTATGTGTGTTCCGCTGATCTGAGATGGAACAAATACATCGAGTCAATTGCATCATCCACCGCAAGGAAAGTTGGCTCCCTGTGCCGAGCCAGGAAATTTTTCTCCCCGGAATCGATCCTCCAAATCTATAAATCGACCATTCGCCCTTGCATGGAGTATTGCTGCCATATATGGTCTGGAGCCCCTGCTGTTTGCCTCAGGGTTCTTGATAAGATCCAGAGACGGATATGCAATGTAATTGGCCCTGATCTGTCATCTCGTCTGCAGTCGCTCTCTCACAGACGCGACGTTGCCTCGCTCTGCCTTTTTTACTAATACTTTCACGGTAATTGCTCCGATGAGCTGCTTTCGCTGGTTCCTAGGCCTCCTGAATTTAAACGTCCTACGAGGCTGGCATCCCGTTCCCACCACTTGACCGTTGAAACTGTTAGATGTAGACGTCTCTTCTACTCCAATAGCTTCATGTCTCATACATCTCGCCTGTGGAACGCCCTTCCTTATTCCTGTTTCCCTGACAAATACAATCTCCAACTATTTAAGTGTAACGTCAATCGACATCTCCAGTTGCCTTGATCTATCCACTTCCCTTCTCCACATCCTTTCACCTTTCATTCCTATCTGCTCTCGCTCCAAATCTTCTGTAACCCCCTTGCCTTGATCGATCCACTATCTTTCTCCACATCCTCCCCTTTACCACTCCTATCTGCTCTTCCTCCAAACCTTCTGTAACCCCTTGCGTGCTAGTGGCTTCCAGCCTTGCTTGGGGTGATAAGCTTAAAGAAAAAACAAAACAAAAAATACCCAGAGAGGCAGACATATGCATCTGCGCATATATATATATATATATATATATATATATATATATATATATATATATATATATATATATATATGGTGCGATGGGTAAATTGCCGCCATTTCCAATTCATATTTTTAATTTCGCGCATACACGTTTTTTTTTTATTTTGTCGACTTCACAGTATAATGGGGTCAGATGGGGTGACGATCTGTTAGAAAAAGAGCACCATGATCCAATTTAATCCAGAAGGAAATTTGGAAACGGCATGCTGTACTGCTTGGCATTCGCGCCTGAAACTCTATTACAAACAATTCAGAGTGTCTGAAGGCCGTGATTGATTGTATTGAATAAATTTACTCTTTAGTATTTCAAGATATTTTTGTGTCATTTTGGTAAATATATATGTTAAAAAATGAGATATCAGTGCAGTTGTTCTTTTACCGTTTGGCTACACCAGGTAAAGAGAGTGGCCGTTGAAAGACTCTATACCTGGCAAACAGGATTCTGATATTTGTTTTATATTTCATTTTTGCGTAATAAGATTCTGAAAGAGTTGGATCAGTCTAATGATGATTATGATGGTGTTTGGAGTGATCACTAGTGGTGGTGGCGTTATGCCTCCAGTCATCTACCCACAAGACCTCACACTCAACACGGAGACATACATCAAGTGCCTTGAGGAGGAAGTGCTACACCAGGTAAAGAGAGTGGCTGTTGAAAGACTCTATACCTGGCAGCAGGACTGTACCATGCCGCACAAACAGAAGAATCCAGTCATGTTTATCAAACAATTTCTGCGATCGCATCATTCCTTACATCTGGCCACCTAACTCTCCAGACTGCAACCCCCTTGATTATTATATGTGGGGTGCAGTTGTACGAGAGACCAACAAAACTCCTTGTCATACCAAAGATGAACAGAAGGCAAGGATTATGGCAGTAATCACCAACTCAAACAAGGAGACCGCCCAGAAGAGTTACAGGAGATTCCGAAGTCGTCTGGAGGCCGTGATTGATTGTATTGAATAAATTTACTCTTTAGTATTTCAAGATATTTTTGTGTAATTTTGGTAAATATATATGTTAAAAAAATGAGATATCAGTGTTATTTTCATTTTTGCGTACTTTAAACAACAATTTATCCATCGCATCATCTATAGTAGATCCGGCATCGTTGACAAAACTAACCTGGCCGTAGGCCTCGAGAAGGACCTCCAATCTGTGGTTGACTGGGATTGGAAAGGGCTTATAAACTTTAATGCCTCTAAAACGAAACTGCTCTCAGTTACCCACCATAGAGAAACGTCCCTGCCTCCCATCAGAATGGCTGATGCCCAACTCCACGAGTGCGCCTCTCCGCGCCTGCTTGGTCGCACGCTGTCCACTGCCAGAAGGTTTTTCTCGCCTGAGTCCATCCTTCAAATCTCAAATCAACCATTCGTCCTTGCATGGAACATATATGGTCTGGTGTTCATCTCGAGGTCCTAGACAAAATCAACGGATATGCAACGTGATTGGTCCTGATCTGGCATCCCGTCTACAGTCACTATCTCACAGACGTACTGTGGCTTCCCCCTGTCTTTTCTACAAGTATTTTCATGGCAACTGTTCCGTCGAGCTACTTTCACTGGTTCATAAACTGCATGAATTTAAGCGTGCTACTAGGTTGGCATCTCGGTCCCACACTTTCACTATCGAAACCGTTAAATGTAGCCGTCTCTTCTACTCCAACAGCTTCTTAGCTCGCACCTCCCTTCAGTGGAACTCCCTTCTTATCACTTGCTTCCCTGATAGCTACAATCTTCAAATATTCAAATGTAATGTCAATCGACATCTTCTGATGCGTTGGCCGTGATCACTGTCCTTCTCTTTACCCTTTTCCCAAACACTACTCTTTACTTTTACTTTCACTCTCTGTAACCCCTTGAAGTGAGCGCGTACAAAAAACAGTCCATGTCGTCGATTGTCCCAAGCGCTTCTGGCCACTTCTTTGGCCATTTTCAGGGGTTGCGTTTTTGGTGTTGTTAGTTTATTTTCATGTTTTGACTCTGTGAAATGTATTACTCGTAAATTATAGTAGGAAATTTGATTTGCAAAGGACTCTAATGTTTTCTAATGTTTTAACGGTTCTTGTATATTATGTGTTTATAGTTGGGTTTTTTTATAACGCTTTGTTCTGATAAGTGACATGTGAAGCGTCTACTTTTGGACTCGCTCACTCCCACCAAACGGAAAAATGTAAAAATTTCAAGCCATGCGTGCTTTATCATTTAGTTACGAGAAGGCACCACAGCAAAACAAAGCTCAGTTACTCCACTTAATATATATCTACATGCATAAACATACAAATCTATCTTCATAACACATGTCTGTTTATGTTCTATCTTTCTCTCTCTTTGTATATAACTCTTCACTTGTGTATGCATCTACGCTAAATAATTATTATGGAATCTGTTTTGTAAGAACTGCAAGGTGCTTCATAACGTAACTTAAACTACAAAAGCACCTCACAGAATGTAGTGTACACGAAAATCGCAGATCAAATAAAAAGTTATTGTATAATCTCTATACACATCCGATAAAATAATAGTAGTGATGATGGGGGTGGAGCTGCCTACATGGAGATCCTCACGTCTATTGGGAAGAAGTTTGGTAGATTTTTTTTTAAAATCATTATGTGAACTGCGTAGAGGGAGGAGCACATCAAAGAATTTTTTACTGAAAGCTGTCACGTCATGTTGTTATGGTTGATGAAGAAATGCAGCCAAGCGTACAAAATTGGAGGAAAATGAGACAACGACGTTCCTTCCTTCCTTCCTTTGTTTTCCTCCTTCTTTCTTTCTTTCTTTCTTTCTTCCTTTCTTTCTTTCTTTCTTTGTGCTGTCATCTCCAGGACAATAGAATTTATGGTTAAAAAAACCTTTGACTACTACTACTACTACTACTAGTAGTAGTAGTAGTACTACGACTATTACTACTACTACTACTAATAATAATAATAATAATAATAATAATAATAGGAAAAGAAGCAAAATAAGCAAAACTAAGAAAGGAGGCAGTGATCTTAACAAGAATGATGAAGTTGGGGAAAATAAACGCACAGAAGGCGTGATGTCGATAATGATGATGATGTTAGTAATGGCGGTGAGGATGGCACAGAGACAATGTTGTTAAAACAATCTGGTATCGCTTACTGATGTCCTACAGAACGTGGGGAGTAAGAAAACCAAGGTCGAGTGAGCGACAAAAATAGAATAACAAATTGCGAAAAAAAATCTGATCACACACACACACACACACATACGCACGTACGCACACACACATACGCACGTACGCACACACACATATTTGAAATACAGTCGCAGTTTCTCTCCATTTAGTTTGGTCTTAAACTGTATATATTCCAATCCGTTTCGAAAACCTTCGCAGATCTTTTTTCTTTATATCGAGATGCAGAACTTTGTGTAGTTTGGATCTTACACTATTGCAGTGATGCGGTTACGCCAAGACGTGCAATGGGCCTGATATTGTACTTGGCTCGTCAGGTTTCCTTACGTTTGCACGAATAAACTACAATACTTGGCAATTTGGATTTTCAGATCTTTAAAACGAGTCATTAGTCATAACACAGAAACGTAAGACAAGTTACACTTTACTTCTTTTCAAAATGGTGTGGACACAATAAAAAGTAACGTGTTTATGTTTAATTCTTTTGAAATAAATAAAAACAATTTGAAAGAATTTCGGAGTAATAAGATACTTATCGAGAATATCGCCTAGACTCGTGTATAAGTCGTGTTTCGAGGTAAAAAAAAATTGAGAGACGTCATCTGAGTGGGCAAGAGTATAGTTCGGCTGAAGTCTGGTCACAATATCAAAGGCGTGATGTAACTTTTAGCTTTAGTCATGAAACTGTTCTCCGTTTTAAAAAGAAATTATTGTATTACAATAATATTGCATACGGTGGAGTAATGGATAAGCGGCTCGGATTGACAAAGTTCGAATTCCAGTCAGATCCATTACATTCACTTACTTGAGAAAAGTGTGAATCCTCTTCTCCCCCACCCTCCAGCCATGGGTAAATAGCAGGACAGACCGTATTCTATAGCCTTGGATGGCAAACTGGTCTACCGCAGAAAGAAATGGCAACCTACTATGGGAAAAGATCTGTCTCGTCAGTCATTTATCGAAAGATACATGATCGCCTAAGCGTGTATCACGCATGGCACATAATTGACTGAAAGAGTCACGGTAGAGTAATGGATAGCGGCTCGGAGAGCCGAGTTCGAATTCCAATCGAATCCATTGCATTCATTTAAGTGCTAATACCGCAGAAAGAAATGGCAACCTACTACGGGGAAAAAATCTGCCTCGTCAGTCATGTATTGAAAGATACATGATCGCCTAACTGAATTAAATATCTTTGCTGAAAATTGTCAAAATTCGTTCTAAAGTTATGCCATAATGAAGGTAAGCATTTCTTTTGTAATGATTAGTACATCAAGCATCCATTTCCAATATGGCCGCAATTTTTATGAAGAGCGATTTCTGAATATGGTATATCGGCCAATGAGAGTTTTCTGAAAGCGTTGGCTCTGAAATGTGGTTTGTAGGACGTACATGGCTTCTTTTTTTTAGAGTGAGTGGTTTCTGAAACATGGATAATAGGATGTGGGTGATTTTGTAGGTTTATGAAAATGGTTTTATAGGTCGTGTGAGATTTACTGAATTAACATTTCCTGAAATGTGGTTTGCAGGTCGTAAGCGATTTTTATGAAGACTATTCTGAGATGTAACTTATAGAGCGTAGGTGATTTTTAGAGATTGTAGTTTGCAAAATCTTTAATAAGTTACTTGTTACAGATTTGTATCGTGTTTTATGACAACTTGCCTCTGAAGTTTGCATTAAATAACACAGGTTATTTAAGACGGGTTTATGAATTCTAGTACATAGGGTATGGGTATTTTTATGTGATGCAATGGGATAACCAGTAACCCCCATGAATGATTACACTATAGCTAGAAAATATCTATAAAGTCAACCGTCTACGAGAGACTCGGGGAAGAAGTGTGAGAGCGAGACGACGCAAGTACGTCCGACCTTCCAATTAGTGGCACTCTCTACTAGATTGACCTGTGTGTATAACTGTACCGTATTTTATATTGTACTTGTTGTGTACAATAAACCTTTCTTCTTGTATCCACCTGGTGTTATGTGTTTATTCCCTTAGCACGGAATATAACATTATGGAAAGTAGTTTATAATTTGTTGTTCGTATGACGTAGATAGTTTTATCTAGAATTTGCTTCTAAAAGATGTTTGCTAGAACATAGGTGGACTTTTAGAGATCATAGTTTCTAACGTCTGTTTGATATACCAGTGGTGATTTTTATGGTTACTAGATTTTAATGTGTGCTTTGTAAGTTATGGTCGATTTTTTAGATCGAGTACATAGGGTGTCGATGATTTTTATAGAGAGTTGGTTATGGGATGCTGTTATTAGGACATGAGCGCTTTTATGGAATGTTGGTTCTGAGGGGTGCTATACAGAGCGTAGGTAATTTTTCAGGGGGCACGGTGGAGTAACAGATAGCGGCTCGGATTGAGGAATCGGAGAGCCGAGTTCGAATTCCAGTTGAATCCATTACATTCGCTTACGTGCTAATACCCTTGGGAAAGGTATGAATCCTCTTATTCTCGCCTCCCAATGTTTTATAGCCTTCGATGGCAACTGGTCTACCGAAGAAAGAAATGGTAACCTACTGCGGGAAAAGATCTGCCTCGTCAGTCATGTATCGAAAGATACATGATCGCCTAAGTGTGTATCACGCATGGCACATAACTGAGTCTTTGTAATTAAAATGTTCAGTACGGAAGAGGCACGGTGAAGTAATGGATAGCGGCTCGGATTGAGGAATCGGAGAGCCGAGTTCGAATTCCAGTTGAATCCATTACATTCGCTTACGTGCTAATACCCTTGGGAAAGGTATGAATCCTCTTATTCTCGCCTCCCAATGTTTTATAGCCTTCGATGGCAACTGGTCTACCGAAGAAAGAAATGGTAACCTACTGCGGGAAAAGATCTGCCTCGTCAGTCATGTATCGAAAGATACATGATCGCCTAAGTGTGTATCACGCATGGCACATAACTGAGTCTTTGTAATTAAAATGTTCAATATGGAAGAGGCACGGTGAAGTAATGGATAAGGGCTTGGATTTGGGAAAGGTATGAATCCTCTTCTCTTCAACCCCCAGCTATGGGTAAATAGCAGGACAGACCGGGTTCTATAGCCTTGGATGGCAACTGGTCTACCGCAGAAAGAAATAGCAATCTACTGCGGCAAAAAATCTGCCTCGTCAGTCATGTATCGAAGGATACGTGATCGCCTAAGCGTGTATCTCGCATGGCATATAACTGAGGTGATTTTCAGAGATTGTTTTTTTCTAAAATTTACTTTATACGGTTTGAGTGATTTTTATGAGGGTAGGTTCTGAAATGTGGTTTATAAGGCGTTTGTGATTTTTGAAATTTTATAAAATCTGTTTTATAGGATGTAGGTTGTTTTAGAAAACGTTATTCTGAAATGATGCACAGATTCTGAAATTTGTTTTATATTTCGTTTATGATTTTTTATTGAAATTGTGTTATGAAATATAGTTTATAGAGCGTCTGTGATTTATAGAGAGCATGATTTCTGAATTCAAGTTTATATAGGGTGACCCCCCCAAAAAACGGGAACTTTTTAACAATCCAATAAAACCAAGAGTGATGGAAGAAAAATATTTAATTCATAGTAATTGAAACCTTAAAACATGCCATTTAAGAAACAATGATGGAATTTTGATTTTTTTTTAAATTACGTCCTGTAGATGGCGTCCTCCTGTACGAATGCGTTCTTGAAATCTGCTGTTGAGATTCCTCATTGACTGCTGCAACATCTCAGCTGGGATACTGTGAATTTCATCTTAAATTCTCTGTTTTAACTCATCCAGAGTTCTTGGTCGAGTTGTGTAAACTTTACTCTTGTGATAGCCCCACAAGAAAAAAATCACAAACGGATAAATCTGGCGATCTAGGGGGCCAGGCAACGTTACCGAATCTTGAGATCACACGGTTACCGAACAATTCTCGTTACTAAAATGGCGAAATGTTTACTTGCTCAAGGTCACTGTCTCGCAGTGTTGCCACTTGCTCATGTCTTGCAATTCGCACTTCAAAAATTCCCGTGTTTTGAGGTCACCCTGTATTTTTATGGCAAGGGGCAAAGGTGGTTTTATAGATTATGAGTGTGTTTTTTTTTTTTTAATTTTTTTAATCATTTCACCCCAAGCAAGGTAATAAATATCTTAAGATGCAAGAGGTTACTAAGTGTGAAAGAATATGAATAAAAGAAAATACTATTAAGGAGATATAGTAGATATAGTAATAAAAGAACAGGAATATAAGAAGATAGAAAATGATTGGCATTGCAGTTGAATTTTTGAAGATCAAAGTTGACTGGAAAGCAAAAAGCCAGAAGATAGTTCCACAAGCGTGAAGTGGGCGGGAGGAAACAGTTAGCTTAGAACTGACGGTTACATCTAACCATATCAACTGTAAAATGGCGTGACCCTGTCGCCAATCTAGTACTGCGCTTAAATTTGTAAAATCTAGGTACCAAAGAGGAAAGCTCATCAGAACAATTACCACGAAAATGTTTATAAAAACAAGGCACAGGGAAGCTACGTTACAGCAGTGAGAAACTGACTGAAGCTGAGATGCCAGATCAGAGCCAATAACATTGCTGATTCTTCTTTATATTTTATCAAGAATCTCTAAATACATAGCAGAAACAACAGATCAGATGTAACAGCAATATTCAATGCATGGACGAATGGTAGACTTATAAATGTGAAAGACAGATTCTGGCGAGAAAATTTGTCGTTTTGCAGAGAGCTAAGTTTAAGAAATTTCAGTTATAGCGTGTGGGTGATTTTTATGGAAAATGAGTTCTAAGATATAGTTTACAATATGTGGGTGATTTTTGTATAGAGTGGATTCAGAGTTGTTGCTTATAGGACATGGTTAATGTTTTTAGTGTAAATAGTTAATAGTTTAAATGTTGCATATAGGTTGTAGATGATTTTATGGAGGGTGTATTCTGAAAGTTGGTTTCCAGTGAATTGGTGATTTTCGAGATCGTGGTTTCTAAAATCTGTTTAATAGGGCGTGGCTGATTTTTATGGAGAATGAGTCCTGAAAAAAAAATTATAGAACATAGGCGATTTTTAAAATGGATATTTTGTGAAATATGGTTTACAGGACATGTCTGATTTTTATGTAGATTTGCGTCTGACATGTGGTTTTTATAGGAAGTGGGTTACTTTTAGAGAGCATGGGTTCTGAAATATGATTTACATAAAAATATTGAATAGATTCTGGTAGTTTATTTATGAAGAGAAGTTAATTTTTAGAGAGCGTGGTTTCTGAAATTTGGTTTTCAATGGCTTGGTGATTTTTATGGCTGTTGGATTCTGAAATGTGGTTTAGAGCGTGAAGGAGATTTTAAAGAGCTTGGCTTATGAATACTAGTGGGTTTCTTATGTACAGATTTATTTCTTAAACATGGTTTCTAGATCGCATGTGATTTTTCGAAATTGAGACTTCTGAAAAACAATTTATAGCACTTCCTAATGATGTTCTGAGATGCGGTTTATACAAACTGGGGTATTTATAGACTGATTGGCTTCTGAAATGTGGTTTATAGAAACTGGGGTATTTATAGACTGACTGGCTTCTGAAATGTGGTTTATACAAACTGGGGTATTTATAGACTGGCTGGCTTCTGAAATGTGGTTTACGCAAACTGGGGTATTTATAGACTGATTGGATTCTGAAATGTGGTTTATACAAATTGGGGTATTTATAGACTGATTGGCTTCTGAAATGTGGTATATACAAACTGGGGTATTTAGAGACTGGCTGGCTTCTGAAATGTGGTATATACAAACTGGGGTATTTAGAGACTGGCTGGCTTCTGAAATGTGGTTTATACAAACTGGGGTATTTATAGACTGACTGGCTTCTGAAATGTGGTTTATACAAACTGGGGTATTTATAGACTGGCTGGCTTCTGAAATGTGGTTTATACAAACTGGGGTATTTATAGACTGATTGGCTTCTGAAATGTGGTTTATAGAAACTGGGGTATTTATAGACTGACTGGCTTCTGAAATGTGGTTTATACAAACTGGGGTATTTATAGACTGACTGGCTTCTGAAATGTGGTTTACGCAAACTGGGGTATTTATAGACTGGCTGGCTTCTGAAATGTGGTTTATACAAACTGGGGTATTTATAGACTGGCTGGCTTCTGAAATGTGGTTTATACAAACTGGGGTATTTATAGACTGACTGGATTCTGAAATGTGGTTTATATAAACTGGTGTATTTATAGACTGTCTGGCTTCTGAAATGTGGTTTATACAAACTGGGGTATTTATAGACTGATTGGCTTCTGAAATGTGGTTTATGCAAACTGGCGTATTTATAGACTGTCTGGCTTCTGAAATGTGGTTTATACAAACTGGGATATTTATAGACTGATTGGCTTCTGAAATGTGGTTTATGCAAACTGGGGTATTTATAGACTGACTGGCTTCTGAAATGTGGTTTATACAAACTGGGGTATTTATAGACTGATTGGCTTCTGAAATGTGGTTTATACAAACTGGGGTATTTATAGACTGATTGGCTTCTGAAATGTGGTTTATACAAATTGGTGTATTTATAGACTGATTGGCTTCTGAAATGTGGTTTATACAAACTGGGGTATTTGTAGACTGATTGGCTTCTGAAATGTGGTTTACGCAAACTGGGGTATTTATTGACTGGCTGGCTTCTGAAATGTGGTTTACGCAAACTGGGGTATTTATAGACTGATTGGATTCTGAAATGTGGTTTATACAAACTGGGGTATTTATAGACTGATTGGCTTCTGAAATGTGGTATATACAAACTGGGGTATTTAGAGACTGGCTGGCTTCTGAAATGTGGTATATACAAACTGGGGTATTTAGAGACTGGCTGGCTTCTGAAATGTGGTTTATACAAACTGGGGTATTTATAGACTGACTGGCTTCTGAAATGTGGTTTATACAAACTGGGGTATTTATAGACTGGCTGGCTTCTGAAATGTGGTTTATACAAACTGGGGTATTTATAGACTGATTGGCTTCTGAAATGTGGTTTATAGAAACTGGGGTATTTATAGACTGACTGGCTTCTGAAATGTGGTTTATACAAACTGGGGTATTTATAGACTGGCTGGCTTCTGAAATGTGGTTTATGCAAACTGGGGTATTTATAGACTGGCTGGCTTCTGAAATGTGGTTTATACAAACTGGGGTATTTATAGACTGGCTGGCTTCTGAAATGTGGTTTACGCAAACTGGGGTAGTTATAGACTGGCTGGCTTCTGAAATGTGGTTTATACAAACTGGGGTATTTATAGACTGACTGGATTCTGAAATGTGGTTTATATAAACTGGTGTATTTATAGACTGTCTGGCTTCTGAAATGTGGTTTATACAAACTGGGGTATTTATAGACTGATTGGCTTCTGAAATGTGGTTTATGCAAACTGGCGTATTTATAGACTGTCTGGCTTCTGAAATGTGGTTTATACAAACTGGGGTATTTATAGACTGATTGGCTTCTGAAATGTGGTTTATACAAATTGGTGTATTTATAGACTGATTGGCTTCTGAAATGTGGTTTATACAAACTGGGGTATTTGTAGACTGATTGGCTTCTGAAATGTGGTTTACGCAAACTGGGGTATTTATTGACTGGCTGGCTTCTGAAATGTGGTTTACGCAAACTGGGGTATTTATAGACTGATTGGATTCTGAAATGTGGTTTATACAAACTGGGGTATTTATAGACTGATTGGCTTCTGAAATGTGGTATATACAAACTGGGGTATTTAGAGACTGGCTGGCTTCTGAAATGTGGTATATACAAACTGGGGTATTTAGAGACTGGCTGGCTTCTGAAATGTGGTTTATACAAACTGGGGTATTTATAGACTGACTGGCTTCTGAAATGTGGTTTATACAAACTGGGGTATTTATAGACTGGCTGGCTCCTGAAATGTGGTTTATACAAACTGGGGTATTTATAGACTGATTGGCTTCTGAAATGTGGTTTATAGAAACTGGGGTATTTATAGACTGACTGGCTTCTGAAATGTGGTTTATACAAACTGGGGTATTTATAGACTGACTGGCTTCTGAAATGTGGTTTACGCAAACTGGGGTATTTATAGACTGGCTGGCTTCTGAAATGTGGTTTATACAAACTGGGGTATTTATAGACTGGCTGGCTTCTGAAATGTGGTTTACGCAAACTGGGGTATTTATAGACTGGCTGGCTTCTGAAATGTGGTTTATACAAACTGGGGTATTTATAGACTGATTGGCTTCTGAAATGTGGTTTATGCAAACTGGCGTATTTATAGACTGTCTGGCTTCTGAAATGTGGTTTATACAAACTGGGATATTTATAGACTGATTGGCTTCTGAAATGTGGTTTATGCAAACTGGGGTATTTATAGACTGACTGGCTTCTGAAATGTGGTTTATACAAACTGGGGTATTTATAGACTGATTGGCTTCTGAAATGTGGTTTATTGGTAGTGGATCATTTTTATGACTGCTCTTCATAAAAACAATGCGCTCCCTACAAAAATATCCCTGAAATGTAATGTTTTTTATCATTTCACCCTAAGCAATGCGGGGATGCCACTAGTACGCAAGGGGTTACAGAAAGTGAAAACTGGATATATGGTATAAGGATAAAAGCTGAACGGGTTTCAAGAAGATAGACGATGTATTTAATTTTTTGAAGATTTTAGTTATCAGGGAGACAAGGAAACGGAAGGAAGTTTCATGAGCGGGAAGTGCGAGAAAAGAAACTGTTGGACTCGGAGTGGCGGTTATATTTGCCTAATTCAACAGTAAAAGGGTGGAGCCTAGATGCCAATCTAATACCACGTTTAAATTCACGAAGTCCAGGCCTTAGGGGGAAAAGCTCGTTAGAGCTGTGGCCATGAAAATATTTGTAAAAAAGATAAAGGAAAGCCGCGTCACGTCGGTGAGAAAGTGACTGAAGTCGAGATGCCTGTTCAGGTTCGATAATATTGCAGATCCTTCTTTGGATTTTGACAAGAACCTCGAGATGAGTACAAGGAACACCATGTCAGATATGGCAACAGTATTCAATGCACGGACGAATGGTAGATTTGTAAATGTGCAAGATGGACTCTGACAAGAAAAACCTTCTGGCACGACACAGTGGCCCAACTTTCCTTGCAGTAGATGCAGCTATTGATTCGATGTAGGCGTTCCACTTTAAGTCAGTTGAAAATGTGAGTCCAAGAAGGCGCAGTGTGTTGCTCCCTATGAGTCTAGCATCAGACATGCTGATGGTGGGTATGAAAGTTTCTCTATGGTGGTTAAACGGGAGCAGTTTCGTTTTGGAAGCTTTAAAATTTACGAGTCATTTCCTGCCCAAGTTAACTACTGATTGGATGTCCTTTTCAAGAGCAGCGACCTGCTTAACTTTGTCAACTCAGACAGATTTGCTATTGAGGCAGGAGTAAATGGTAGTGTCATCTGCATAAATGCCTACTAAGGAAATGATGACATCAAGAAGATCATGGATGGAGATCATAAACAGCGTAGGACTGAGGATAGAGTCTTGGTGACACTCGCGTTCGTGTGAAAGGATCTGGAAGCGAGCCCGTTCAAAACGACCTTCATTTAACGATTTGATAGGAACGATTGGATTAAATCAAACAAACTTCCAGTTATACCGTAGCCCTGAAACTTACATATAATACCAGCGTGCCAAACCCTGTCAAATGCCTTCGAGATATCTAGAAGCAAAGCTTGAGCTTCATCGTTATTATCAAGAGCTTGATATGTATATTCAGTGATGGCCGTTAGCGCATCAACGGTAGATCTGGAAAAACGGAAACCATATTGTTTATCAGAGAGTAGGTCGTGAGAGGTAGGATGCTTAAGCAATTCAGCATTGATTAAGGCCTCGAATATTTTGCCAAAAAGCAGTAGGAGACTAATAGGGCGATAGTTAGAGGGGTCAGAAGGTTCTCCAGAGTTCTTAAAAACAGGAACTACAGAGGAAGACTTCCGACAAGCAGGAAGCAGTGAGGCAATAGTTGTAGAGTTTGGAGAGAACTGGAGCCAGCTCGGGAACACATTTCTTTAGGGCAACGGTTGGGATCCCGTCACCTCTAATTGCCTAATCTAATTTAGAAATAATGTCCGAGACCTGTGACGCATATCACTCAGTAGAGCCTCTGTTTTAAAAGATAAATCAGGTGTGGGTACGACAGATGAGTTGAGTGTTGAGTTGGAAGAACATTTCCGAGCAAAGCATTCAAAGTTATCTGCTGTAGATGTCAGGACTTCGAATTGATTAAATATCGGAGGGATAGAGGATTTGCTGTTGTCAGCACACTCTTGAAGAGCCGCCAATAATCTCTAGAATCGAACTTGCGAGATGCTATACGTTGTTATTCCAGGAGCATTTCGTAGTCTATTGTATTTAAACGACTTTAAATTTGTAAATAGTTTAAATCAATGTTAAGAAATATCATGGTGCTTATTTTACCTTATCTTATTTTCTTTCTAATTTTATTTTTGTGTGTACAGGAAAAGAAATATACTCTATGTTCATGGACGATTATTTAAATTTAGAGAATGTATCCAGTTAAAGTTAACCTGTAATAAATCTTAAGAATCGGCTAAACGATAAAATGTGATAATAGGGTTGAGTTTAAGTCCCCACCCCCAAAAGCATAAATAAAATACAAACGGCAAATATTTAAACGAAACAATACTTAGGGAAGGGATTAAACTTAGGAATATTAAGATTACCTCTTCGGTTATCCATTGAAACTGCTATCCACCAAAAGAAAAGAAGCCAGTCCCCACTGCGGGCCATTTAAAAGATAGTTCGTGCAGCTGATTGGTTGTACAAACATCCAATCGGAAGTGCGGAATACGTGGTCTTTCTTCGTCTAATTCTTTAAAAAGGCCAGAGTAGCTGTTAGCGTTTCACGGTGAGGAGGAATCAGGGTTTGATCTCCCCTGATTGGGTCGCTTTGGTGATGGGGAGTATGAGCTTGAAAGACCCGAAACTCCCTGACGAACTAAATCAAAACATCACTGACGAGCGCCTACTTAAAAGCGAATTTTGAATTATTTTCATTTTATCATTAAACAGTAACTTTGCTTTTTTGAGTACACGATTGCATTCGTTACGAGCAGAGACAAAGAGATGTCTTTTGCAATCAGACGTCAATTATTGTCTTTTCTGTAACCCGTTTCTTTTCTATACTATTCTTTTCTGCTATATAAAAGACATTAACAATTCAACCATTGAATAGTTATTTGTCCGGCTTTCTGCGGATATTTTTTTTTTTTTTTGGTGCATTCTAAATTTCTTAGCACAGACTCTCCAGCCGTGTCTACATCTTCAGTCGACCGTGAATGGATGAACATCACTTCTGCTTTCTGGATCAAACCAAACACAACGTGGGCAGGAAGCAGGATTAAACCAGTGGACCAGTCGAATGATCTACGGATGCTCAGGGGACCTACGGTCACTCCCTTAAGTTCAGTTAAGATCGAGTCGACACCTCAACCCAGAGAGTAAGACGTCGGTGGTTGAGAGGCTGGGGCGAAAGTGTTAGAATATGTGTACATAAATTTATATGTTATGGGTGATTACGGGGGTAAGTCGTTTCTGAAATATGGTTTCCTTGCGTGGAGAATTTTCTGGTTGTTTTCCTTAGCCTTTATCTGTTGTTTGACTGATGAGAAAAATTGGAGTCGATTTATATTTCTGGTATTATATTTCATGATTTCTTTTTGTCTGAAGTGTTCAGTAGGTTTTCAACATCTTTTACTGCATAAATTTTCAGCTAAAAGAAACATGAAAATCTTAAGAAAATTACCCGCATAAAACATAAGTACATCGCAATTTATTGTATGAAATTACTGTTTCTTATGAACAAGACATTTACGTTATTGTATTATCCCTTTTAGTTCAACATTTGTGCAAAAATTTCTTTAGTACTAATCTATATATTGAGTTAGTAACACTTTGGATGCGTTTTTAAAAATGTTTTATAGACGCAGAAAAACGGCGTCCTGGGTATGACGATAAACTACATCCGAGTCCTGGGTAAGACGATAAACTACATCCAACAACAGCAAGGCCTCTGATAATACGTTTTTGAAAAAATAATGTTGCCAGCTGTATGTTTTGGAAAAAAAACAAAAACAATATTACCAACTTTACGTTTTTGAAAAAAAATAATATTACCTGCTATACGTTTTTGAAAAAATAATATTACCAGCTATACGTTTTTGAAAAAATAATATTACCTGCTATATGTTTTTGAAAAAATAATATTACCAGCTATATATTTTTGAGAAAAAAAATATTGTCAGAAATAGATTTTTGACCAAACAAAAATATTACAAAGAAAAAAAAAAGATGTCGGCATTAAATGACCCATTGACGTTGATATGCCGTAAAACAAAACAAACAAAGCAGAAAACGTGTTCGATAAATGTTATTATGTGACAAAGTGGGATTATTTTTAGAAATTAACTGGTATTGTGAACAAATAGTTTCTTTGGACGTATATATCAAATAAAAAATGGATAAGTATGCGTTTGAATTTAGTAAGTAGTGAATCTGTTCGTGCTTGGTTCTAATCACCATTCGTTACTTTGATGGATTCTAAGAATTGGTAATTAAATAGAATTATATTATATAATCTACCAATGTCTTTGCGTGCTGGGTAAGACGTTAAACTACATCCGCGTCCTGGGTAAGACGACAAACTAAGTCCAACAGCAAGACCTCTGATCAGGAGGTTTTGAGGAGCGTGGAACCACCTCTTACTTGCTGGTGTTCCCAGGTTCACCCTGACCCAGGGTGGTGGCACCTGTTGAGGTCCCAGCTATGGGCAAATAGTTAACTATTACCAGCAATACTTTTTTTGAAAAGCAATACAATTTGAAGTGAAAAATATTACCAGAAACAAATTTTTGATGAAACAAAATATTACCAGCAATAAAAAAAATATTGTCGGCATTAAATAACCCATTGAGGTTCATATGCCGTAAAACAAAATAAACCAAACCAAACTACCAATGTCTTTTTTATAAGACATAATCAAAATGGCTTCTATACTAAGATTAATGGCAAAAACTCAATAGTTTGTGTCATCAAACACAGTTATTTTGAACTTTCATAACATCGCCAGGTGGAAATATATATCTGAATAAAAAGCTCAACAAATTAAGTGGAAACTAATAAGTGAACTCATATAGTACTTTGTGAATTTTGTAGTTACTTTCCTCTGTGGCCCCGCGTCTAGTTATTTGGTCGAACTCTCTGCCCTCGGGCAGAGAGGAACCCGGACGAGGCTATGCCGAAGGGCAGAGTCTCGTTCGGGATGGTAGACTATCCCTGAACCCGTTATTACGGGTTCCAATAGGAAATATTTTTGGCCGAGCCTACGGGCCCGGAAAACCCACATTAAACCGGCCTTGTGCCACATGTAACCCTTGTGGGGGGGGTAGCTAAATATTACTTTCTTCTGTGGTAAAGAAATCATAATCACGAATTTCATATGCAAACCTGAAAAAAAAACTTGCTGTTTTAAAATTCAAAACGGATCACATTTCGAAAACCTCTTTGTTTTCGTCTCCCCCACCTCCTCTTCTCTCTCTTCCTCTCTCTCTCTCACTCTCTCTCACTCTCTCTCTCTCTCTCTCACTCTCTCTCACTCTCTCTCTCTCTCTCTCTCACTCTCTCTCTCTCTCTCTCACTCTCTCTCACTCTCTCTCTGTCCCGCCCTCTTCAATGCAAAACTTGCCAATATTCGATTATATGCGATCAATAGAAAGCGTGAAATCAATTCGGTGCATATGTGAACCCTTAAAAAAAAAGAGAGAAGTGAAGAAAAGCACGTGACGCCGACGCCATTTTGGACGGCAGATTTAGAGACATTCAAAAGTGCTTTCTGTTGATCAGCACGGGCACTTGACTCTGTACAGGGAAATCGCCCAAATATGAAATCTTCTTCCGACATTTCCTTTGAGCATTTCTTTCTTTATTTCTTTCTTCGCTGATTTTTTTTCTTTTCTTTATCGTTGATTTCTTTTTTTTTTCTTTTTATCCCTCATCTTTCCATCCTCCCGCCATTCATTCCCCCATTTTCTTCTTTTTTTTTTCTTCTTCTTCTTCGTCTTCTTCTTCTTCTTCTTCTTCTTCTTCTTCTTCTTCTTCTTCTTCTTCTTCTTCTTCTTCTTGTCTTCAATTTGTTCATTCCCAAAATTTAAGTCCGTAAGTGTGAAGTTGGCCATTCATAATTTGCAAAATGAGTCCCAAGAGAATGAAACATTTTTCCCAGGAAAATGTGTCCATGTCAGTATCATTATTTTGTAGACTTCTTTATTACTTTTCTTCTTTTTCTTTCTTTCTCTCTCTCTCTCTCTCTCTCTCCATATCTCTCTCTCTCTCTCTCTCTCTCTCTCTGTATGTGTGTGCGTACACGTATTTCTCTACTTCAAAGTCTGAATGTGAATGTCTCCATGCCTCCATAAGTGTCTAGAAACATACGTGCCTATGTGTAGGGGTAACGCGCGGACGCAGGGGTGTGTGTGTGGAGGGGGGGGGAGCTCAGTGAGTAAAACAGGAAGGAACAGGCAGAATCACTTTAAGCCCTTTAAATGCTTCACTTATTTTTCAGATATTTTTTGTTTATTCATATTTGCCAAATGAACTCCTTTTGCGGAACGAAGGGTGGGTGCTTGGTAGAGATGCAAGGAGCGGAACAGAAACTAATAATAGAATTTGGGAAGAGAAAAAGAAAGGAAAGCAATAAGAAGACAAGGAGGGAGAAGTGGAAAAGGGGGGGGGAGAAGTGTGAATAATAGAGAGTTTCGCGAAAGGCAAAGAAGAAATATTAAAATAACGAAAGGAAAGAAAAGAGGAGAGTCGCTGAATCAGTCATAGTGCAAAAAGAAAGAAAGAAAGAAAGAAAGAAAGAGAAAATGAATGGAAAGAAAGAAAGAAAGAGAAAATGAATGGAAAGAAAAAAAAAGAAAGAAAGAGAAAATGAATGGAAAGAAAGAATGAATCAATCAATCAATCAATGAATGGAGAGAAAGAAAGAAAGAAAGAAAGAAAGAAAGAAAGAAAGAAAGCGTTTTTGGCTATAATGACCTTATTAAGACCAGTAATTAGAATATATCACTAATTTTGAGCTCTGTGAAATGGTAAATAAAGATTTAAAAACATTTTAAATTACAACTGATGCCTTTGTCTTTGTGTTTTTATTTTACAGTTAGATATTTCACAGGCTATAAGAAAGAAAGAAAATTTTGATTGTGGAAAAGAAAAAAAATTTGCATAAACAATAAAAAACAAAAACGCCTCGTCTATTTCCGTTCTATATTTAAATGAAAGTTTTAGTTAATTTCGTTTTTTTTTTTTTCCTTTTGAATTTCAAGTAGAATTTCTGCTCTATTACACCAAAGAAAATATATACAAATCCGAGCTCGAGCGTCAACGTCAGCTTTTTATTTTTTATTTTTTTTTTTTGTGTGAGGTGGGGGTTGCACGTCTTATTCAAGAAGAAATCCTTTCAATGAAACTCAAAACGTTTTCGAAAAAATAAAAAAGCATTTATTCCATATTCCAACTTTTAATCATTTCCTTTCGCTAAAATTCTGTCAGCTTTTAATATGCAAATCAATGTTTTCATGATAAAGCTGTTGCTGTTATCCAATATATATTTGCTCAAACTTTCAGGATATACAGTGTAACTCGGATATAAGAGACCCGGAAATAAGAGAAACCCGGATATAAGAGAGATTTTCTATGGTCCAAAATTAGAGCCTGTGTTAATGTATATATAATAGACCAAACCCGGATATAAGAGAAATCCGGATATAAGAGACTTCTTCTCCGGTCCCGATAACTCTCTTATATCGGGGTTACACTGTACATACATTCCTATAATAAATATGC
>OZ038497.1:38410622-38458122 GCA_964036315.1 Acanthosepion esculentum
TACCTATATAGGGTAAGTTGACATATGTTCCCATAAAGATATACCAGCAGCCCTATTGAGAAAATCATTTTTTTGCTAGGAGAAAGCAGCCAGAAAATCAGATACCCAATGATTTCCTCAACGCGACTACAGTAAAACACTTTACATCTATTACAATTCTTGAAATATTTGCCAGGTATGATCTTTTTATCAGACTTTAGTTTTGAACTGCTAGAATATATCTAGAAAATCAGATACCCAATGATTTCCTCAACGCGACTACAGTAAAACACTTTACATCTATTACAATTCTTGAAATATTTGCCAGGTATGATCTTTTTATCAGACTTTAGTTTTGAACTGCTAGAATATATCTAGAAAATCAGATACCCAATGATTTCCTCAACGCGACTACAGTAAAACACTTTACATCTATTACAATTCTTGAAATATTTGCCAGGTATGATCTTTTTATCAGACTTTAGTTTTGAACTGCTAGAATATATCTAGAAAATCAGATACCCAATGATTTCCTCAACGCGACTACAGTAAAACACTTTACATCTATTACAATTCTTGAAATATTTGCCAGGTATGATCTTTTTATCAGACTTTAGTTTTGAACTGCTAGAATATATCTAGAAAATCAGATACCCAATGATTTCCTCAACGCGACTACAGTAAAACACTTTACATCTATTACAATTCTTGAAATATTTGCCAGGTATGATCTTTTTATCAGACTTTAGTTTTGAACTGCTAAAATATATCTAGAAAATCAGATACCCAATGATTTCCTCAACGTGACTACAGTAAAACACTTTACATCTATTACAATTCTTGAAATATTTGCCAGGTATGATCTTTTTATCAGACTTTAGTTTTGAACTGCTAGAATATATCTAGAAAATCAGATACCCAATGATTTCCTCAACGCGACTACAGTAAAACACTTTACATCTATTACAATTCTTGAAATATTTGCCAGGTATGATCTTTTTATCAGACTTTAGTTTTGAACTGCTAGAATATATCTAGAAAATCAGATACCCAATGATTTCCTCAACGCGACTACAGTAAAACACTTTACATCTATTACAATTCTTGAAATATTTGCCAGGTATGATCTTTTTATCAGACTTTAGTTTTGAACTGCTAGAATATATCTAGAAAATCAGATACCCAATGATTTCCTCAACGCGACTACAGTAAAACACTTTACATCTATTACAATTCTTGAAATATTTGCCAGGTATGATCTTTTTATCAGACTTTAGTTTTGAACTGCTAGAATATATCTAGAAAATCAGATACCCAATGATTTCCTCAACGCGACTACAGTAAAACACTTTACATCTATTACAATTCTTGAAATATTTGCCAGGTATGATCTTTTTATCAGACTTTAGTTTTGAACTGCTAGAATATATCTAGAAAATCAGATACCCAATGATTTCCTCAACGCGACTACAGTAAAACACTTTACATCTATTACAATTCTTGAAATATTTGCCAGGTATGATCTTTTTATCAGACTTTAGTTTTGAACTGCTAAAATATATCTAGAAAATCAGATACCCAATGATTTCCTCAACATGACTACAGTAAAACACTTTACATCTATTACAATTCTTGAAATATTTGCCAGGTATGATCTTTTTATCAGACTTTAGTTTTGAACTGCTAGAATAAATCTAGAAAATCAGATACCCAATGATTTCCTCAACGCGACTACAGTAAAACACTTTACATCTATTACATTTCTTGAAATATTTGCCAGGTATTATCTTTTTATCAGACTTTAGTTTTGAGCTGCCTGAATAAACCATTCTGTTACAGGTTTTAACCTAAAGCTATATGTTGAAACATACCTACGGACGATAATGGGTGTGTCCCCATTCAATAAATACAGTAGTAAATATTGTATGTTGGTCCGCAGTTGAAGATTCGTCTCCGGCTGTGCTGGTCAAACTCTCCGCCTCCTAAGTCCGGGTCACTTTTCCGTTGTTCAAACTGCTCGACATACAATTCAAGTCGTTTATGTGTGAATTAAATCCTCAATTCTTCCCACGGGATTTTGGTATTAACCCTTCTCGTTTCAATGTCTCTCATCGCATAACGTTTTCTACTGAAAGAAAACTTTCTTAGGTTTTATTTTATCGTGGTAACAACAAATAGTATCACAATTGTGTTATTCATTGTCTTGTTATTTTTATCTTGCTATATCATTCGTTTCCGTATGCCACGTTGATCAGAATTATGACGTATGAGTCAACAAGGAAGCGCGCTGTCTGTGTGTGTATCCTATAGAAGATGTTTTTAATACAATATAAATAGTGTGCGTAAATCTGGTCTTAAACAAAAGATTTTATTTTAATGTAGTTTGGTTGGTGACTCCTTACTTAAGAATTTTCATTTTTTTATTATAATAAATCGTATATTACATTAAAAAAACACTCAGAAATAGGTGCAAGCAATCAAAATGAATATGGCTCAATGGAAAACGTGGAAAATTGAAAAACTATAGAACATAGATATGAGAGAAATTTTTTTAAAAACTAAAGAAATAGCAGGGCAGAAAACGTGCTCTTCGATAGCATGCATAATATCTGTTGTTGCATACCTACGGACGATAATGGGTATGCCCCCATTCACATAAATACAGTAGTAAATACTGTATGTTGGTCTGTAGTTGGAGATTCAGACAGCGTTGAAGGCCTTACCAGACCTGATACGACCGTTTTTCTACCACGCTAGGAAATTCGTATTTTGTTCTGCAAACTCCGTTTTAGTTAATTTCAATTTTATTTTACTTTTTTCCGTTCTCTTTTTCTGACTGTTATTTGAAAAAGGTTTTTAATTTTTTCTTTTTTTTTCAATTTATTACATTCCCATTTTTATTTTTCCTTTTATTTTTTATTTATTCTTCTATTATTAGTTTTTGATTTTTACTGTTAAGTCTCCTTTTAAAGTTATTTTTCCGTTTCTTTTGATTTTCTATATTCCCCTTCCAGAGTTTAATTCTTCTACGTGTTATCTTTTTGTCATCGTCCGACTTTATTTTTTCTTTGTTTATTTATTAAGTGTTATTTACTACGTCTTACTTCGTTCTTTGTTTTTTCCTTTTTAATATCCTTTAAGCGTTCTGTTTTATTTGTTTAATTCTTCCGTGTTCTTATTTGTTCTAATTTTTTGTCTTTATTTAGTCTAATCTGTCCGTTTTTTAATTTTATTTTCGTATTTCGTTCATTGGCAAACCTTTTTACCGGCAGCCATATTGAATTTTTGTTTAGTTTATACGTATTGTTTGTTTCGAATTCGTGTTTGTAGATTGTCTTTTTTACTTTTATATTTAGTTTTAAAAAATGGTTTATTGTTATTTAAAGTGTTTTCTTTATAGTTTACCTTATTTTGTGTAATTTTTCGGGTCTTCGTTCGTATAACATTTGTTTTTGGTATTTTTCGTTTGAACTTTTGTTTTCCATACTAATTTTGTGTATATTTATTTTTTCGTTTTTATTTGTTTGTGACCAATTGTTCACGTTTTTCTTGTCAATTCCTTAATTTGTCTGAAAAGTTTTACTGTTTTTTTGGTTCCGTTTAAATAGAAAAAAAAGAGAAAAAGCAAAAAAGACCCCCCCCCCCCTTTTCAAAATGGTCCTTAAAAATCTTTTCGGGACCAAAAGGAAAAAGAAAGATCCACCCGATAAGAAACAGGAGAATAAACAGGAGAATGTTATGGAGATATCAGTCACAAGAAAAAGAAAAAAAGACCCCCCACACTTTTCAAAATGGTCCTTAAAAATCTTTTCGGGACCAAAAGGAAAAAGAAAGATCCACCCGATAAGGAACAGGAAAATAAACAGGAGGATATTATGGAGATATCAGTCACCGTCGAAAAGACCCAACAGCCTGAGGTTGTTGCCGATATTTCCAGTGAGAGTATGGTAGCTGGAAAGTCCCAAAATACTGAAAACCTGACGAAATCTGACGAATCAATGGAGGCCAAAAGTTGCCAAAATTCCCTAAAACAGACAAAAGCTGCTGAAGATGAAAAAACTAAAGATGAAAATGTACTGGTCGGAGAGACGCCCTCCTGCTAGACGTCCTCACCTAAGTGTTCAATCAACATCACGGAGTTCTTCGAGAAAGCCAAAAGTTACACACATCTGGTGACAGCAGATGGGTTTTTGGTCAATCCCGAAGAATTAAAGAGAGTTGAGAAAAGAATTGTGTCAGTCTTTGTGGTGGACAAGTGTTCGCGAAAAATTTGTCGCTCCACAAAAGACACCGTAGTTAAATCACTAATTTCTCTGGGGATCAAACCCCAGATGGTGATCAAAGGAAAGGGATTTTTCTGTGGGACGTTCTGCTACCCACGCCTGCCGACTGTGAAGCCGCTTTTAGTCGTGATTTCGTACGTAACGACCTAATTCTGCGTACAGAATATGAAGGCAGGCGGAGGACATCCCCCCCCGTATCAGTATTTGAGGTTCCTCCTCAAATCATCGGGGAGCACTGGCCGCTTATCTGTGCCAATTTGGTCAGATACTCAGTGCTTCCTCTGACGATTTGACCGGGGGTGGAGTTTCGAAATCATGATAGACTGGAAAGCCTTCATTTCCATCCCCAACTGTCTGTATATAGCGGACCAGAAGATGCCAATTATAGTCACCGGGCGTAGACCGACATGCTGGAAGTGTGGACAGACTGGTCACCTGTCCTCTTCCTGCACAGAGAAGAAGACCTCTGAGATTCTGTCCCTTGTCGACCTGCGACCGAGTCTGTTACATCCGGTTCGCCTGTAATGGGCATGTCAGCGATCGGGATCGGTATGGTTAAACCCCCGGTTGGGTTTGTCTCTCAGCCCCCATTCCCCGAAAAAACTTTGCCCACCGCTAGTGCGGTTGAGGAGAAGGAAGAGTGAGAATGGCAGGTTGTTGGTAAGGTCAAATGGAAGCTCCGGACAGCGGAACCTCGTTCTACTGAAGTCCCCACGGCTAAAGACACGCACACCCCATTCCCTCTACCATTATTAAGGGCGACTCTTCGACCACCTACTCGGACAAACTGCATCAACAGCGGCTAAGATACGAGCCCTCTTTCGAGAAAAAGGAGAAATTATAAAAGTTAAAGCAATCCTTAAGACAATTTATATCAGCGCCGTCGTCTTCATCCTCTAAACAACCCACCATGACTCCACCCCTTGTTTTGCAAACAATAACCCTGACCTCTTCAAAATTGACTCCACTGAAAAAAAGTCTCCTTCTAAATCCCCCTTAAAAGCTCGTCCATAACTCCCAATACATACCCTATTAAAACACCCAGTAATTCACCACTGAAAACTGAAACACAAAAGCTACAACGCAGCCCTTCCTCGGACTCTGCAGAACCCAACAAAGTAAAAAAAAGTAAAACATAAATTACTTTTCAATAGGGGCAGTGGAAGTTGTTTGTCGGGTGAAAAACACCAATCTGTCAGAGCATTTTCCCTATTCCGGAAATCAAAAGATCTAAAAATACTTTTAAATTTAAAAAGAATAAACAATTTGGACATTGAAGATAAAAAAAACTTTCTCCTGACTAAATGAATATTAACTGTTGTAAGAGCAGGACATGGCTCAGAAAACATGTGGGCCATGTTACGAGAAGCTAACAGCGCTTTTGATATTTATCCGCCATTTGCTTACTTTGATAACGAAAACGAGAAAAAACTAAATCAACTCTGTTCAGGGAGGCTCCTGCTTTTCGTTCACCCCTCCCTGTATAGAGCTATTAAGCTAACTTTCCTCCTGGACACTGGCGGGCCTGTCTCCTGATGACACCATCAAAAATGAGATGGGTACTGGCTCCATGGGAGAGGCCGTCCTATCCTCGGTCATGTTCAATACAGGAGAGCAACCCTAATCGGTGTTCACTATGGCTCTCTTGTTAGCAAGTATAAATGCCCGAGGCCTGAGGCCAGAATCTCGCAGGGCGAGGCTCACTCGTGACCTTCAGCGCCTCGGGGTGACTGTTTGTTGTGTGCAGGAGACCCGGTTTTCTACTCATGACCACGAGAGCATTCTGTCTAGAGGATTCTCACTCTATTCAGCATGTTTTGATGGTCGCTTGAGATGTGTCTCTTGTCTAGTGAGAAAGTCTTTCAAGGCTGCGTGTACTCTTGTCTTTGCAAAACCGGCGGGCAGGCTTTGCGTGCTGGATGTTACCATAAAGGATGAGGCTCTTCGACTCATTGGGGTTTATGCGCCTAATAAGCATTTTGAGCAGCCTGCTTTTTTTTCGGCAGATCGAGCCGTTTTTGACATCTTGTCGGGCAGTTTTTGCGGAGGATTGGAATGCCGTCCTTGACCCGACATAGATCGTAGTAGGCCAAATTGGGGCACTAAGAACCGAGATAGGAAACCATTTCGAGACCTTATCGACAAGATCAAACTTGTCGATAAGGTCCCGAAATGGTTTCATATCTCGGTTCTTAGTACGGTGGGGATGGGTTAGATAACTTTCGCCCCTTGACCATGTTAAATACAGAGTTAAGGATTTTGGCAAAGATCTTAGCCAACCGTTTGCAGCTTGTCCTGTCTAGTCTGATTATCTCCGAACAGACTTGTGCTGTGAAGGGCAGGACTATTCAGTACAACCTTCATATGGTACGCTTGATCTTAGAACAAGTCGACAGTGAAGCCGCGCTGATCAATTTAGATCAGTCCAAAGCCTTCGATAGGATTGACTTGGAGGCTGTCCTTTCGGCGGCCAGTTTCGGGCCGGACTTTTGCTCCTGGATCCGACTTCTGTATGCATCTCCCGATGCACTGGTGAAAGTGAATGGGGTAAGATCGGAGCCATTCGTATTTTCTCGCTCCATTCGTCAAGGTTGTCCGCTTTCGCCTTTGCTTTACGTTCTTGCGTTGGAACCTTTCTTTCGCAAGTAAAAGACGAATGCGGTCCTACGCGGAATTTCTCTACCTAGGCCAGGTATTCTGCCTATGCTGATGAGGTTTCGGTTCTTGTGTCGAGCAGAGCCGAGATTGACGAAGTCAGCAAAGAAATCAGTGGTTATGAGATGGTGACAGGGGTCAAGATCAACCGCGATAAGTCTGTTGGTTTGCGGTTGGGTGCGAGGAAGGTGGTTTCTCTTCCCGGACCTTTCTTCTGGACGGATAGGCCGGTCAAGATATTCGGCATCTGGTTCGGTCCTGATCTCCAGCTGGACATGAATTGGTTGGAGGTACAAGGGAAGGCCGAGATAGCAGTTGATCTGTGGTCTCAGAGGAATATTTACTTGAAGCGGGTGACGGAAGTATGCGTTTCACACATCTAGCCGATTCTACTTTACCGATTCTCTGTACTTGCACTTCCGTATGCCACACTAATGTCATTAGTAAGGCTCTTGTTCTCTTTCTTGTGGAGAAGCAAGGCCACAATGGTAACTCGAGAGATCTGTTGCTTTCATTCATCTGAAGGTGGTCTGAGTATGCCTAGCATTGAGATTCGTCAATATATGCTTCGCATCGTCTTCCTAGACCGAATGTGTTGCGAATCAGATGAGGAGGGCGCCTTCTGGAAGGAAGACGCCCGTAAGAACTTTCCATCCCTGAGGAGTGTGCACTCGAGCGAGGAGGAGGCCCACCGTTTATCCCGAGCCGAATGCTCCTTCTATCGCGAATGTCGTCGTGCTTTGAAATGCCTCTTATGGGCGTCGGGTGGCCTCTCCAACTTTGGCATTGTCTCGTAGGGCATTATATCAAGTGTTAGTCAGGGGGTCCGTTCGTAATGATCTGATTAACGAGCTCGATCTTACGAAGCAGGAGGCTCTCTCAATATGGCCTTGGGCGCCCGGGTTGAAATGCCTCAATAACGATGAGGCATCACTCACCTGGCTGATGATTCGTGGGGCTCTCTGGGTCGCCAAAAAACTTCGTTCAGCGGGCTTGAAGAAATCTCCAAACTGCCGATGCTGTAGTGGGGAAGTCGAGACCTTGGGTCACACCTTATTTCATTGCAGGGTGATAGCGCCGTTGTGCAAATTTGTTGAAGGTCTCATGGTCCGCATGCAGTAAGGAAATTTCTTTGTCCTTGAGGCCAGTTCTGTTTGTAGCAATGTAGTGCCACCGATGACGAAGGCTGAACACTATGTGTTTTTGTGCTTACTAGGTGTTATGAGAGTCGTGACTTGGACGTCACGTCAGAAGGAATTCTATGAAGGCGAGAAGTTCACTTCTTCCCAACTGATCTTGTTCTTTAAGCATCAGCTTAAAGTCAAGATTAGAACGGAAAAACGGCGGCACACTTCCTCAGAATTTGGCAGAAGGTGGGTGAATCTTGCGCGTTTGTGTTGAGTAAAAGGGGCTGACCTAGTGGCATTTTGATGCCGGTTAGGCATCAGGATATTGTTCTTCCTGGGTTGAACTTTGGCAACCCATCCCGAAATTAGGATAGTTTAGGTTTTGTTTTTGAATACTTAGTTTCCTTTTTTCCCCAGTTAACTTAGCTAAGATGTGTATGCTCATTGACCCCTTCTATTTCTGTCCCTATTTTTCTTTAGTTTAATTCACCGTCCCGTTAGGTGGTCAGTGATGTCAGTTCTCTGGTGGATGCGAGGCGCCTTTCGATATCGCGTATGTGTTTTTCGTATTTGTTGTTGTGTCTGAATGAGTGCGTGTCAGTGTGAGTGCATTGCATGAATGAATGTTTTTATATTATTATAGTCCTGTATTGATTTCGTCCAGTTCACTGATGTTTCTGCCACGTTTAAGGATTGTGGGTTTTTTTTATTACTAAGATAATTTTGTTTAGTTTCTTGTAAATCGATTATATTCATATTTTACATGGTCATTAGGGATTTTTTAAATTGTTGTTTTATTCCCCTCCCTACCCCAACAGACAATGAATTGTACATATGGCGTATATTTAGGATTTTCATAGAGACAATGAGGCATTACGATAGATGCAGTAAGAAAGGTAAGTAAGAATGCGTTGTTTTGGTGTTAGGAATATTGTTTGTATGTCTGAGTCAGTGTTTGTGGCTAGCTAAGTTTAAAATTATGACAGATGAAGACCGTCCTTTTTCCCCACCACACCATTTTTGGCCATGTGCCACATTTTGTATTTTATTACAAATAAATATTGTAGTTGGAGATTCGTCTCCAGCTGTGCAGAGAGGATCCTCAGACAAGGCTATGTCGAAAGGCAGAGTCTCGTCTCGGGAAATAGCTACCCGGTCCCGTTTTATACGGGGTCTACGGGGAATTTTTGGTCGAGCCTATGGACTCGGATACCCCACATTAAATTAGGCCTTGTGCCACATCTGACCGCGTGAGACTCTTGGAAGATATTCTCTAGTTGGAGATTTATTGTGGAATTCACTTGACTCACTTCTAGCAGTTGACTACTTCTACGCGCCGCTGGCGAATTTTATATGAGTTACTCTTGTCCTAAGTATTATCGTTCATTACCAACCTTCGTGTGATTATTCTATTCAGTAACCTTCCCTAAGTTACAACACTATACAATCCCTGATTATTGAGATTTCAGTATCTTGTGATCGCATTCAGGTTGGTTTGGTTTTTAACTTTAGCTTTTCGGTTTCGTTTTATTTCTATGTCGGCATTTCATACACATCGTTTAGATTTTGATTGAATTTTTAGTCCCTTTGTTGAGTGTAGCTTTTTAGAAGATTTATGCTGATAAACATTCTCTAAAATCCAGTCCCTCGGTTCTAGCCCTATTGTTATGGTCATATGTGAATTCTACTTGGATCAGTTCTCTTCCTCCAGATGTTCTAGATACTACCTATCTAGATAGTACCTATCTAGAACATCTGGAGGAAGAGAACTGATGAGCTACATCTACTTTGTGATGACGAATTTTATATAGGGTTAAAAAATTTCTGATTTCTCATTTTTCTATTCTACAAACATTTTTCAGTTTATCACAATAAATGGATGCATAATAATATGTCGTCATTATTGTTCTTATTTTTTTTACAGTTTTTCATCACATAACTAAGCGAAGTAAATGTTTTCCTTAGGAAGTTATTGTTATTATTATTATTAATAATATATATATATATATATAATATAAAAGTGGATACTGAAGTCAACACTGAGAGTTGATAGTCTGTTTCATGCTTGAATGCAGTCTTCTCTCCACGAAAATGTGTGATTTATTTTTGTTTTTAATTTCCCATACATATTTAGTTCGCTTATTTACTATTTGCAAAGGCTGTTTTGTTTAGTTTCTTTGTTTCTAGAGACATCCAGTTACTCCTATGTATATTTTTCTTTGTTATCTGCTGATTTTACAGTGGCTTTATATATTATATTGTTCTGTAAGCAGTTGCCGTTCAAGGGACATTCGGGGTTTTTTTTTCTCTACAGTTACATGTCGTTTTGATTTGTGTGGGTGGTTTATTGGTGGTTTTCTTGTTTTTCTTGTTCGTTTCATGATCTCGGTTCAATTGTAGCTGATTTCAATGCGTGAAGAGTGCTTGATGTGGGAAAATGTTTGTGTATGAGTTTAATGAATATTTTCCTACTTTTGTATTTTACGTTTTTATTGTGCGGTGGGTTCAGCCATCTAATGTTTCTTTACCTGTTAGATTTTTGTGCTGTGTGTTGTGTATGTGAGTGTTGCGGAAAATTCGCTATATTTTAGAGCGGTTTCATTATTTTCTTGGCTTCGTTAAAGATGGATTCACAGGAAGAATTGTCAGATAACCTGCGGTTAATTGATTGGGGGATCTGCTAGATCATTGATGGTGAATGACAGTAAGATGTAAGTATATAGAGGGGTTTGTTATTACGTTTTCTATATAGTTTTTATGTACTTTTTCTTAAGTTGAATACGACATCTAGGGATCTACTTCTTTTAAGTTAGTTTTTATGTCTTTGTCGATTTTGTTATTGTTTTTCTGGTTTTATCTGAGTTTTGTCTGTTACATTTTCTCAAGATTATGAGACCGTCGTCCCTGTAGGGGCCTATATCATTTTTATCGATTATTTTACTTAGTTCGAGTAGCAAATGTATACCTATAAGCTCACAGGTTTTTAGCACCGTCAAATCTTCCCATTGTAATGTCAAAGATTCTTTCTTTCGTTATCCATCGCACATGACCTGACGATTTGCCTTTAAGCATGAAACAGACTGTCGTCGCTGGGTGTTGACCTCAGTATCCACTTTTATATTTACATACGCTCTATTCCTGATATCGAGTACTTTAGCTCATAAATATAGCATACCTAAAGATTATTTTTATCGTTTATATATATAGAGAGAGATGATAAAAATTTTATGATATATGTAAGGTTATATATATATATATATATATATATATATATATATATATATATATATATATATATATAATGGCGGGTTACTCGTTTGCTAGGGTGGATAACCAATCCCTTTTACCGACACCCGCTCAGACACATTCGTGTGTTTGTTCAGCGCCCACAGCGCGCACATGTGATGTGGCTTAACAGATCTTAGTTACAGTTTCTTAGAAATTATGCATAATATTTTTTAACAGGGCCGTACCGATCATCATGACTTGGGATAAGTATATATATATATATATATATATATATATATATGCGTCCTAAAATCCGTTAAACAAATGTACATGCATAATGAAAATATGCACAAAGTTTTAACTAAACAAAGTGTTTGTGTTATTATTAAGATGAAAGGCCAAAATTATTTTAATACTTTTTAGAACCTTCGAAATTGTGTTTAAAATTCCACATCAAATGGAGACCATACAAAATGTTATTGTTTTTAGAAGATCATACAAAAATATATTTTTTTACATCTTTAACCCCCTACTCCTGAACAAACACATACAAAAACACACACACACACACTTGTTTAATTTTCTGAAATTTCGAGAAAATCTTTTTTGTAGCAATTGATTCTTATTCTAGTTATAAGCACAAGTTCTCCGAGAATTGAAATTATCAAATTTTGGGGGTCAAACAGGAGCCTCAGTTAACGAAAACCTGTTCTGAATTGAAAAATTAAAAAAATGACATATTTTAATTAGAAATGGTTTCATTTTCTTTTTAAGAATAAAATATATTATCGATGCTATTTGTCTCAAGGAAATTTTTTTTCAATGAATAATAAATTTTTATAAGAATAGTTTTCATTTTTTAAAATCTTAATTTGAATAATTTAGAAACTTTTTCAAATTATTAATATTACTATTAAATAAAACAATATTTCTTTTTTCCTTATGTGCCATGTCCCACGTAGACGATAGTGGCTCTCCACAATTTCCTGTGCTTTGTAGCTCTTAATAAATTTTGTCTTTTTTTAATTTCATTTAAACACTTTCCGCCATTCATTTACTAAGGTTCATTCTTCTTCTATGTGCCGTGTCCCTTCAAGAAGTTAGCGATTATGGCTCTCCACGATTTCTTGTCCTTTGTAGCTCTTAATAAATTTTGTCCTTTTTTTATTTCTTTTAAACACTTTTCCGCCATCGATTTACTCAAACACACAAAGTATGTCATACGTTGTTTTTCTCTGTCCCTCTTGCTCTCAATCTGTCCTGTGAGTATCAAATTTTCCAAGCCATTCTTTCCCACTATGTGCCCCAGAAATTTCAAATGTCTCTTCCTGGTGTTAAGTATAAGTTTCCTTTTTGTTTCCATTTTCTCGAAAACCTCGTCGCTGCACATGTGTTCGGTTCATCATATCCTCAGCATCATTCTGTAGATCCACATTTTTGTTGCTTCGACTTTCTTCTTTGAGGAAAGTGTCCAGTATTCACTGCTATATAAGAAGACGGACATGTAACAGTTCAGCAATGTTTTCTTTGTTTCTAACGACGTTTTTCTGTTCTCTGCTTACCTTTTGGGAGTGCATCTCTGGTTATTCCAATGCTTCTTCAGATCTCAGTGTCGCACTTTCCGTTCTTTGTTAGAACACTTCCGAGATATTTAAATTTTGATTTTGGTATCTCCGATTTGTAATTTGCATTTTGGACTTATTATCTGGTTAACAACCATATATTCTGTCTTGTAGTTTATGCTTAGTCCTTTCTTTTCGCTTTCCTTCACTATATTCTGTAGGAACTTTTGTAGTTTTCTTTCCGTGTCTACTATCAACACTGTGTCATCTGCATATCTTATGTTGTTAAGATCGTGGCCGCCAATAATGAATCCTGGTAGGACTCCTAGTTCTCTCAGCAACCATGACATATTTGGGAAGGATATTAAAATAATCAAGCAACTATACCGGTAGCAAACTGTCTGTATACGGATAGAAAAATAGATAGAGATATAAGACAAGGAGGTGACTTTTCACCGGATTTATTCAATCTATACAGCGAAGTCAATAAAAGCTTCTATGAAGATATTTCATTTTTCAAATGCATTTTAAGCCTTATGTGTCGCTTTTTTGGATATATAGATATAGATATAGATATAGATATCCACAGACACACTGTTTCGTTGTATCACAGCTCTTCCGTGTGGCTAGACGTCCGATTGCTTCAAGCTGGGATCGAAATCCGACCGATTTGGTATGTCAGAGATCTTACCCATAGGCTATCGTCGCACGACAGAAATACGCAAGAAATGCGCCAGTGTCCCGGAGAGCTCAATTCACTTGAAGAGCAATGCGTTAATAGCAGTAGGAGCCACTCTTATTAAAATTACTCTTTTCTCAAGAGATCTCAACCGGATTTCCCGGAAGCATATATTGTCATCCACAGACAGACTGTTTCACTGTATCACAGCTCTTCAGTGTGGCTAGATGTCCGATTGCTTCAAACCGGAATCAAAACCCAACCGATATATATATATATATATATATATATATATATATATATATATATGAGGTACAGTGGAGTAATAGATAGCGGCTTGGATTGAGAAAACGGAGAGTTGAGTTCGAATTCCAGTCGAATCTATTACATTCACTTACAGTACACTTGGGAATGGTATGAATCCTCTTCTTCTTCTTCTTCTTCCCCCTCCTGGTATGGGTAAATAGCAGGACAGACCGAGATCTATAGTCTTGGATGGCATCTGATCTAGAAGAACAACAACTCTGAATCCAAAACCCGCGGAGGGTCATTTGGCGACCTTGTGGCACGTAGTGCACCAGGTCTTTGTATTTGGCCCTTCAAAAAGTGTGGATGGTTCTGCACAAAACCTTCACCACTATAATCAACTGGCTGTCGGTTTCCTAGAAACTGAGCTGCTTGGCTCTCATACGTTGAATACAGCGGGAGTGTCGAATATACACACACACACATATATATATATGTATGTAAAGTCGTATATATATATATATATATATATATATATATATATATATATATATATATATATATATATATATATATATATATATATATATATATATATATATACAAGTCGTTAACATATATAAATAGCTCGGGCGTTCAAATCGAGGGCTTGTCAAGGGATTACCTGAAACATTGTACTAACAACAATAACTTCATAAAGAATCGATTGGATATCAGTTTGTTTCTTTCTTTTCATGCCGGTGATTTGCAGCGATGAGTAACCTAAAGAAAACTTATAATCTGACTTAAAATTAAGGGCAAATATTAATGTAAATTCTTTGGGATTTTTTTTACAATTTACAACGAGTTCTAAAATTAAAAAAGAATAGGTATTAATTTTTCAATAAAACACACAAAGAAATAGACGTGTGCAAAATTCTGCGCTTAACCCCGACAAAGAAAATACAAGCATTTAACACGTCATCATTACTTCTAGTAAATTAATTCAAATTTTGGATATACTATACATCTGTATGATGTTATTGAAACTATTGACTTCTGTCTTGTCTAAATCCATTAATGAACCGCTATAAATGGTATCCAGTCGCACAGTCGCCGTAGAATGACTTAAGTAATTACATCTCTCGCCATTATTCTTCGTCAAAGTAATGATCATAAAGAGAAAAGTCATTTACAAAAGCAGTTTTCTGGTGAAATCGTTATAGAAATTGTCTGTTTCCCACTGGATTGTAGCCAGGAGGATAAGGAGTTGACGAGCAATATGTGTTTATTTTATTCATCGAAAAAGCATGACGAGAAAGCTACCGAGGGAGCAAACAATGCAAGAATGGGTGTTACAAGGAAAGATGTTTCAAGATGTATCGTCTGCTGTCATTTTAAGTGACAAATGAGAAAGAAGCTGCCGGTTGACATGCACATTCAGTTACACATATAATTACTGGCTGAATACAAAGAGAAAAAAACATTTCTTTTCCCTTGATTTCCCCCCTCTCTGTTTCGCACAAATTCTTCTCTCCCTCTCTCTATGAGTCACTCTTCTTTCCTCCTCTCACGTATTATATATCAACACATATTAACGCCTCCATCACACGTCCCCACACACATATGGTAAAGATTTTTTTTTTATTAAGCTTAGTCTAATACAGATTTAAATTGTGGAAAATGAGATCAGAAAGATTGTGTAGCATCAGTATACCAAACGGAGAGGCTCTACATACATTGGCTATCATAGTTTCAGACCTCGGATTGGCGCAGTTAACTAAGCCAGACCCACACTTATATATTTTATACAGTGAGTCAGACATGCGAAAAGACACACGTCAAGAAAAAAGAAACCAATATTATAGGTGCAAGCAAGTAAAATGTCAACTATTTTACGTGAATCAAGACGCTGATTTATAGAAACTGGCGCAAAGAGAAGGCGGCCTCAGTCGGCCCCGTTTATTACATGGTCTCGCCAAGAAAACCTATTACCATGAATAATGGAATAGTGCCACTAGTGCCAACAGATCCATTCGACTTACTAACTACCGGTTGCATTTCTCATTGGCCATGTTGTTAAACGAAACTTTTGCAAACGCGCGTGAAATTCAAAGTTTAGTAAGAAGTGGGTGGAAACGAAGAGAAAGAAAACAAACAAAAAAGTTTGCAATGGTATTTGGCCGAATTATAGTATTTGGGTGTTCCAAAAAAAGACCCCAAAAAAAACAAAAAAAAAACAATACTTTCTTCTCGGCACCTACCCTCCATTACAAATAAACCTTTAGATCTATCTATCTATCTATCTATCTATCTATCTATCTATCTATCTATCTGTTCACTATCTTTCTATTTATTTCCGTCTGCTATCTATCTATCTATCTATCTCCAATACATTACTTTCCCCACCCTCGTATTAGCAATCTACCCACCCTGGTGTCAGACATTGTTGCACTTCTTTTAACCTTTCTCCTGTTTCGCTTCTACAATTCATCGTCGCCCTTTGTTGTCTGGGAATCGCAGTTTGATTACATATATTTACGCTCTGGAGGCAGAATGAAACAGAGAAGACGGACAAAATACATCTAAGAGTTTGGCTACCTCAACGTTTCTCTGTGGATGTGTTTGGGGTGGTAGTTGCATTTACGTGTGTTGATGTGTATGTGCTTATCTGTAATTCTCTTTATGTAAGCATAGATTTCGAATATACAATTCTCTCTAAAAAACACGAACAGATTAACTGTTGTACATAATTTGTTATTCGTCAAAAAAATCGGTAATGTGTTTGCTTTTAAATATACATTCGTATGCACGTCAGACCACAAGAAAAATGGCATTCAATAATGTAAACTCATGGTTTATTATAAAACATAAACGTCGTCTCTTTTTTTTTTTAAAGGTTAACAAAATCATCTCACTATTTAGTTAATTTCAATCTTCGCTGGATGTTCAATAAAGGTAACCTTAATAAATACCTATGCGCATGCAAAGACCTCTTTCTCTTTAAGAAAGAATATGAAGAGAAAAAAAACTACAAATAAAAGGTAATTTCTGAATAAGCTTAAAAAAAACCGCAAATAAAAAAAAATATCCCTGCGTAGCCCCAGTATATTTGTAGTGAACAAAACAAGATCTAGATTTAAAATTCAAATGCTAAGCACTGACTCATTGATTTTGTTAGAAATTAAAAAGACTCGAATTTACAAACTTTGTTTTGGATTCGTTTTAACGTGTGTTGACACACACGCAAAAAAGAATCCAAAACAAAACTCGTGAAATTTCACACCTTGATGCGAAATGTTTTTCGTCCAATAGAAAACTAGGAAACATTTAAAAACAAAATTCAAATAATCAATTCTCAGAAACAAAATCTTTTATTGACATTTTCGCGAGTCGACGCGAAGTTTGTTCGTCGTCCAATGGAAAGGCTTGAATCATATCCGGGGATGAATTCCCAAATGACCTTTTCAAGCCCCACAAACAAAAATAAAAGACGGCCAAGTTCGCCTGTCACCAGAGAGAAGGAGACGAGCGTATTAACACGTCCCTTGACAAACGTTCAGCGATCGTTATTATTATCTCTACCTTCCTCCATCACCTCTTTTATACTTGATAAACGAACGAAACATTTTAAGACTGAGCGATTACTTCAAAGACATTCCTACCCTACGATAACGCTCATACATCCACACATACGTTCCTGCCTACGTACACATAAAATCATCCTTGCAAGCACTACTACAAACATTTTGACGACCTTGTATCATCCAGAATACATTAATTTTATTTGTAAAGACCTTAATTGATTTATATATATATATATAAATTTGTTGTTTCACTTTACAATTTGATTTTCTTGTTTTAATACCCCTCTTATGGTGGGCTATCTAACTAACAAGGCCAAATAAAACTAATCTGTTTCAACACTCATACACTTCACTATAACTGATAACCCACTATATATTTTTCGAGGAATAAAATTTTTCGATTTTAAGTTCTACAAAAACTAAAATGTCGAATCCTGACGAAATGCAACACTCAGCTTGTTTCTAATAAGACTATAAACTTTTGTAATGCAACCTTTTCCATCGAAACATTTTAAAATAATTTTCTTTCACACCTAAATGAATCTTAGGCACGTCAATATGGTTACTCTGTCAAAACCATGTTTAACTACAGTGTAACCCGGATATAAGAGAGTTGTCGGGACCGGAGAAGAAGTATCTTATATCCGGGTTTCTCTTATATCCGGGTTTGGTCTATTATATATATATTAACACAGGCTCTAATTTGGGACCAGATAAAATTGCTCTTATATCCGGGTTTATCTTATATCCGGATCTCTTATATCCGGGTTACACTGTATTATAAGTGAATCACATTCAAAGACAAGCAATTCTTTAATTTTTTTTTACCGACTGAATCACAACTTCCACGTTTAGGACTGCAGAAGGAGTTGTTTGAATATTTATTGCTAATATGTAGTCACTGTCCAATCAACTAATTATGTATGTAGTTAAAAGTAATAAATAATAGTCTTGCGTATACTGTTTTTTTTTCTATTTTTACAAGCAGTTTGTTCAACAAATGTCTTTGCAAAAGATTGATTGCCGAGAATGATTCACATTTAACACAGTTGATCGATGTTCGAATCGAAGCCAGAACTTCACGTGCTTTTTTCCTGGTGCTATTTTCATGCAAAAATAACAGTACTTTTTTTATTAATTGTTAGATGCAGAAGAGTTCAGTTTACACCAGACAGCAAATATCCGCCTCGCTGGACTTTCATTATCTCGAAGTTTGTCGACTCAGCAGTTCACTCCAAGTAGGAAAAAGTTCCTAAGAAGAATTTCCATTTGATATTTATTTTCAAGCAAAAGATTTAAAAAAAAATCTTAACTGACATCCAGTTGACCGAAGGAAGCTCTAAACTAAACTTTCAGCGGTAGAGTTTTCCGAAAAGTTGCTGAGCATATCTCGGTGACTAAAAGTAATAAATCTAAGAAACTTTAAGGACACTTTCATCTATGCTTTCAAACGATTACTATCTTTTCCAAAATTAAGTATACTTTGTCTCTCACTTACACCTAAGATACATAAAATGTTGAAGGAGTATTGCAAAATTCTTGGGAATATTTTTGCAATTGAAAGTCGTAGAATTAGAATTTCTTTTCCTTTTTTTTTTTTCGAAGACAAGTCTGCAAACTTCCAAAGGGTTAAAAAAAAAATAGGGTGAGTGCCAATCTGGCATTGGCAAAAATCCAGAAAGATTGGATTCTGATGAAGAAGCGTGATTGTTTTTATTTATTTATTTTGTGCCTCTGTGTTGGGGGTGTGGGGGAGAGTCAGAAAGTTGTTTGGTTTTGTATGAGACGCAATAGTTTTTATTATTACTGGTGTATATGTTATACATATCCACATACATACAAACAGAGATACATGCGCTCGCACGCACACACACACACACATACACACACACACACACACACACACACACACATATATATATATATATATATTATAATTATTATTTAAAAATATGTATTATTCCTCGCGACACAGAAATTACCATGTTTCGAAACCAAAACCTAAATCTTAAATTAAACTTAAAATTTAAAGTTTATGTTCCATTTTCAAGCGATGTTGAATAACTTTTGAAAAAATGATTTACTCTTTTTATAAACTAAATAGTATTATATAATACTATTTAGCTTATAAAAAGAGTAAATCATTTTAGCAGGTTACTAATTAAACTCGATGTAGCGCTGCTCTTCACAAATTCCGTGGTGTAACTCATCCGAGTTTCCCTAACCCAACGGATTGTGCCCCCACGAGCCACGTCTTCTAGCCCCAAGCCGCTCCATCCAGAGCATTAGAAGCCGGTTCAAGCAAGGATATGAAAAAGATAGAAATTATTAAGAGGATTATTAGGAGAATTAGTTACCTGCTTGTCACCGAGGCCCGTTGGTGCAGTTGGTATGACTTGCATCGTATCGTAACGGTCCGGGTTCGTTTCTCGGTAGTGGATGAGTCCCAAATATAGGATGAAAGGGCCGTCCACTGCTTTCTACATCTGTTGAAGATTATTCTGGGATCGATGAATTACTATATCTATCTATCTATATATATATATATATATATGCACACACACACACACACACACACACACACACACACACACACACACACACACACACATATATATATATATATATATATATATATATATATTCTTCTTAAGAAAGAGAAAGAATAGATGGAGTTAGAATCCACAGTTCTTAGCATTTACTTTTTTTTTTTTAAAAGTGCTCAATACAAAGTAGAGCAAAATATTATTAAAATATCTTTATTATAATAGATTACAATAAAAAAACATTTTGCATTGCTACACAAAAACTTTAATGTTTCGAAACTATAATCGTTCCTCTTCGGCCGATGTAGATAACATATAATAAAAATGATTTATTTGGGAAATTTGAAAACAAATCGTTGCCTCTTTTGAAAGTTAAAAAAACGGATGGAAGCCTAATGTCAGAATTAAAAATATACTTGTGGGCATGTCTGGATTAACTAATTAAAAATCAGATCTAAGCCAAAATAGAAAAATTTAAAATAAGGTCAGAGGATGGAGGGAGGTGGGCTATTAATTCATGTCTTGCTAAATTGACACTTTAGACATGTCAGCCGCGAACATATTGTAGCAAAATCCAAAGTTTAGATTTGGGGAAGTAGGCATAGAACCAAAAAAGATTTTTTAAGAATTTTTGCAAAATTTTTTCTATACTAGGGAAACTTTTTAGTGGGACCGAATAGATAAATTTAAATGATTTATTTTTATGGAATTTTAATATACGATACTAATTATATTGAATGGGCAGTAAAACAAGGCAATATTAAAATTGAAAAAAAAATCAAATAAAAATTGTATGGTCTATTATATACTTATAAAATAATGGCTATATAATTGTAATGCGTAAAATATTTATGAAAAATTCTTTAAGCTATATTTTAATGTAAAATTTACACAGTGCCTACATAAAACTGTTAATTCGTTTCTTTGGTTTAGCAGAAACTTTAGGAAACTTTACAGTATGCAGCTTTTCATGTAAATACAGGGGACATAGATGACATAAGGAATTACAGATTCTTGTATTTTTTAATATATTTTTATAATTTTTAACTTTCAAAACAGGTAACGATTTGGTTTCAAACTTCCCAAATTTTTTTTATATGTTATCTATCATTGACCGAAGAGAAACGATTATAGTTCTAAAACACGAATTTTTTTGTGTAGCGATGTAAAATGTTTTTATTTTAATCCATTATAATAAAAATATTTTAATAATATATATTTATATATATATAAAACCTTAAATTCAAGATATCTAATTCATCATCATAATCATAAAATCCATCATACACACACATACACACACACACACACACACACATATATATATATATATATATATATATATATATATATATATATATTTTATATATATAATATATTGAGTTATACTTTATATATTGAATTATATATATCCTTTATCTTTTATATACTGAATTATATATATACATATATGAAATATATTGGATTATCCATTCCACTTACGGATTATACATATATATATATATATATATATATATATATATATATATATATATATATATATATATATATATATATATGAAAGTCGACTTTGAGGTAAACATCAAGGGATGATAGTCTGTTTAATGTTTAAACGCAATGTTCAGGTCATATATATATATATATATATATATATATATATAATTTATTCAAAAATTATAACATAAACATATTTTATCATTACTACAAAAATAGTCATTTTTTTTAAGACTTGCCATTTTTGTTATTTTGATTCGCTATTTTTGTAGTGATGTTATAACATATTTATGTAAGAATTTTTGAATAAATACTATTTCTCTACTCTGTATTGAGCACTCTTTTAAGAATAGTGTTTTTGGTTATTAGATTTTGATTCCGTCTATACCAATCGTATACTTGTATACACACACACACACACACACACACACACACACACACATATATATATATATATATATATATATATATATGTAAAAGTGAACATAGAAGTCAACACTTAGAGGCGACAGTCTGTTTCATGCTAGATGCAATCTTCAGGATGCATCGATTCCCAGATTCGACGCCATGAAAAAGCACAAATCAGAAGAAAAACCTGAATTAATAAAACAAAAAAAAACATTTTTTACCCTTTCACAGTTTGTCATATACAGTGGAACCTCGGTTGACGAATTTAATTCGTTCTTGAAGCCCGTTCGTAACCCGAAATGTTCGTAAACCGAAACCATTTTTCCAATAGGAATCTATGTAAAATGGATTAATCCGTTCCTGGTCCTAAGATGATTGCTTATTTAAACTTAACAACAGTACTTCGTGCATATGTTTATACACAAAACTAATGAAAATGATTAAATCTAAGAAAAAAGATAAACCCAATACTAAACAGATAAATAATAGAGGAACACTTCAATTTTACGGTATCTGTATGTAGGAGAGTTGATGGTGTAAGGGGAAGGGGAAGAAAGAGATGTTATTGTTTGGAAAAAGGGAAGGAAAGACATGATCGTTTCTTTATTTATAAGAATAATATAGATCGTTGATTTTGCCATATGAAACTGAGTAGGAAGAAACAATAAAATCAACAATTGTTGTTCTCTTAACTTTTCTTTGTCTTTTACCAGTGTCACTGCTAGTTTTCTTTGGGGCCATGACTGATTAACAAGGAAGAGAAGAAAAGTCACAGTACAATAAAATTGGAAAAGAAAAGCACAGAACAACACAACACACGAATGTCGACTAAGAAATTATTCCGTTCGGGTTAACTCGGTTCGGCAATGTTGTTCGAGAACCGAAATTTTGTTCGATAACCGAGGCATTTTCATCTCGAATTTTCTGTTCGAAAACCGATTTGTTCGACATGTGAGACGTTCGAGAACCGAGGTTCCACTGTATTTATTAAGTGTTTAAAATCAAAATATGATTATTTCTAATGTCAAGTAGCCTACCATTGTGAAAAGGGTTATGGTCATGATCTTGAGCAGGTGTTGAAATTTTGCAAAGACGTTGAATAACTACACTGTAGTAGTGAGAGAAAATAAAACTGTCAACTTAAAGCAGCAACAAACGTCTGCAACAGATTCCTTCTGTCTCTCGGCCGCAACACTTGTAGCCAAATCACAGTTCAAATGATTGTCTATCGTAACAGTCCAACAAAAAAAAGTGGAAACGACAAAATTGGGCTACACGTCCAACCTTCACTTCTCACGAGCAAAAAGTAAGTATTTCTCTCCTGAGCTCAAAAAATATTCTGCTTTTATCAGCGAAAAACAACGGCTTCTGTTTACCAAGAGATTTTTTCTGATTGGTCACGCCATTCAGAGGAGGGAAGAAAATAGATAGCATAGATTCTAGTCATTGAAGTAGATTTTTGCTAACTACTTTTTGGTAATTTTTCTTCAGCAGATCGCACACAAAACACGAACTTTTTTCCGAGGTAACTGATTATCTCTTTCACTGCACTCCCCCTTGTCACATAAGTGACACTCAGGGGCGGGCCTCTTTATTCTTAAGCTTCTTCGGAGCGGGGCGACTGTTGAAGGGGATTGTGTGGTATGTTCTGAAGATTCGTCTTCTGAGGATTCTTCCGATCTGTCAATCTCGCGCGCAGAGTTTTCGTCATCTGAAGAATGTTCTGAAGATTCGTCTTCCGAGGTTTCTTCCGGTCTGACAACCTCACGCATGGAGTCTTCGCCATCTGCAGAGGTGCTAGCCCTACCTCTGATGGTAATTATTTGTTCACTTTCTGAGAACTCACTGCTAGTATCACTTGTTGAAGTATCTGTACCTACATAGCGACGCAAGTCTTTTACGTGTCTTGGTATTCCATCAGCCAGCACAGAGCGCGAGTTATTTATTCCAGTGTCATGTCCCACCCGGTACCGAGTTGTACACCGGCTATGTGGAGCTTTTACCCACACGCGATCGCCCAAGTCATACAGCGCTCGTTCTTTTATCCGTTCAGTTGAACGCGTCGCGTCAATACCTCGTAGCCGGACTTTGTACCGGTAAATCATGTTGGCTGGCGCAGTTGAGGGTGATATATTGTCTCTAGGGGTAACATTGTGCCAATAAACCGCCTCCATTATGGAACACTGCTTCCTAGCAGCGATTCTTTTGATGCTCCGATGATATCGTTCGACTATGCTATTACCTGATGGGACATACGCGCAGCGAAATCTGAGGTGTACTCCCCACGAATCCAAAAAATCTTTGAATAGTCCACTGCGGAATGCAGTGTCATTGTCAGTGAGGAGTTCCGTCAGAGGTCCACGTTCAAAGAACAATGCCCGCAAGTGGTCAATGACGCTTGCGGAATCTTGTCGACGCAGACGTCGCCAAATAGTAAACCGGGCTGGGCCATAGTCAATTAAGGTTAGATAGTGTTGTCCATTATAATGCGTAATGTCCATTCCAACACGGCGCCACACTTTGCTTACACTCAGTTGTCCTTTGGGCCATTGCACAGGTGCTGGGTCGATGGACTGAAACTCCTTGCATTATCTGACCACTGCCCTGACAGCAGCTTTGGATACGGAGGGATTAATGTGTGTTGATGTTGCACAGACGTGTCCTACCGGCTCTACCTCTTAATAGCGTCAAGCCATCTCTGGGGTACCCTTGTTAGAGTATCGGCCTTGTTCAGATTTGATCTGACCAGCTGTATGTCTACAGATAAGTTGTATTCACTTACCAACTTTCCCAGTGTGTCTAGCCGCCTTCGAATGAGCATCTCGCTCGCAGCCTTCGTACGTATCCTGGCCTTCTCCGTAAGAGTGTCTGCTATTCACTTATGCACGCATGCGGAATCCGTGAATAAATGCAACACCTTTGCATTCCATTGAAGGACCGCGGTTACTCCCCTGATAACGGCGTCTAATTCCGACAGGTTGATATGTTGTGTATCCTTCTCGGGACGCAACCAACACGCGTCTTCCACGACAGTTTCACCTATTTCAAGAGACACTCCTGTTGCAAGGGAGCTCGTGTCGACCCAGACGTCAAATTCACATTTACCACATACGGGGTCGTCTTGACCTACCCTGGTAATGACTTCCGCTATCATGTGTCTAAGGGGAGCATCATTTGTTTTGTCATCCCAGCCGGAAGTGACAGCAGTCACCCTACGTTTGATAAATGCAGTTGCAATGCGGATCCACCCACCCACAGGAAAATGTCCAACCAGCTTTCCACATAACGAGAACACGCTGCGTCGTGTCATGTGTCTGGGAATGTCCGGGAGCTCGCTTCCACGTTTCCAGTAAAGCACGTTGTGCTCCCCCCAGACCTGCAAGCCAAGCACACGAGCACCGTCCTCCAGTCGTTCTGGGTTCTTACACTCCAGCCCAAAGTCAGCAAGATGCTTTCTCACCTGTGCAGCGGGCACTAAGGTTTCGTTGATGTATATGTCGTCAGTGTAAGCTGACGTCGCTTGACAAATTGTCTCATCCTTGGATAGCACAGCATCCACGATGGCTTTCCTGATGGCCGGCGCCACATTGAGTCCGAATCCCATTCGCGTTAAGCAGTATCTCCTCCCATTAAGGATCACCGTCTAAAATGGCCACAGTGACCGGTGCACGTGTACCTGCAAGTAGGCCTTTCGAAGGTTAATTACAGAGACATTGGACCCCTTTCTTCTCCATTCTCTCAATTTGTGTGCACACACATCAGCATGAGCCGTGTATGTGTCTACATGCTCGTTCAGTTCTCTATAATCTAATACAGGGCGCACCTTTCCTTTGTTCTTCTGTACCACGGCCATCAACGGGATGAGGCCTTTTGGAGGACCAAGCTCTTTCTCGGGATACGGAGTCAGCCATCCATTGTCCAGCCACACCTGCAATTCGCGCTGGTATTCTTCCTTGACGCGTTCGGGCACCGAGTACTCTAACACTCGGTTCTGGAGCTTTTCTGGTGGGTTATTTTCCGACCATTTCCACAGTGCTCTCCATGTCTTCGTCCTTTGGTCGAACTCTGCGCTAAAGTCGGGCCCGTTGATCTTCAAAGCAGCACAGATTGGCGGATCAGAAAACTTGACTTCCCCCGCCTCTGTGATGCGTACGCCGCCCGGCTCCTTAATAATGTCCATCCCAAGGAGCAGATCAAAACCTAATAACGCGTTGTCCACGACCAACACACTGACTATGACGGTGTTACCGTTGTTGATACTGAGTTTAATGTTTCCAACTCCCCGGCTTCTGAGAGCCTTTCCATCAGCCATTAGTACGTCCATCTTTTGTCTGCTCCACCGTCGACAGATCGAACTGTTCGTGAGTGACCGAGAGCAGCCCGAATCTACTAAAGCGGTAAGCGTTATTCCATTGACACGCACCTTAATCACAGGGAGCGACTCTTTCATGCTCGGTACGGGGGAAGAGACCGGCGCCGACGTCGCGTCCCCCATTCCATTTCCCGGACACTTAGAGGCAATATGACCTAATTTATGACAATGGAAACATCGTAGATCGAGAGGTGCCTTTCGCGCCGACCCGCTGCGCATTTCTTCGCGTTGATAGCGGCAGTCCTTGGCAAAATGATTCGGCCCAGAGCACCGATAGCAGGTGACATCACCATGGCGACGGATGGCTGGGGTCGGACCCTCCTTGACTTCAATTGGTTGAACGACTGCGGCCACTGATTCATTAGCCTCTTTTTCGTCGATCATGATAGCACGGGCTCTGGTCAACAATTGATTGAGCGTCATGTCTTCCATTCTGGGTGATGCGCGGAGTATCTGCTTAACATGACTAGGCAATCCAGACACGAAAGTACATGTCATCCATTCTTCAGAAAGCGGTGCGATCGGAACGGCGAGCTTCTTTAATTCTGCCAAATATACGTCTACTGTCTCGCCAGGTCGCACACGCCGCGCCTGGAATTGGTCATAGGCCAGGAACCGGTCAGTTCCAAACGCGGTTAGTAGAGCGCGCTTTATTTGCTCAATGTCACTTTTCTTTCCTTTGCTCAGCTGCCTATAAACAGCAAGGGCACCGACTTTCAATCGCAGTGGAAGAATCCGTTCAATCTTCGTGATCTCGCATAATTCGCAGACCAGTTCCACATTTTCGATCCATTCAACCACAGGCTGTCCACTCGTATCACCACTGAATTCGTGGATCAGTTTTATGTCGAACGGTCTTTCCGCCATCTTGCTAGAGACAAAGTAAAACGCCGAAATAGCTTGTAGTAGTGAGAGAAAATAAAACTGTCAACTTAAAGCAGCAACAAACGTCTGCAACAGATTCCTTCTGTCTCTCGGCCGCAACACTTGTAGCCAAATCACAGTTCAAACGATAGTCTATCGTAACAGTCCAACAAAAAAAAGTAGAAACGACAAAATTGGGTTACACGTCCAACCTTCACTTCTCACGAGCAAAAAGTAAGTGTTTCTCGATATTTATTCATACAAAAATGTACAAATTGTGGCACAAGGCCGAAAAAAGGGAGGGGTAAAGGCTGGTCGTAACTAACTATCCTATACCTAGCTAATCTGATTCGCGACCCATTCATACATTACAATTGACACATTCACCACAAGAATTCGCCGTCACCATTCAATCCTCCATACACCATAATACCACATCCTCACCAGGGGGAACCTACAAAAACGCGCCCCACACCATAAACATTTGATGATAATAAAATACATTAAAATTCTAATCATGAAAAAATGAAAGGGGAGGGAGATGAACCCAATAACAAACTAAAAATTCAACAAATTTTTAAACTAAACATAATTTATGTTAGTTGGGCCCGTCCAACCCTCAAAAATAGAGAGGCCGCTGTATTCTGTCCAGAGGACAAAATCAAGAAGCACTCTCGCTAAGGGAGTGGGAAAGAGATAAAATAACACGGACATGGGGAAATAAAAAGGCGGACACAGTCGAGATAAAAGGGGGCCAAAACAAACTAGGGAGGTTGGGACTCTCGACTTGGATCATAACTAAAGAGATAGCCGGGAAACAGGCCGGAGACAACACTTACTCACATTAACTAGGTACACTTGTCTAACCTAACCAAAGGGAGGGTTCCACAGGAACCCCCCCCCTTATGTGACTTAGGTTGACCTAGAAAAGAAAATCAAGGCTAGCCCCGTTCAAACGAACCAAGCTCGCCTCTTTTACCCACCTTTCGCTGAAGACTGTCGAATGCAATCGTTTTCTATCAGTTCTAATCTTCATCCTGAGCTGATGCTCAAATAATCGGATTAGATCCTGATGAGAAAGACGATTTCCTGGCAAGACTTCCTCCTGTCGCGTCGTCCATATCACCATTCGAGCCGTGGCTAGCAACGTCAGAAACACCATTCGTTTCAGCCCGTAATACGGGGGCGACACATTGTCACACGCATATGCGCGATCAATGGACACGAGTTCTTCGGGAGCGAGACGAGCCGTCAGCTCGCCGACATGGTTCCATAAGGGGCGGACCCGAGGGAAATGGTAGAAGGCGTGCGAAGTCGTTTCCTCTAAACCAAGGCTACACCGTTCACAGTCTGGCAAATCCGCCAAGCCCCATATGAAAGCCTTGTCGTTGAGAGGCAGCCGATTCCGAGCCAATCGCCAGGTAAGCGAAAACTCAGGGTTACTGAGATAATCCGCCGCTGGCGCCCAAGACCAGTAGGGGCGATACTCCTCCTCCGACAAGCAGAGCGTATCACGTAGGGAATCCTTTGCGCGTCTCTCCACTAATCCCCGACAGAAGACCTTCTTAGGCCGTGACAGGTCACTGGACCACGGAATAGCCTTCAAGGCTGACCGACACTCGCGGAGGAAAAGCGATTGATCCCGGGGTTTACGATGGCGCTCAACCCTCGAGATGGGGGGACTGATGGTAAGGCCAGGGAACGCGTCCCTAACAATCCCCTCCAAAATCGGATTTCCTCTAGTCAATGCACGGCGTAGGAAAGCCAACCGAGAGGCACGGATGTGAGTCATCAAGTGTAGCATTCCCAGCCCCCCATGACACGGAACAAAGATGTGCGACAGCCTCAAGTACAATTCATAGGGCAAACCATCCAAACCGGGCGACTTGCCTCTGCCGACCTTCTTCAATACCTCGTAGACTTCGCCCTCCGTGATATCTCACTCGAAGCTAGCTGCTTCAGTCGGCGCAAGCCGAGGAAAGTCAGCCAAATAGCTGCGAAACTCGTCCTCTCGAAGACCAGGCTCCTTGGTAAAGCGGCTCTCGAAATACCGCCGAAACGCCTCGCACATATCGTCAGTCGACCGCAGAGTACGCCCCTCCGGCGTTTTGACTTGACGAATGTAACGATCACCACCTCGACGGACTTCTTCCCGACGCAGATCTGCGCCAAGGTTCACGGCTTCAGAAGACATCTTACTTAACTTATATCTAATTACCTGACCCATGTAGCGCTCGCTATTCGAACGCTACAGGGCCTCCCTAGCTAGGGCTATCTCTAGGGGATCCCCCCAGCCTCCGCCCGGGAAAAATTAGCCTTAAGTGTCTTCACCTTTTCAGCTCTATCTAGAGCGAGCCGTTTGCTGAAATCAGTGGTGAAAGACCTAATCCTATTCTTAAGTCACTCCCACCACTTATTCCCGATAACTGCCCCCACTAGCTCCCGCTGCACTACACTATTTAGCTGCTCCTGGAAGTCCTGCCTGTCCAAAAGTAAGTGTTTCTCTTCTGAGCTCAAAAAATATTCTGCTTTTATCAGCGAAAAACAACGGCTTCTGTTCACCAAGAGATTTTTTCTGATTGTTCACGCCGTTCAGAGGAGGGAAGAAAATTAGCATAGATTCTAGTCATTGAAGTAGATTTTTGCTAACTCCTTTTTGGTAATTTTTCTTCGGCAGATCGCACACAAAACACGAACTTTTTTCCGAGGTAACTGATTATCTCTTTCACTACATACACTAATTTCGATTCCTGGGTGCAGAAATAGAGAGCTAAAGTAGGTAGTCACCCCTGGACGTATATGTGAAAGGTCACAAAATTCCACTAGCAACACAGAAAGTAACCTTGAGGCACGGTCGTGTGTCTCTGACGATGGGACTTCCCAGCTACAAACTACAAAATTAAAACAGAATAAAACAAAGCAAAATAAAAAGTCGCCCTGGCGTAACTGACGCCAGGGTGCCTAGTATATCTTATATCTGGTAGTGAAGTTAAATGGGGGTGAAGCGAAGTCGCAAGGGAATTTCTGGGTTAAGCTTGCTTTTCGTTTTACAATAATCGGAGCCAGATTAGCTACCCTTTCCTCTTTTAATCTCCCCCACCGCCAACTTCGCATTCTTCACCTCTATCCTTCTGATCACCATATGAAAATTATCTTAGGTTAGTGACCAGATCATATTTGCGATAAAGAATTTGTGTCTTTTGAAATTGGGATGCGACTGAAATCTCAAAATAATAATGACCTGACGCTCTCCGAAAAATGGCCGATGGTAAAAGTAGAACTAGCGTAGATTTGTCTCAAAGTTTTCTGTTTTTGATATTTCTTGGAAAATTTAGTTATCAGTTAAAATTTGGGAAGAGAATGGTCTTAAAGTGTCAGCCTGTTGGCAAAAAATACTAAAAATTTGCTTCTTTTTAAACAGAAGTCAAAAACCACGTACCGAAAAGAAAAAAAATATGATTTCTGCATTCCAATTTCTTGTTATTGTATTTTCTTTTCTAAAATAAGAATCATCACACTAAATTCCAAATATATTTCTAATTTTTCCTGCACATTGATTAAGAAGTCGTCAAAGAATAATGGACATCCAAAAATTAAATAATAATAATAATAATAATAATAATAATAATAATAATAATAATAATAATAATACAGTTTTTACTTTTTTATCTGGTCTCATATTTTAATATTAATTATACATTTTCAAAACTCGATATTCTTGTTGTAGCTTCCAATGATTAAAATTTAGGTACCTTCACAGATTCGCTAAAAAATGCCCCTAACTTAAAAGCAAAATTTTATCGTTAAAATCTTTGTTATTAAAGGGGAAATACTAAAGGATTTTTTCATTATTGAATTATATTTTTGGTACTTTTTAGGACGTTCGAAATTTCTGTTAAAAATGTTTTTCCTCCCTCAGCGGGGGCCCAAGGGTTAGTATATAAAAGGGGGCGTGGTGGAGTAATGGATAGAAACTTAGAGAGCCGAGTTCGAATTCCTGTCGAATCCTGTCGAATCCATTACATTCGCTTACGTGGTAATACCCTTGGGAAAGGTGTGAATCCTCTTCTTTTCCCCCCAGCTATGAGTAAAGTGTGAGTTTTTCTTAGAGAGGATTAAGTACTTGGGGGCAAATAATTGACAAAAACGGAAGACGTCCCGACCCAGATAGAGCAACGCCAATAAAGAATATGCCAGCACCAAAAAAATGTGCCGGCTCTTCAAAGGTTTTAGGTCTTGCCAATTATTACAACGTTTTTGTCACAAGAATGCACAGTTTGAGAGCTCCACTTAATGAATTATTGAGAAAAGATAAAGAGTGGAAATGGACAACCAACTGCCAGGAAGCATTTGAGAAAATAAAGGAGGTCCTTACATCAGATCTGTTCCTGACTCATTACAATCCAAACCTTGACATCATTGAAGGCAGCGATGCTAGCTCCTACGGCATCGCGGCGTGTATTTTACACAAGTTAAAGGATGGATCGGTAAAGCCAATCGCCCATGCATCTAGGACGCTATTACCAGCTGAAAGGAGTTACTCGCAAATAGAAAAGGAAGCCTTAGGAATCAATTTTGCGGTGACTAAATTTCATAGATTTATTCATGGAAGGTACTTTTTGTTGCAGACAGACCATCGTCCACTCCTTACTATCTTTGGATCAAAAAAAGGGTCTACCATCACATACTGCTAATAGACTGCAAAGATGGGGAATCATTCTCTTCAATTATAACTACAAAATGGAGTTTCTCCCATCCACTAAAATCTGTCATGCAGACGGGTTGTCTAGATTGATATCTAAGTATGTTGAACCCCTATAACAATTGACGAGATAATAGACAAAGAATCCGATGATGAGTTCATAAAGGAAGTAAAGGACAAACTAAAAAGTAAAGACCAGAATATATCAGAAGTTTACTCACTAATGTACGGAGACAGAGTAGTAATTCCATCTACACTACAGAAAAGAACTTTAATGGAAGTTCATGTTGGCCATCCGGGAACTTCAAGAATGAAGATTCTGGTGAGGAGTTACGTCTACTGGACCAACATGGAGAAGGATATTGAAAACACTATAAGATCGTGCAAAGGGTGTGCTTTGGCTGCTAAAGAACCCCGATAAAATGCAATCCCTGGCCTAAAACCGACCGTCCGTGGTCACATTGATTTTACTGGCCCACTTGATGGTTTTTACTACCTTGTAGTAGTTGAGAGTTATTCCAAGTGGCCAGAAATATTGAAATGTAAGAAGCCGACCGCGGAGGTGACAGTAAAGTTTTTGCACGAGCTATTTTCCCGTTTCGGAGTTGTTGACTGACAATGTCACACAATTCACATCCGGTGAATTTAAGGATTTTTGTCAGTCATTCCTGATCGAACATATTACCACGGCGCCATATCACCCAAGAATTAATGGACAGGAAGAGCGTTTTGTGGACATTTTCAAGAGAGCACTGAGGAAGGCGAGCGGTTCTCCCACCGATACGGCTATACAGCAGTTTTTGCAGGTCTATCGTGTAACCCCCTAATAGCAGTGCTCCATCTGCCAAGACGCCAGCGGAAGTCATGTTTACCAGGAAAATAAAATCGGCATTTGACAAATTCCTTCCGAGTGAAACGAAAGCGGGAAATAGAAATAAAGTGCTTAAAAAGCGCTTTAAGATCAATGAAAAGGTTGTTTTTTTTTGGGGGGGTCGTGTATTTGGGAATAATAAAGCTCACTGGGAGATAGGAACAATAGATAGACAAATTGGTAACATGAGTTACATGGTTGAGGGACCGAAGTTTATACACAAACGTCATGTAAACCAAATTAGAAAACGGTATGAAGCCGTAGTTGACAGGGATCCCATAGAAGATGACACTGTGGACGTCATCTTTGACACGTTTGCGGTTCCAATACCGCAATCAGTGCCAGAGCTTAGAAGGCCCAAAAGAAAAAGGAAATTTACGGAACCTTTAGAAATTAACCCAAAAAGAAAAAGATATTGAACATCTTTCATTTCATACCATGTCTACAGAAAAAGGAAATAAAGTAAAAAAAAAACATCTCCTCTCTTATGAACTTTGAATTACCAGAAAAGCACAATACGCATTGGATTATTGGAAATTATTACCATTATAATTTACCATTAAACTTATCCAGTTTTTCATTATTTAGGAATAATGAATAGAGACCTTAGTAAAAAGGGACTTTTTTTAACACGTAAAATGTTTGTCGTAAAACTAAAACAAATGTGAACGTAATTCCTGTATATAGTTTTTTCAAAGTGGTTGTTTCTGATTTTTTTTGTTTGATTGAATAAAAGGTATTGTGTGGTAATTATAAAAGAAAAGACTCCATACGGAGTCAGGCTGAAAAGGGTGGGTGTTGTGGTCTCCTCCTCTAAAGAGTCTATGTTGGACTCTTCCGCCTACTATAAGATTAGAAGGAGAGAAGGCCTTGGGGGAACAGTCGATCAGACTGTTGACTGCTGTCAAACTCTCCGCCTCGGCGGAGAGGAAACCAGGCGAAGCTTTGCAACAGTTTCGTCCGGGGAGGTAGACAGGCCCTGAACTCGTTTTTACGGGTTCACATGGAATTTTTTGGCTGAGCCTACGGGCTCGGAGAACCCACGCTAAACCGGCCTTGTGCCACATACACCCTTGTGGGGGGCTGTTAAATATTAACAGTCGACCAGATTGTTCAACTGTCGAACTTTCTGCCTTGAGCAGAGAGGAACCCGGTCGAGGCTTTGCAACAGTTTCGTCCGGGGAGGTAGACAGGCCCTGAACTCGTTTTTACGGGTTCACAGGGAATTTTTTGGCTGAGCCTACGGGCTCGGAGAACCCACGCTAAACTGGCCTTGTGCCACATACACCCTTGTGGGGGGCTGTTAAATATTAACAGTCGACCAGATTGTTCAACTGTCGAACTCTCTGCCTTGAGCAGAGAGGAACCCGGTCGAAGCTTTGCCGAAGGGCAAAGTTTCGTCCGCGGAGGTAGACAGACCCTGAACCCGTTTATGCGGGTTCTAAAGGAATATTTTTGGCCGAGCCTACGGGCTCGAAGAACCCACGGTAAACTCGGCCTTGTGCCACATACATCCCTCGTGGAGGAGGGGGTCTGTTAAATATTAATAGTCGAATAGATCTGTTCCAGTTGTGCTACGGGCTCGGATTGACCCACATTAAATTCAGCCTTGTGCCACATCCTCCCTCGTGGGGAGGCTGGTAAATATAACAGTCGAATAGATTGAACGCTGGGTCAACCGACACACACTCCCTAGTCGTGTAATATTCTTCTGTTGTACTTACTGTTTAATATATGATATATCTGCAACACTTGTTTTGTTATTTCTTTAACCATTTACTTGGTCACAATACTTTGTTTCGCTTTCATTATACGTTTAAAATGAGAAATAATTAAATATTACTCCTGTTTTCATTATGATCTTAAATAAATACGCATCTCCAGCGCGTATCACGGAAATGGTGGTCTGCTCTGGTAATTCAACAACCCAAATTATCAAGGGCTGGTCTCTCTTCTGAGGACAACAAAGAGATCAAAGTGCAAACCCGAGAAGATTTGATTTCATTTGAAAAGGAAAAAAAAATAAAGAAACTGTTTTCTCTACCGTTAAGAATAACTAACAAGATGATTCTATTTTGTCAGAAATAAATCCACAGAATAGTGTTGAAAATCTAAAAGAGGACACCTGTAAAGTATTTTAGCAACTGTGATATTAGCTTTATGAAGTCTGATGCAACAGGTTCAGTAGCCGTAATGCATGAACATCGCACAGAATTTGTTAAAAATAAAGTACTCGAATTTTAACATAAAAATGCTACTAAGATGGATATTATATGACTGAATTTTGGTTTAATGATTGGACAAGGGGACAATCATTTCTGCTTGGTGTATTTCCGTATTTCGTCTTTATAAAGAAGCATATTGCTTATGCTCTTTTCTTTTTTATCGTCAGTCTAATTTCGCAACATCAAATAGTACAAGAAAATAATTGAAAAGTTTTATACTCATGACTGTTAGCTTGAACCATTTTCTGCTTGGAATGCAAATGAACGGACGAAATCGTCTCATAACACTGATAAAATGTTACAGAGGCAAAATCAGCAAGAACAATATAAAAGGCAACGTTTACTATATTGTACACAATATTTAGCATCTCAAAATCTTGCATTCCTTGGTCATAATGAGGATATGACTTCAGATACAAACCCTCAACAATTTCCTTTTGCTTCTGCAGTCATTATCATAGGATGAGTCAGTTATAAAAGATCATTTCGAGAGCGTAAAAAAGCGAAAAAACAATCACAAATAACAAGGTTAACGTCAAATTTTTCTCCTGAAATCAAATATGGTGGCTTTACATGTATGAAATTATTGCAATTCATGGAAGCAAATACTGTTGTATTCTGTTTCGTTCCACGTCTGATTTAACCAAGTGTATGTACAATTGTCGAAAATGATTCGGTTTGTTGTGAGTCTATTTATATCTATCCCTGTCTTTGTTACTTCTTGTTTCTATTACAATCGACTTATAAATTCTTTCTTTCTTTCTTTCTTTTTTCTTTCTTTCTTTCTTTCTTTCCATAATCGGTTCAAATAATAAACACTAAGTACTGTAACATAGAAAAGTTCTGAAATTCAGGAAAAGAGCGCATACACAAACCCTCAACAATTTATTTAGTTTCTGCACTCATTATCATAGTATGAGTCAATTATAAAAGATCATTTCGAGAGCATAAAAAAGCAAACAAACAAACACAAAAAAACAAGTAAAGGTTAACATCAAATCTTTCTCCTGAAATCAAATATGGTGGCTTTACATGTTTGAAATTATTGCAATTCATGGAAGCAAACCCTGTTGTATTCTGTTTGGTTCCACGTCTGATTTAACCAAGTATATGTACAATTGTCCAAAATGATTCGGTTTGTTGTGATTATCTTTGAGACAAGAAGTCAAAGAATCATTTATTGTCTTTATACAAGACGAGAAAACAACAAGCATAAAATTAAAAAGGGATGGACATTTGTTGAGTGGTTTTATTTACAATGTCACGATAATGCTTCTCTTATACCAGCTCATTTGTCGGGTATTCAACAAAATAATACTCTACAAATATCCGAAATCGGTGTTTATAAACTCTGACCACCTTACAATGAACTTAATCTGCCTTCACGTTTCAAATCAGAAAACAACAATTATTAACATTTTTGATAAAATTGAAGCCATTTATAATTTTGCTTTGCTTTGCTGATTTAAAAACTCGATTGGATAAAGTGCAGCGGAAGATTAACATTTATATCAAGCGTAAATCGGAAACACAGCGGAGTGCACGAGAAGAGGCCAAAAATGGTTCATATGGAGAACTGGGTGAATTGCTACGAACAATTTAGAAAGGCAGCAAAACTGAAAGAAGATTGGATGCTCAAAATATTCTGCAACGCATGCTTGTATTTGATTTTCTTATATTTTTTTAAAATTTTTTGAAGAAATCTTTGTCAAATTTTAGTCGCGTGCAGAAACGTTGTCAGGACGTAGAAATTATTTTTTTAGAGAAACATCTGTTGATTTTGATTTTTGAAAAGTGAGAGAATCACATGAAAAAGTGCTGTCAAGAAACATTTACAATGAGCAAGAAGCAATGTGAAACATAGGAACTGATCATTGAAAGAATAAAAATAGATTGTGAAAGGGAAACCAGGCGATCATAGAATTTGGTGGAATGGTTGGACATAGGCTATGAATGAATGAATGAATGAATGAATGAAATTGAAATTGGGGGCGGATCACTGCACGATTACCGATGTCGTTACATGTCTGCAACACTGTAGCTGGAAATACTGAATGTCTACAACAAATTATTTCTAAAAGTTCTTGGTGAATTTCTATGAAATTTAGTGAATGAGTTTACTATGGGCGAAAGAAAGAGAAATAAAAATTGGGAATAAATCCATGAATTTCGATAGCTATTCCTTCATTTTTTTTTTCGTTTTAAGGACAAAAGTCTTCACGGAGAGGATGCATTCTCTGGGAATATTTTTTAGATTACTTTCATTAACTGGATAATTAGTCACAAAACAAAATATTCCTGAGATGGGTGGAAGAACACCAAAATCCTTTTTCCTCTGGCGCTGTGAACCCTTGCCATGCCACTGTCTAAGCACAGAGTTGTTCTATATAGTCACCCCCCACCCAATCACATTCATATTCACAAATTTTATTTACTAAATATCGGTTTGATAACCTATTAACCATTTACTTGGTCACAATACTTTGTTTTGCTTTCATTATTCGTTTAAAATGGGAAATAATTAGATAATACTCCTGCTTTCATCGTGATCTTAAATAAATACGCATTTCCAGCGCGTATCACGGAAATTGTGGTCAGAATTAAAACCATCAGCTGCTCGGGTAATTCAACAACCCAAATTATCGAACTTCCTGTGAGGATAGCACTCGGACAGTTTCAACAAACTAATGAGAATTTTCGACAATCTTTCTCATGCATGAAGATAAGATTATTAGGATAAAACTGATATAAGTTTTAGATGTTTTTTTTATCTTATGAATATGACTTTTGTTGCCAAATGTTAATAAGGAGTTTTACGATTGTGTATTGATTTAAAATATAAAAGGACAATTGATGTATTTATTTTAAAATTGCATTTCTCTTGTGCTTTGGTTTTAATAGCAAAATAAAAATTCATAATGAATTTAAAATTATTTGGTGTTTTTTGTAGTGTTTTTGTTGAATACCTGACAAATGAGTGCGTGTTTGTGGAGTAATGGATAGCGGCTCAGATTGAAGCATCGAATTCGAGTTACGTGCTAATACCCTTGGGAAAGGTATCTAATACCCTTGGGAAAGGTATTAATCCTCTTCTTCTCTCCCCAGCTATGGGTAAATAGTTGGACAGCCGGGTTCTATAGCCTTGGATTGCGACTGATCTACCGCAGAAAGAAATGGCAACCTACTGCGGGGAAAAAATTGCCTCGTCAGTCATGTATCGAAAGATACATGATCGCCTAAGCGTGTATCACGCATGGCACATGTGTGTGTGAGTGTGTGTAAGAGAGAGTGCATGTTTCTGTATGCATATACTTATATATGTGAGACAAGGCCAAAAGTGGGTGGGGAGATAGATCATCTCTATACACATCTTGGTGTGTATTCCAACCATTCATGATTCGGTTAGAATTTGCATCGACCAACAAACTCATGGAGAGTTTCCTCGCCGTTTGGAATCCACATTTCTCACAACCGCTGTTTATTCATTCTTGGCACACTGTTACACTTGTAGACTAAAACCTTTTTTTGTTTTGTTCTAGATATCTCTCACATATTCTTGGCCTCTTTGCCTCTCTCTCTCTCTATCTCTGTACATATATATATATATATATATATATATATATATATATATATATATATATATATATACAATTCTCTCTATGAATAATATATAATTCATAGAGGGAATGTATAAACGAGTTGATTTTCCGAAGACAGGTGACTTACTTTAGTAAATGCACTACTGTTTCTGTTCCCCCAGCAGGATCTATTCTTTATGGGAAGCGAACCGAGCAAAGGGCGAGTGAGCAACAAAGAGACGTGGTGGGGGAGTTTGTATTTGCTTTTTATTTGATTTTTATTTTAGTTTCCTCTCTCTCTCTCTCTCTCTCTCTCTCTCTTTCTCTCTCTCTCTGGCGCTCTTTTTTCAATAATTTATTTTTGATATTTTACAAACAGCTGAATAAAAACTCTGATTGATTCTCGCATAGAAGGTGGTAAAATTCTGATCCTCTTTTTTTTGTTGGTAAAAAGGAATGTTTTGTCATTTGTTTTAGATCTTTCTTCTTTTCTTTTTTTTTCCTTTGTAACGTTTAGAGAAAATAATGTTAGAATGCAAGAATAACACATGGAATTAAATAAACTTTAATTTCGAAATTAAAACCCCGGAAAGGAAATTATTTCTTCTGCTTCTAAACTAAAAACTAGTTTATCAAATAATAGAAGGATTAAATAAACTCCTTTGTATTTATTTAAATTGTGATAGTGTCATCTCCCACCTTGTGAGAAAATTAGAATTTCTAATCGCGAAAAAGATTGACTGCTTGCAGAGAATATGTTATTGAAAGTCTTATCAAAGTCCATCATTTGTCGATGATTCTATATCGCCTCCTATTCACACATTCCATTTGGGCGATATTATTCCGCGTTCTGTTGTTGGTTAGGCCAATCTACAGTTGCGGCCAAAATGTTCAGAACGGCATTGTTTTCGTCAGAAAAGTAGGCATACTTTTTTATCAAAGTTGTTTTATATTCTATAATTTTCACAGACGATAAATACGATATTATTTGTTATTGTTTGAGATTTTGGTGTAATTTGAGAGGATAATACAAAAGTTATGGATGATTTAGTGATTTACTGCAAAACCCATGGCGGCCAAAATGATCAGAACGGTTGCTTTTACTCCGTGTTTTAGTATATTTAACAGGCGAACTCTAATTTTTTTAATTTGTTTACGTGACGGTTCGTTTACTAAACATTACTAAGAATATCTGCAGTGTACTTTGTTAATATAATGCCACTTACTCCGTTACCAATTCGTCAGCAGATTATTAAGCTTCGAAAGAAGGATAATTTAAGTATTGGGTCTATTGCAATGATTGTTAACAAATCAAAAAGTGTTGTTCACGGTATTCTTAAGGTCTACGATGATAGTGGTTCGTGTGAAGCAAGAAAGTCTACAGGTAGGTCAAGAAAAACGACCAAGAGAGAAGATCGTGCTATGGTAAAGTTGGTTAAAAAGGACAGATTTAAAACTGCTGCTGCTATTTCTCGGGAAATGGGCATTGTACTGAAGAAAACTTTATCTCGAAAAACTGTCTCTCGTCGTTTAGTTGAACATGACCCACAAGCAAGAGCACCTGCAGTGAAGCCACTGATCAGCTCCAAGAATAAAAAGTGTCGTCTTACCTTTCAAACCGAACATGTGTTGTGGTCTCAAGAAAAATGGCAAACGGTGCATTTCAGTGATGAATCTAAGTTTATGTTATTTGGCTCAGATGGGAAAAGGTACGTTCGTCGAAAAGTAGGTGAAAAATTGTCGCCTAAATGCCTTAAGACTAGTGTTAAATTCGGTGTGGGATGTGTCATGGTTTGGAGGATGATATCTGGAGATGGTGTAGGCCCTTTGGTGCGATTACATGGAAAGGTAAATGCAGGAGTTTATAAACAACTTGTAAAAGATCATGTCTTGTCTGTGCTGAGAAATTCAACTAAGCGACCACCCATATTCATGCAGGACAATGCCCCATTTTACAAGGCTAAGGTGGTCATGAACTTCCTCAAGGTTGAAAAGGTTATTGTTATGGATTGGCCCGCTCAAAGCCCAGATCTCAATCCTATTGAAAATGTGTGGAATATTCTAGGCCAGAAATCCTAAAACAACCGAGCAATTATGGAATGCCCTTCAGAAAGAATGGAATAAGATCACCCAGCAAGAAATTGAAAATTTAATTTCTTCATGCAGTCGAAGATGTCAAATTGTGATTGAAGCTAAAGGGCTTCACACTAAATATTAAATAATTCCAGTATTCTCTGTCATTTTTTATTATTTTTTTTATTTTTTCAACCGTTCTGATCATTTTGGCCGCCGTGGGTTTTGCAGTAAATCACTAAATCATCCATAACTTTTGTATTATCCCCTCAAATTACACCGAAATCTCAGACAATAACAATTAATATCGTATTTATTGTCTGTGAAAATTATAGAATATAAAACAACTTTGATAAAAACTCATACCTACTTTTCTGACGAAAACAATGCCGTTCTGAACATTTTGGCCGCAACTGTACCTGCTTCAGACTGAAAAGATTAAAAGAATTATTAAAAAGAATAAATACTTAGTATATCAATCATAGATTTGTTCTTTTAGTTTTACTATTCTTGTTCTAATATTATGTGTTGAAATTTAAAAAAATAAATGAATTAAAACACTTACACTTAACAAAAGAAATATTTTTAGATACGAACTTAAGTATATATGTTGCTTCTGAAATAGAAAATGCTAATGGATTCAACATTTAAGTATACCCAGGCGATATAGGCCAAATCTGTATATTTGGCCGATATCGCCTGAGGATACCGAAAAGTTGAAACCATGGTAACGTGATTCGCTGTTCTCCTAATTTTTTAAATATATATATATATATATATGATAGACTCTCCCGTCGAACTCGACGTATGAGGGTCAGGGAGATCAGTTCCTAGAAGCTGAAAGCCCAACACCGACACATGAGATTTGATTATAGTGGTGAAGGCTTTGTGCAGGGCCATCCACACTTTTTGGTATATATATATATATATATATATATATATATATATATATATATATTCGACTCTCGCCTCAAATTCGACGTATGAGGTTCAAGCAGATCAGTTCCTAGGAACCGACGGCCCGATACCAGCACATGAGATTTGATTATAGTGGTGAAGGTTTTGCGCCAGAACCAATTATACTTTTTGAAGGGCCGAATATAGAGACCTGGTGCACAACGTGCCACAAGGTCCCCAAACAATCCTCCGCAGGTTTTGAATTTAGAGTTGTCCTTCTCCTAGACGAGTTGCCATCCAAGGCTATAGATCCCAGTCTGTCTTACTATTTACCCATAGCCGGAGGGAGAATGAGAGGATTGATACCTTTCCCAAGAGTATTAGCACGTAAGTGAATGTAATAGATTCGACTGGAATATATATATATATATATATATGTCCGCCTTTAGATAATCACTTCACTAACTTGAAGGTAGAATCGATTGTCAGAAAGTTTAATTCTCATCGGAGAAAATTGTCGCAGCTGTTAAGTGAAGAAATGATGGGAGAAACTAAACCTTCTTAGTTTCTTCGACGTTTACAGCATCTTGTGATTGAACCTAATGACAACAATAACGCCAATGCCGACTGAATTGTACACTACATATTTCTTTGGCGACTTCCAGTAGAATTACACACTGTTTTAGCTTCAGTTGTGAATAATAAAAATAATAATAATAAAGACTTGGCGGATATCTCGGATTTAATGTCGACACGAACACTTCCCGTATCAGATGTCCATAATTCTGAGCCAGATACACAATGTTGGAAGTGCATGAGGGATTGGAAAAATGAGTCGAGATACTCTCCTGTCCGGCTGCTCTTTTAGTAGGGGTTGTTCGAGCAAATGGATCATGAAACATGTATGTTATATACATAAAAATCTGGTGAGAAGAGCCGTTCGTGTAAACCGCTTTATACTTTTATAAAGTTTCAGAGAAAAGTTTATGCCGGTGGCCGTCGAGAATTTGGCGTGCCCTCAAGAGAGAATTCTGTCTTTTTTTTTATCTGTATCTGACCATATAACAGGTACTAGTTTTCTCATCGCCAGTAGCATTCAGATTTTCTTAATTCCTGCTACTCAGGTAGATCGTTTGAAAGGATCCTGTAACTTTACACTTGAGACTATTAACAAGCCTCTTATACAAACTTATGGACAAAAATTCTCGTTTCTGAATTTAGAGTTACATCATCTATTTACTTTTTTGTGATTGCGGGCGTGGAAAATGCTATATTTGCTGCTGATCTGTTTCTAAAAATATGGCCTCCTAATTGATCTCAACAGACTTTGTCTGGTGCATCATGAGACGCACATTAAGTTTTCCGATTATATTTCTTATACGTTCCCATTATGCCCCACCATGGCTAATACCGAGGATAGCAAACCGTATGGCTACCAATGGTCCTTCGATTTAGCTTCGTTCACAGCAGCCGGATCCAGATTAGCTGTGAGTGGTTAAAACTGAATTGACGAAGTTCAGAATTAAACGTCTTTCAAACTGCAACTGGGTTTCTCCATTGCATCTATTCTTCAAAGGGAATAGTACTTGATGGGCGCGTAGTAACAATAGAACCTTTTTCACCGTATCCACGACATCACAGCAATCGGCCAAGATAAATTTGTTCTCACCAAAATGTACTTAATCAGAGACTACCACCATTGAGTTAAAGGCTTTCGCATATTCCACCGCGCTAAATGCTTTTTGATACTTAACCAAAACTAAGCAAAGAAGTTCGTTATATTCTTTTGCTTTTATGATCGGTGTAACTATTGTTTTAAGAAATTTTACTTTTGCGTTAAGACTGCTTACACCTGTTTCTTCGCTTATTTTCATCTAAGATATTTCTTTGTAAGGACTGTTGAGAATAATTTGTATATGTTCAATAGTAACGTGAGTGTTTTCCTTGCTAACCTCTTTATTATCTCCATTTTTTATAAAGTAAGATTTTACTATTTTTAGATTGAAGTTTTGAGGTACATTTCTTTCTAGGATGCACTGGGTAAATAATTGTGCTAATCTTTTGTAAAATTCTTCTGCATCTTTGAAAATGTCTTTTACTAAATCGTCTTCGCATACGGATTTTCTACGTTTACATTTTGGTGCGCAAACCTTATTTTATTGGTTGTTAAGTCGGGAACACGGGAGTGACAGATAGTGGTATTTTTATTAGCGAATCATACAAGTTTGCGTAATAATAATCCTCGGTTATTCTTAACATGTTATACCTAAATTTGTTAACTTCTCTGTTTATCTCCATCAACACAAGCAATTGAGGTTTATCTGAGTTGCAGATCAAATACGTTTCTTCTCATGACTATAGCTACTACTATTTCCGAGTTCAGCTTTCATTTTTCTTACCACTTTGTTGTTAGTTTCCGTATTTTCAATTTTATCTAAATAATTACGACACTATTTCTTATGTTTGTGTCATCAGTTCTCAAAATTGACTTCGTGTATTTACTTCTCTTGATCGATTTCATGTTTGATTTCCTTGCTATCTCTTCTGCTTCTTGAATTTATATTATTTTTTTCTTACTTAGATTAGTAAGATTACAGATTATTTTAATCGATAGATCACAAAACTGATATGGAATTTCAAATAAGCAGTAGGAGATAATTTTGTAATGAACGGTAAATTGGAGTAATGGATAGCGGCTCGGATCGAGAAATTGGAGAGCCAAGTTCGAATTCCAGTCGAATCCATTACATTCACTTACGTGCTAATACACTTGGGAAAGGTATGAATCCTCTTCTTCTCCCCCCAGCTATGGGTAAGTAGTTCTATAGCCTTAGATGGCAACTGGTCTACCGCAAAAAGAAATGGCAACCTACTGCGGGGAAAAATCTGCCTCGTCAGTCATGTATCGAAAGATACATGATCGCCTAAGCGTGTATCACGCATGGCACATAACTGAGTGAAATTCACCTACGTGCTAATACCATTGGGAAAGGTATGAATCCTCTTCTTCTCCCCCCAGCTATGGTTAAATAGCAGGACAGACCGTGTTCTATAGCCTTGGATGGCAACTGGTTTTCCGCAGAAAGTCTACCTAAATCTGCTTAGTCAGTCATGTATCGAAAGATATATAATCGCCTAAGCGTGTATCACGCATGGCACTTGACTGACTGACATTAATGTAAATGGGAGATAGGATTTATGTGTGTATCCGTGCATTTGCGTGTGAGGACATTTACTACATTTATATGTAGAGGCGTGAACGTACATATATTTTTTGAATTTCGTTTGATTAATAGTAAAAGGTTGGACTTAATGATTTATATAATAGTAAGAATAATGAATTTATTTTTTTTAGAAACAGTAATATAAGTAGTAAGCAAGGTTTAGTTATCGAATTATGGGATTAGTATTTAAAATGTAAAAGCATTGGATTAAACTATGCAAGAACAAGGCCAGCTTACCTCGTTATGGATTCCGGAGAAGCAGCTCGAATCAAAACCGGATGGAGCAAAAAGACTATATAAGAAGGAAGCATGAAAAGCCTTTATTTCATTGGCTGATGTTGACTGACGTATGTCACTATGAACGGTCAGTCTCCTAGCTATATGTGAATTTTTTTTCTTTTTCTTTTTTTTTTTTTTCAATGTCGAGGTGCGTAGCACGACGCTATCAAGGAGGCGGCCTGACCCTTCTGGAATCAGGTCGGGGTTGCTGTTTGAGCCGATATGATGCAAAACCCGAAATCAGCGATGAATACAGTGCATCACTGAAGACCACCCTTGATGCATCTGAAATGTATTATGCAACTAGATATCAAGTTGCTGTTCATATTTTCTAGGGTTTTTTTTTTCGTTGTCATAAAATCTGGAATCTGTTTATGATTTCTACCTGAAATTCAGGATTTGTTTTCTTTCTGAAAATCATCTTGTTTCTTTCAGTTTTAAAGTCTAATTTGACTTAGTCAGCTACCACTCTATGAGCGATTAACTTTGTTTTTGGTGGTAAAAATGTAAACGATATTGGCTCTGTCAGCAATTTCAAAATTGGTTTTATTTTTTTTTTTTTGTCTATTTAGAATTTGCCAAGTTCATTCATAATCTTCTCGCTTTTGAAAAAAAAAAGGTGGGGTTCAGAATTGCTGTTTTATTACTTATGAGAAGTTGGCTTCCCGTTTCCCTTCGTTCTTCCGTATTTCTCAACACTAAATTCTCCCGCTTTTCTTGTGCGAATTTTGCACTGAAGTTGCCTATCAAAATGATGCAATTTCTCTTTCTCTCTCTCTCTCTCTCTCTCTCTCTCTCTCTCTCTCTCTCTCTCTCTCTCTCTCACTTTATAATGCTACTGATATAAATACAAAAGTCTTCATTTCCTTCAGCTGAAATTTTCGAAGTTGGTGCATACGCATGGATCATTTTTAACATATTCTGCATCATCTGATTACTACCCACGCTGCTTAATTTTTTTTTAAGCAATTCACCCCAAGCAAAACGGGAGTGCCACTAGCACGCAAGGGGTTACAGAGGATTGAGAACAAGAGTAAAGACGTGTGTTTGAGGAAAGGATACAGAGAAAGACGGGAAACAAGCTCAGGGTATCAGATGTTGATTGACATTACATTTGAATATTTAAAGATTATAGTCATTGGGGAAGCAAGTAAGGGGAAGGGAGTTCCACAGACGGGAAGTGCGAGAGAAATAGCTGTTTGAGAAGAAGAGAATGTTACATTTAACCGTTTTGACAGTGAAAGGGTGGGACCGAGATGCCATCATAGTAGCTCGCTTAAATTCATGCGATCTGGGAACCAGAGAAAGCAACTCGTCGGAACAGATGCCGTGGAAATACTTGTAGAAGAGACAGAGGGAAGCCACGGCACGTCTGTGAGAAAGCGACTGTAGACTAGATGCCAGATCAGGACCTATCACATTGCATATTCGTCTCTGGATTTTGTCGAGGACCTCGAGACGTGCAGCGGGGGGAACCAGACCATATATAACAGCAATATTCCATGCAAAACCTTCTACGTTGCCTACAATCTCACTATTGATTTAAAAAAATTATAAAACTAAAATTGTTACGCGACTTCCCCTTGTAATAATTATTACTTACTTTCAGCTGAAAGAGATTCTGTCCTTTCTTGTGATTCCCGCTAATACCCACCACGTGCCAGGTGATGTTGAGTTCCATCATTAATATGGTAAAACAATGATAGACTCCTGCAAGTGCGCGCGCACATATAAACACATACACGGACACATATACGGAGATATGCAGACCCATATTTTTATTCACAGACACGCATTTTTATGCAGATACACACCCAAAGCCTAAATAAATACGCGTAAAACGGTGAAAAGTTAAAACAGAGCAAAAAATAGAGATATACTGGAGAAAGGAGAGATTTAGAGAGGAAAGTCGGGGTGGGGGTAATAAAATTAAAGAAAGGAAGATATAAGGGTACATAGAGAGAGGGAGAGAGATGGAGAGTCGAGGGGATGGTTTATATATACACATCTGGATGCTAAAAAGCTAGTATCTCTGTTTTGTTTTGATTTTGGAAGTAACACTCACCACGCCTTCCCTTGATTATCATGCAAGCGCGTCCCCTGCTGCTTCTTGCTTCTTTTTGAATCCGGTTTGACCGTACTCTGTATATTTTGCTGGACTTCCTTTAGTAAATTTCATCGACTCTATCAGCTCTTTCTTCTTCAATCCTTTTCTCTTGTCACTCTTCTTTTTATTCTTAATCCTGACGTCTTAATCTCATTGCTTCTAAATCTATTTCTTCTCGATTTTACATTCTTTTGAATAGCCGCACTTGTTCCTCATCGTTCTTCGGTTTTTTTAACCTCATCTCTTTTTCTTCTCTTTATCTCCCCGACTTTTAAAACGTCACAGCAACCAAATTTCTTTTCTGGATTTCCCTCTTTCTTCTTTTCCTTTTTTTTTTTTTTTCCTTTTTTTTTTTTTTTCCTTTTTTTTTTCCTTTTTTTTTCTTTGTTCACTGAATTTTTTTTTTTTTTTTTAGCTCGCTTCTCTTCTTTCTTCATTTTCTTGTTAAGCAACGTCGATCCTCGCCATTACTAAGCTGGGGACAACTTTAGAACATCGATTTCGGTAAGCATTAGAAGAGTAAACCTCGTCATAA
>OZ038497.1:38460622-38468122 GCA_964036315.1 Acanthosepion esculentum
GAAATTTTAACTGTATCGTTACAGAAATGAGATTTTAAATTTAACGTTACAGAAATGAGATTTTTAATTTATCGGTACAGAAATGAGATTTTAAATGTATCGTTACAGAAATGAGATTTTAAATGTATCGTTACAGAAATGAGATTTTAACTGTATCGTTACAGAAATGAGATTTTAAATGTATCGTTACAGAAATGAGATTTTAAATGTATCGTTACAGAAATGAGATTTTAACAGGGTCGTTACAGAAATGAGATTTTAAATGTATCGTTACAGAAATGAAATTTTAACTGTATCGTTACAGAAATGAGATTTTAAATGTATCGTTACAGAAATGAGATTTTAACTGGATCGTTACAGAAATGAGATTTTAAATGTATCTTTACAGAAATGAGATTTTAACTGTATCGTTACAGAAATGAGATTTTAAATGTATCGTTACAGAAATGAGATTTTAACTGTATCGTTACAGAAATGAGATTTTAAATGTATCGTTACAGAAATGAGATTTTAACTGTATCGTTATGAGATTTGAATTAATTTCAACTCAAATTTTGTTTTTATTTATTTTTCTTATGGCTTATTTATTTATTTTATTTTTTCATTCATGGTTTCTCTTCATATTTTAATGGATAGACTGGTCGTAAATTAATCAACGGGCAATCGTAGATCATGGCATTTTCTCGGGCATCCTCATTCTCAGGATAAAATTGTGATCACCAATGTGATTGTGATGATTTGCATATTGAGGTTAGCTGAATTTATTTCAAGTTCATTCGTTATGTAGTTTGTAGGGAAGACGACGAACCTAGGTTTTCGTGTTTTCGTTAAAACTTTCTGCGTGGGTGGGTGTGTGTCTGTGTGTGATGATGTTCGGTTCATCGGCGAAACATGTCAAACTGGAAGCATTCCAAAATGTCATATATTCTGTCAGAGTCTCATCCAACTTTACACACACACACACACACACACACACACACACACACACACACACACACATAAACACACACACACAAACACGCAGACACATAAATATGTATTTATCAGTGCGCGCACGTCGCAACCGAATGTGGCACATGGTCAAGGTATGAATGTATGTATTCTTACTTTTTCGATTTCTTTTTTATTCATTTTCTTCCATGAATGGAAGTTCACTATTACATAAACAAAACCCTGCTACTAATATAAACTGATATACACAATCTAACAAAAATAATGATGGAACTTTTCTTTTAACCAGATCTTTGTAAAAAAAAAAAAATGTACTTAATATCGTGTTCTCAACATTTTATTAAAATATTTTTAATTTAATTTTAAATTATTTTTAAAAAGATTTTAATAAAGGGTTGGGAACACGACATTAAGTAAATTTTATTTACGTACGTAATGGATAGCGGCTCGAATTGAGGACTAGGAGAGCCGGGTTCGCATTCCAGTCGAATCCATCACATTCACTTACGTGCTAATACCCTTGGAATAGGTATGAATCCTATTCTTTTAAAGCTATTGGAAAATAGCAGGAAAAACAGGGTTCTATGACGTTGGATGGCAATTGGTCTACCGCAGAAAAAAATGGCAACCGACTGCAGGAAAAAAATCTGCCTCGTCAGTCATGTATTGAAATATACATAATCGCCTAAGCATGGCACATAACTGAGTCTTTGCAATGAAAATGTTCAATATGGAAGAGGCACGGTGAAGTAATGGATAGCGACTTGGATTGAGGAATCGGAGAGCCGAGTTCGAATTCCACTCAAATCCATTGCATTCCCTTACGTGCTAATACCCTTGGGAAAGATTTGAATCTCCTCCTCCCAGCTAAGGACTATTTTTTTTTTTTGCTATAAGTAAATAGCAGGACAAACCGGGTTCTATAGCCTTGGATGGGCAACTGGTCTACCGCAAAAAGAAATGGCAACCTACTGCTGGAAAAAAATCTGTCACGTATCGAAAGATACATGATCGCCTAAACGTGTATTACGCATGGCACATAACTGAACTGATTTTTAACAAATTTGTTACATCCTATATTTTACTTATCAGTTTAGCTTAGTTTGACACAAGGCCACTATAGGGAGTCCTTAGTCAATATTTAGTCCATTACAATAATAATGATCTGTGTGAATAACCTGCTAAATATTGATCACTGTCAAATGGCCTAACTTTTAGTGTACATATAAATTCTTAGCCTCGCCCTCGCGGTCCATTTCCCCCTCGTTCGCCGTTTGCGCTTGCTTATTTAATCGGGCAGAAAACTTCAGTTGTGTGGAACCCAGTGAAACTCAAACTCACAATGGTCTAAACAGGCTGTTAACCATCTCTACAATTAGAAAACCCATCTTCAGGAATTATAGTTTAATTCAGTCAGTTACGTGCCGTGCGTGATACTCACGTAAGCGATCATGTATCTTTCGATACATGACTGACGAAGTAGATTTTTTTTTCCCGCAGTAGGTTGTCATTTCTTTCTGCGGCAGACCAGTTGCATACCAAGGCTATAGAATGCGTGTGTGCGCATGTGTATGTGATTGTGTTTTTGCGTGTTGTGATGATGCACATAAACAATGAGATAAGCAGCTGCACATAAACACACGACTTTTCACACACACACACACACACACACACACACACACACACACACACACACACACACACACACGTTCGCTAGCTCGCAGCATAAAAATTAATGCAAATTAAGACAATGTCAATTCATGCAGCTATAGTGTAACCCGGATATAAGAGAGTTGTCGGGGCCGGAGAAGAAGTATCTTATATCCGGGTTTCTATTATATCCGGGTTTGGTCTATTTTGTTTTATTAACACAGGCTCTAATTTGGGACCAGAGAAAATTTCTCTTATATCCGGGTCTCTTATATCCGGGTTACACTGTATCTCCAATAAAAGCACGTGACAATGGCGCACACCCACAGTCATACATAAAGATGCTCGGAACCAGTAAAAAATATAGACACTCACGCATGCGTACACATTCCGTGTTTCTCTCAGACGAAGGATCGTACACTTCCCGCTTCATCCGTGTTTTTCCATTTCCCGTCATTTTCTGGCTTCGTCAACACCCCCCCGTACGCTGCCCCGCCACATACTCACCTTCATCTCGTAAGTCGGCACTCAACTTCACCAAGCCGCTCCCTCTCCCTCGCTGCTACCGCCTCCTTTGCCGTCATCATCATCATCATCATCATCATCATTGTCGGCAGCTAGAGCATTAGCGTAAGAAAAGCGACAGACTCGCTCAGATGATATTTCCATAGTTGTCGGTGATGCGTTCCACATGTTTCGACGCCCCTAAATCAAAAAAAAAAAAAAATCGCTGAGTTCCTACGCACCGACGGTAACGCATGTATTTAAATGAAAATACGCACGGTCAAAGACGCGACTAGCACACACACATATATATACATACACACGGTGCCTGTAGTTACTAGGGAGATTATTGTCGCTGGGTGGGTTAAATAGCTTTCCACTTCATATTTGATATGCAATTCCTTACCATCAGATCCACTTTAAACAAGGAAAGATAAATAATGAATTAACGAGAATAACATAGAAATGAAAAAAAAAAAAATCAGAAAACATTCTCTTGTGGTCTGAATAGAACTTGTTACTTGACTATTAGCTTTTAGCTACGAAACAAAGCAAAGAGACAATGCATCGTAATTCGCTTCTATATACAGTGTAACCCGGATATTAGAGACCCGGATATAAGAGGAACCCGGATATAAGATACTTTTTCTCTGGTCCCGACAATTCTCTTATATCCGGGTTACACTGTACATCACTGAAAAATGTTGCTATGAACTTAATATGAATAAAATATTTTGCCAGAAAATGTTAAAAACAATTGGCATCAAATTAATATAGGAATTATCTTGTATTCTGAAACTGCAAAACTCTACGATGGAATTTGCACTGATATAATTATTTTTTGATGAATCGGGTCTAAAGAGTGTAATACATTAGAATATTCCAGGTACAGTGTAACCCTGATATAAGAGACCCGGATATAAGAGAGATTTTCTCTTATCCCAAATTAGAGCCTGTGTTAATAAAACAAAATAGACCAAACCCGGATATAAGAGAAACCCGGATATAAGATACTTACTATCGGGTCCCGACATCTCTCTTATATCCGGGTTACACTGTATTTCATTCTAATATTTGCCTAACGCTTTCTATATTCATTCAATGTGCGTTGAATTTCGCATTAAAATTTGTTAATTTATTATCAACTTATTTTCCAAGCTACTATTAAGGAATCAGCTGCAATGAAAAATAATATCAACTAAATCTACTAAAAACTTTAAGGTTTATAGTGTACACTTATGTATACGCGTGCCATTAAGAATGACAGCAATTGTTAGAATGTTTTAATATTCAGATCCAATGAATCAAAGGTTTTCAAACAATGTATTCAGATTCAATAAAGCGAAGATCCAGAATTCACATCTAAAATGGAGGCCAACGAACCGCATAATTAAACCGTTCCCTTACTTCTTCTCGTGTCGTTCTTTCTGTTCTATAAAAAAAAACGCGATATCTAGGGTTTCAAATTAGTTTTAAAAATGAAAAAGATTGCATACGCTTCCTGAAATATTAATATCTACTGTACTAATTTTATTTCCGTTTAAATGAAATAAAGAAATTTTTGATGTAAGAACCAAATTTCACATTTCTTCTCGTGTCGTTCTTTCTGTTCTGTGAAATATGTGAATGAATAGTTTTAAACGAGTCATTTGTGGTCAAATTGCTAATAATACTTCAATGAAATACAGTTTTCTCCCGTATTCTTCATATATTTTTCATATTTTATTTTTATGGTAATTTTATTCCGAAACAAAGCATTTCTTTAATGAATATATAGCGTTTACCATGCATTTACCAAGCGTTTACCAAGCTTCCTCGTAGCAAAAGTATGAGAGTTCGAATCTCACAGATGTTCTTTTCTTTATTTCTGTTTCACTCTGTCTCCTCGGTTCTGTAGATGACCTGAGTTAGGTGGCGGCAAAAAATTAAATGAAAGTAAAAACACTCGTAAAAAAAATGAATATACAGTGTAACCCGGATATAAGAGAGTTGTCGGGATCCGAGAAGAAGTCTCTTATATCCGGGTTTATCTTATATCAGGGTTTGGTCTATTTTGTTTAGGTAAGTATGGCTGTAATTTGGGACCAGAGAAAATCTGTCTTATATCCGGGTTTCTCTTATATCCGGGTTACACTGTAATTGGTTGGACAGAAAGTGCTGACTCACTTAGGAAGCGGAAAGAAAACAATAAATCTTGATCTCTGTCTGCTGGAATTTTCAAGGCGTACTACATTTCAAGCTTGTTCCACACGGTCGTGCTATCAACACTAAAACTGTATTGCCACAGCTAGACCGCGTATACGACAAACTAAATAAGGAGTATCATTCTTTGGTCAGTCGAGGTTGGGTTTTGTTTCAACAAGACGATGGGAGACCACACGGTGTCAGGTTGTCTAAGAAGTTCGAGCAGATGGACGGTGTCGAGATTCTTCCACATCCACCATTCTGTCCCGATGCAGCTCCGGGTGACTATGGCGTAATCCGCTCAATGGCACACTTCCTCCACAACCAGCGATTCAACACGTTTGATGAAGTGAAGAAAGCTTGTTTCCAGTTTTTTTTATTCAAAGCCAGCGGACTGGTATCTGGGACAGATTCGGATGCTGGCTGATCGCTGGCAGAAGGACGTCGGGAATGATGGACTTTATTTTGAAGAATAAATGTTGGTGTTGCTCCATATAATTTTGTTGTTGTTTGCTTTCCGCTTCCTAAAATAGTTACCACCGGCGATAGTCGTCGGTGTTCAAGCGAAGATGGAGAATAAGAGATCGAATCAGGCAAACTCTTTCCATTTGAAAGGATGGCGCAACGCAATTCTCCCTCTTTCTATTCCTTCTAATTTTGATTCTATCATCACTCAGTTATGTGCCATGCGTGATACATGACTGACGAGGCAGATCTTTCCCCGCAGTAGGTTGCCATTTCTTTCAAGGCTATAGAATCAGGTCTGTCCTGCTATTTACCCATAGCTGGGGTGGGGGAGAAGAAGAGGATTCATACCTTTCCCAAGGGTATTAGCACGTAAGTGAGTGTAATGGATTCAACTGGAATTCGAACTCGGCTCTCTGATTCCTCAATTCGAACTGCTATACAATACTTCACCGTGCTTCTTCCATATTGAACATCTTAATTACAAAGACTCAGTTATGTGCCATGCGTGATACACGCTTAGGCGATCATGTATCTTTCGATACATGACTGACAAGGCAGATCTTTTCCCGCAATAGGTTGCCATTTCTTTCTATGGTAGACCAGTTGCCATGGAAGGCTATAGAATCCGGTCTGTCCTGCTAGTTACCCATAGCTGCAGGGGGGGGGGATATGATTTATACCTTTCCCTAGTGTATTAGCCCGTACGTGAATGTAATGGATTCGACTGGAATTCGAACTCGGCTCTATACTGAATTGAACTGAACAGCTTAAAAAACACACCACTAGTGTCCTTCGGAACGGTGACGTAGTGGATATAGGAGGTTATATACAGGCGCTACTGTCATTCAGTGGTCATAAGTTCAATCTCTGGATCAGAAAATGAAGTACCAATTCAACAGGAAATGACAATTACTTACATCGCATGGACAACATGTAACAATCAACAGACATTCCATATCAGTCAATCAATGGACACCTGATGATGACCAAAAGGTCCATGTTCGAAACGTCTTCGTTAAAATAACATCTTTTATCAACTAAGACGAGAACAATACACTGAAATAATACAAGAATATATAATTGTTAAGCTTTCGCCAAAATATCGCCAAGAATGGTAATTTTGTTGCTTCCAAGCATAATATGGAAAATTTATATTAGTTTTATCCTCCATTTCCGAAGATCATTTCATTTTGTGGCGCCGCGTCTGTGTTTTAATAGCCATAGGTAAAAAAAAAAAAAAAAAAAAAAAAAAGTAGAAGAAGAAGAAGTCAAGATAAGAAAATAAAAATAATTTTAGCGTTCAGGTGAAAAGCTATAATAAAAATGATGATTACTAGAAGAACATTAAAAAATACTCATCATATGTCGACTCTCCAATACCCATCAAATACATAATCCGCCATCTTCTGTTGCCTAAAAAGAAAATAAACAAAGAAAATAACCCAACCCATGCTGAAAAAAAGACTTCATCCTACCAAAAAAATATAAGTATTTGTTGACATCCTGTGAGCGGTGTTATTTTCACAGCTGTGCTGAACAGTCCGGAATGGCAAACTTCGCAGTTTCCTCCATCGTTATGCCGCAGCGGAATATAGTGCAGTGATTTCAACCCACAAAACAAACGAAAGACGAATGAAATGAAGAACAAAAAAATGAATGAAAGATATATTTGCGCTTCTAAAAAGCAATAGACGAAGAATAAATAAAAGAACGAAGTGAAAAAGGAAAACTGGTAGAATTCTA
>OZ038497.1:38470622-38738122 GCA_964036315.1 Acanthosepion esculentum
TTTCCGTGTCAAAATTGTGATTATCAAGGTTTCGGGGATATACCATTGCAATGAGTTTGTTGTTTAATTTCCTGTTCCTTTCATGGTTTTTAGATTCTTTTCTTTAAATTTCAATGTGTCTCAACTTGACTAATCTAGTTCTTATTTTTAGTACTGCCAATTTATTGCTCGCCCTTGTCCACTAAGTCTAAGATCAAACTGCCCAGCTCATGTATTGAACTCACAATTCTGCAACATGTGGTCTTGAATCATTGTGGTGAAAAATGACAACTTTTCGATTTGCCAAAAATTGGCCGTTTTTTTTTTGTTTTTTTGTTTTTTTAATAGTCGCATTGAGATTGGTGAGTTGGACGCCATTTTTTTTTTTTGCAGTTGTTTCGCCGACTGAAAGAAGCTCTCTCTGCAATCCCACCAAACGGACAGCAACTACCTTCATTTGGATGCAAGCCCGCTTTAGCCATCGGTTCGTCACATTCACAAGCTTGTTTCCAGCTCCGTCTGCGCCGAACGTTATCATAAACGATCCATTTTCATCGCTTGTGACAATTCTGTCCAAGAACCGCCCTTTTCGAAGCGTAAAAGCAACAGAAATAGTAGCAGAGAAGAGGACCGAGCTTGTTCTGTTCCGCCAGAGAATGTGGCACCCACGTGTCGAGTTTGGAAACGAACCCAAGTCTCTTTAATTGCGAAAGGCAGTTGAGATATCGATTTTCAAACTCTTAGTAATTGGTCTATTCCGTCGAAATCTTCGGTTTGTTCTCCACGATGACAATCAGCACGTCTTCACCGACGTCGGAAGTTCACCCGGAGCGTCGTTGAACGTTGAGGTTAAAATCACCCTGACGAAATCTACCAAAACACTTTTTGTCGCAGTTTCGACGCTTACCCCTTTCCCTGTGGCGTGCAAAAAAAGTGGAAGGGGGCTACGGGGGGCAGATCCGATGGAGTATATTATTTTTATTGCAACAAATGCAGCGATAAGGAAGAAGAAGAAGAAGAAGAAGAAGAAGAAGAAGAAGAAGAAGAAGAAGAAACATAAGTTGTTTTTATTTAGCAAATACACATAAAATTAGATATTAAAAATAAATAAAATAGTCTTTAATTTTAGTATTAAAGTGTCCATATTTGGCTGCTGGTACCTACTTGAGTCCAAAGTTTTTTCACACCTGCGTGAGGAGTCAAAGATTTTGGCGTCAGTTCTTTCATTTTTATTTTTCATGTCTGTGAACTGGTAGTGAAAAGAAAGATATAAAGGGTGGGTACAGAGATAGAATGCCACAAAATCAAAGACTACTTAAAAAAAAAATCTTTGTTATTATTGAAACAGTTATGTTTTAGCTGTTGTGAACAGTCGAACGTATCTGTTTGCACTATGCTGTCGAACTCTCTGCCTTGAGCAGAGAGGGACCCAGACGAGGCTGTGCCGAAGGGCAAGGTTTCGTCCGGGGAGGTAGACAGGCCCTGAACCCATTTATGCGGGTTCTAAGGGAATATTTTTGGCCGAGCCTACGGGCTTGGAAAACCCACGGTAAACTCGGCCTTGTGCCACATACATCCCTCGCGTGTGTGTGTGGGGGGGGATATAATAGCTATGTTTTCATTCTCGTAGCGTCAACTTCTTTCAAACTGAAAAACCAAAGGAAATTTGACATCAACATAAATAAATGTAAATGTATTTTTCTTTTCTTTATACTTTATGTTAATTCTTTTTTAAAGAAATTTAAAACTTGTTTTCAGAAAAAAATTTAAATTAATTGCTAACAATTTCTTTTTTAATTAATCTTTGTTTCATATTTAAAATTATATTTTTAATGTAATGTAAAATTTTAAATTGATTTCTTTGTAGAAATATAGATGTTTCTTTCAATTGTAAGGGACCGTTGGATTTTCTCACCCATTTCGCTCGGGATTCGACTAAATTTTAGATAAAATTGATTATTGGTCATAATTGTATTTCTTGTCCTGGAATAAAATTCTAATTTAGTTTTTTAAACTGTTTAGAATCTAACTTTTTAATTCAATGTATTAATCACTGGCAGCCATTTTCTTTTGCCTTGTTTTTTTTTTCTTGCACCAAAAATATTTCTATTGTTTTAAAATTTTACTACACCCCAAAAATAAACATTTTGACACAAAAAAATAGATTTGAACATTCTTTTTACATGAAAAAAAAAGTTTTAACGGTATTTAATGAATTTAAAAGCAAAAGTGATGAGGTTTAAAGGATACTAGTCGAGAATTTAAGAATAACAAAATGTCGCTAATTTCTTTTCGATGACAGGTAAGAATTTGGCATAAAAGTTCAATTTTATATATGTCAAGAATAAATTAGAATTTTTTATCATGACAAAAATACCATTTCACACCAAGAATCGATTTTATTCAACTTTTGGGCGAATACCGAGTGAAATGGGCGAGTAAATCCAACGTACCCTAGTGCAAATGAAACTCTTTTATTAAATTTATATCTACGAAATTCTTAACCAAATTGCAAATAAGATACAGCATCAAATATCTCATTAAAGTTTAGCTAAATATTATTATTATTATTATTATCATTATCATCATCATCATCATCATCATCATCATCATCATCATCATCATCATCATCTATAACTTGTTTTATTTTTTGTACAGTAAAAATATACACTACAATTAAATATATTTTATTGACAGTACCACCAATATAGCAGTAAACGTCCAAATCTTTATAATTAGAATAAAAACGTGAAATTTCTTTGATGGTATGCATAATTATATTATGCAACCATGATGCAAATTTGGGATGTTCATGTGGTTGCCATTTCATATACAGTGTATACATTAACACAGGCTCTAATTTGGGACCAGACAAAAATATCTCTTATATCCGGGTCTCTTATATCCGGGTTACACTGTATTAATAACCAACAATGTCAAAGGAGACGGAGCGAAAAATTCAAGAATTTCAAAACAAATTTAATTTCAATAAAAAATTGAAATGAAATATATTTTTTAAAAATAATCTTTCCGTTTATTTTTTTGAGAGCACAATAGTTTCTCTTTATGTTGCCATATTTCACAAAAATCTTTCTCAAAATATTTTGCAAAACAAATATTACACAAGAAATATTTACGCAAAATTTTGTCTAACTACTACTGAGTTGAAATTGTTTCTCGTTTATTTTTATCAACTGTCAATTATTAGGTTTTTTTAATAAGTATGTTCAAATTTCTGTAGTTTTAGTGTTAAAACATCAAAATACGATTTAGAAATGTTTCACAAAGGAAGCCATTTTGTCAACCTTATTTATAATCTATAAATAAATAAAATTTGTCGAATTTGTATAATGTGTTTATGATTTTTATTTGAACATTCTCTCTCACTGATTATGATAAAAAATTTGTGAACACTGGATCTGTCCAAAAGAAAATAAACTAAGTATATGTTGCGATTTTGTTTGGAGTAGGGGGCATCACTCACAATCCTCGCCCCAGCCGCTACAAAACCCATGCACGCCACTGCCCTTTCCGGAATTCATATGTACAACTTTTCATCGTCCATCTTTAAGTTTTCTGGACCAAAGGTCAACATTCGACAAAATCTGACTCGCAACGGAAAGATGCAAAGTTTCAATCTAGAACACACCAGCAATTGGAAGCAAAACAAACACAAGTGTCAAATTGCGGTCATATTTTATTAACAATGAAAATCGGGCATGAACTTTTACAGTGATCGGATACATTCGCAAACCTTTTGCAAAGTTTTAAAGTGTCGCTTAGGATTCCGTGTTTAAAAGTCCTGTCGAAATCAGTGTCATGCACACACGTGTTTCTTTATGGGAATTATAACGACTTCGTTTTTTAAATCCCAGTTGGAAATTTCCACACACACACACACACACACACACATATATATATAAGATATATATAAGATATAAATCTTAGCCATACACACACACACACACACACACATATATATATATATATATATATATATATATATATATATATATATATATAAGATATAAATCTTAGCCATACACACACATATATATATATATATATATATATATACACACAAACATATATATAGTTGTATATTTAGGCAGCAATCCTTCGTTTATGCATGTTTCATTAAAAACGACAGACAAGGTACTACAGTTAAGTTTTTTATTTAATTTTTCTTTTGTTCAAACAAGAGCATGTATTTCATTTTTCTTGTGTTGTTATAATTTTCTTATTTTCTGGACATAAAAAATGTAAAAATAATCCAAATATCTTGTATGTCCAAGCACTTTCGGCTATACTTTTACGCATTATCAAGGATCATTTTATTTTTACATTTAACTGAATGTATGTATCGTTTTATGTGTGTGTCTACAATTATAGGAATGTTTTATTTTCCAAACGCGATCAGCACATTGTGGCCGTGTTCATATCTGATATTATTGAGTGTTGGCTTTTTATTTTAATTAAAAATCTTCCATTACTTTTAGTCGCTTTTTACATGTAGATGAGGCTATTTAAATTAGCAACGAGAATGTTCCGGATAGAGTTTGGTAGGTCTTCGTGTGTATTTAAATGAGACCTTAACTGAGGTGTGGATTTTTCTTGGCATAATTATAAGACCACAAGAAAAAATAAATAAAAAACTTAATCGCTGGACCTTGTCAATCTTGTTTAATGAAGCTTGTACATATATATATATATATATATATATATATATATATATATATATATATATATATATATATATATATATATAATCTATATATTATGTATATATATATATTATATATATATTATATAATATATATATATTATATATATTATATATATATTATATATATATATATTATATATATATTATATATATATATACATATAATACTAGTGGTAAATATACACATACATATGCAATCATATATCTAAAATATATAAATATATATACATACATACATACATACACATACATATATATATGTATAAAAAATAATTCCAAGCGGATAGAATCCAGGTAGAACTCAATGTCCAGGACAGAGTAAGGATATAATAAAAAGGCTTATTCCATGAATTGGATCGTATTTACGATTCCAATGGAATAAATTATGACCATGGAATATTAGTGTTTAAGCCTTTTTATTATATATATATATATATATATATATATATATATATATATATATATATATATATTATAAAGAAATACACTACCTCAATTGACCCGAATCAAAAAATTAAATTAATTAAGGAAAGAACATTCTCTACGAGTTCCAATGCCGCTTAAGGGACTGCGTTCCTGATCAAACCGAATTCAGTGTAACCCGGATATAAGAGACCCGGATATAAGAGAAACCCGGATATAAGAGAGGCTTCATCTGGTCCCAAATTAGAGCCTGTGTTAATGTATATATAATAGACCAAACCCGGATATAAGAGAAACCCGGATATAAGATACTTCTTCCCTGGTCCCGACAACTCTCTTATATCCGGGTTACACTGTACATCAGTCACACAACTACATGCCTATCCAGACGCCTTATGTTGCACATATCTGGCCATAGCTCTATTAGAACCCATTTAAACACATACACAAACTTACCAGACTCCATTTGAAACATACTAGTAGAAAACACAAACATAACAACCTCATCCACCTGTAAAAAAAGAAGATTAAAAATAATGAAAGTCTTAATAATAAAAAAAGAAAAAGCCAACACTTAATATTAACTATGGACACGGCCTCAATGTGCTGTGTTTCGAAAATAAAACATCTCTATAACACTAAAAACATACACACAACGCACACACTCAATTAAACTGAAAAAATAAAATCATCCCTGATAATGGCATAAGTATAGCCGAAAGTGCTCGGAATTATAGAACATTTGGACAGTTTCTACACACTCTGTGTCCCAAAAAAAACACTTGTTCGAACACAGGAAAAATTAAATAAAAAGCTTAGTCGTAGTACCTTGTCTGTCGTTTTTAATGAAACATGCATAAATGAAGGATTGTTGCCTAAATACACTATATATATATATATATATATATATATATATATATATATATATATACATACATACATACATATATATATATATATATATATATATATATATATATATATATATATATAATTCTGTTCAAGTGTATGTATCTGTATGTCTATCTCTTGAGCTCCTACTGTAGGGCCATATTTCGTAAGCTAGTTTGATAATTACGATGTAATCTATTGTAGCAATGCATCTAAAATGGCCACCAAACCCAGCGTTCGGTTTTCGTGTCAAGATAAAAACTAGCTGTTTAAATACTGATTCTCAAGGACAGCAAGATGTTTCCCTTCAGAAGAAAATGTTACAACTCCATCTTTTTGCTCTCTATTTTCTCATAATCCACACGAAGGTAAAATTGTTACACATCTCTAGAATGTATCAAGATGCTTTCTCTTTCTGTTTTTTATTTCTCAAAGCTATGGAAAAAATTCAAAAGCCAAAAAGGAGCTGTGAAGCGGAATGAACATTGTTCGTTGGCGTTCTCAATGTCAAAGCGTTTCATGTAAGTCGAGAGGGAATGAAGACGTTATTGAAAAGCTCGAATCGAAAGAACAGATACACGAAACTGGTGCAATATGACAGTCGTAAATGCACTGTGGAAAAGTTTGGTCACAGCCCAAATCCTAAGCTGTCTCTTCTTTCTTTCTTTCTTTCTTTCTTTCTTTCTTTCTTTCTTTCTTTTTTTCGAGGCGAAGATCTCGGCCCTGAACAGTGGAACAATGGAATGCGCCCGAAAATACAAGTTATGTTGAGTGTGTATGTATGTTCGTGCGTGTGGGTGTAAATGCTTATTTAAATTCATACGTGTTTGTAAATGTCCATATATATATATATATATATATATATATATATATATATATATATATATATATATATATAGATATATATATATATATAGATATATATATAGATATATATATAGATATATATAAATATAGATATATATATATATATTGATATATATAGATATATATAGATATATTGATATATATAGATATATATAGATATATATATAGAGAGAGATTTATATATATATATAAATATATATATATAGATATATATATCCATATATAGATATATATATATATAGATATATATAGATATATTTAGAGATATATATAGCTATATATATATATAGATAATATATATATGTATATATATATATATATATATATATATATATATATATATATATATATATATATATAGATAGATAGATAGATAGATATTTTTATGTTTATACATTCTTTTTATAGATACAAATATTTAAGTAAATGCTCTGTTTTATAATAAACAGTATTAACAACATTTACCGGCCTGAATGCCCAAGAAATTTTCATAGAAAATATTCGTCCTCCGACAGGAATCGAACCTGTATCCTATACGGAAGCGTCATATAGCCTGACGTGCCTAAACCAATTGGGCCACAGAGGATCGTTCGGTTAGGAAGGTCGATTTTACTGCTTTTAAACTACAATCTCCCATGATTCTCTCTCGTACATTCATATCTGCTCGATGCGTATCCAAGTGGTTCGCATTCTGACTATGAGACACGGGTTCGAATCTCAACATGGTCGATATATCAGAAAGGAGACTTTCTGATGTTATCGGACTGGTGGGTCGATCCCAGCGTGTCTGAAAAACATGCCACGGGTTGACCCAAGCCTTGTGAGTGAAATTGGGTAGACGGAAGCCTTGGTGCCGGCGATAGCTGTGCTAGCACGAAGTCACAAATCATCGCGTCCGAGGGCTTGAGCGTGTTAACCTTGTTCAAATTGTTGATCACGCAAGATAACACGCTCGTTCGCAGAAACTGTAATTAAGGTCTACTCAGCATAGTTGCAGTATAAACCACTGTGGGTGTTGAATAAAAATGCGCCATAGTAAAGAGGCACCCTCCAACACGAATGACCAGCTTTTTATTCAACACCCACAGAGCCTACCCGTGGTTTATACTGCAACTATGCTGAGCAGACCTTAATTACACACACACACACACACACACACACACACACACACACACACACACACACACACACACACACATATATATATATATATGAGTCGGGGAGTCGATTCATTCACTTACCTTGCTAATAACCTTGGGAAAGATATGAATCCCCTTCTTATCCCTCCAACTATGGGTAAATAGCAAGACAGAGTGGGTTCTATAGCCTTGGATGGCATCTGGCCTAGGAGAAGGACAACTCTGAATTCAAAACCTGTGGAGGGTCGTTTGGGGACCTTGTGGCACGAAGTGCACCAGGTCTCTGTATTCGGCCCTTCAAAAAGTCTGGTTGGTTCTGCACAAAGCCTTCACCACTATAATAAAATCATATGGGCTGGTGTCTGGGCTGTCGGTTCCTAGGAACTGAGCTGCTTGACCCTCATACGTTGGATACGACGGCAGAGTCCACCACACACACTCATACATACATACATACATATATATATATATATATATATATTTATATATATATATATATATATATATATATATTCAGAACCAACAAGAATAAAGCCCTGGGTGCTACAGCGTCGGATAATGATACAAGTGAGAAAGTCCGATCATTTCTAGAGAGTTCGATTTTCTATACTCTATTGTCATGGCATTTTTTTTTTTTTGATGAACTAAGTACCGGGCATAATGACATAAATAAAACTTAATTCTTATATAATAAAAACCATGTCCTTTTGCTTACGCATACTTTTACACTGCTTGTAAGAATTTTTAATTTTGTTTTGGGAGAAAAAAAATGGAAAAAATTTTCAGAATCAGCCTAAATTTTCATGTCTGCTGTTTTTCCAAATTCTTCCGAATATCTACATGTATTCATTATAAATCCCGTGATTAATATTCCTTATTTACAATGCTTATCAAGGTCTCACTTTTGCTTACGTTTTTGTTTTTTATTATTATTTTTTATATTGGATTTTGAATGACAAAAAAACAAAAATAAAAATCGACCCGTTTTCTTGATTTGATCTCTAGTTAAGAAACTTTTACGCAGATTGATAATCAGTATTTTTCAAGGAACACACGTACACATCATGAAAATGAGATTATAGGTTCAATCCTTACACACTGTTCATGATGAAGTTTGATAACAATCGATCACTTGAAATTACTTGATACTAATTCAATGTACGAAATAAAATAAAAATTTTAAACTTTTACTAAGCTTTAAATTTCAATTAAACTGCTTGAAGTTATTTCATCAAGATTAAATTTCGTTGTTAAGATTCCCTCCTAAAAATAATTAAGCCAGTTACTTTTCTTTAATATCTTCATTTTATTAAATCGTCACTTGTTTATGTTTAAAAAAAGCAAAAAGCGGATTAGATTTAATATATAAAACACACACACACACACACACACACACACACACACACACACACACACACACATATATATATATATATATATATATATATATATATATATATATATAGTCAAATCCACCAAGGTTTCACTTAGGCATATCGTCAGGTTTTGACTAGGTCTGCTCTACGTTTGTATCGAGCTCTTTAGTTAGTTAGTTGCTTACTCGTATCGGGGTTTTTTCTTTGAACCTGCATCTGTGCGATTATTTTCGACAGACTTTCATGTTCTTGGCTCTTTCTTTTTTAAAACCTTTTTTCCCTTCGTGATTGATTTGGCTATTGTTAAATCAAGAATTCGAAGGTTTTTTGACACGAGTATAGTCACCTATATATATATATATATATATATATATATATATATATATATGAAGAAATATATTTTTAGGTGTACTATATTTATGGGATAAAGTGCTCAATATCAGAGATAGAGCGTATGTATATATAAATATAAAAGTGAACATTGAAGTCAACACTCAGAGGCGACAGGTTGTTTCATGCTGGACGCAATCGTCCACACACACACACACACTTCATGCAAATATTTTTTGGCCACAGTATATAACAAATAGATAGATAGATAGATAGTGTTGTAACCTAGAAAAGGTTGCTGAATGAGGAATAACCAAAACGGAGGTTGAAAATGAAATGGTAATCTCTATAACAACAACAATATACAATACTCGCCAGCGGCGTGAAGTAGGTAAACCACTGCTAATGGTGGACTACTTAGGCAGCATATTACCCCCACTTACAATAGTGTCCAAAATATTTTTGAGGATTGGGACATACCCATTAGTGTTCATAATTACAGTATATAATAGATAGATAGATAGATAGATAGATAGATAGATAGATAGATAGATAGATAGATAGATAGATAGATAGATAGTGTTGTAACCTAGAAAAGGTTACTGAATGAATGAATGAGGTTGGAAATGAAATGATGATTATTACCCCCACTTACAATAGTGTCCAACGTATTTATGAGGATTGGAACATACTCATTAGTGTTCATAGGTACGGTATATAGCACTCTCAAAGACAAATTGCCAAGAAGTTAGCGATTTCTTTACATGGAGTGCAATATTTGTTATAAAGGCAGTTCGTAACTGGTGCAAATGTTGATAGAAAAAGAGCTGGAGCAGCAAGAGTGACAATTGCTGCTGATGAGAAACAGTTGATTATTGAGAGCAGATAAGTGGAAGGAAAACTGCTCCGATAGCAACCGGATTGCTTTCAACTGTGAAAAATCAACAGATCAGAGGGGCTCATGGGCCATCAAGAAACCCCTTTTACGGAAGGTGAAAAAGCAAGGAAGATTTTATGGGCAAAAAACGCATAAGAAGGGGTCATTGAAAAAGTGGCAAAATGCATTGTGGATAGGCGAGTACACATTTGAACGTTTTGGTAGAAATAGGAGAGTGAGTGTATGTGTGAAGAAAATTAGAAGGAATGAACGATGTACGTGTAGTTCAAGCAGTTAAGTATGGTGGCGTGTCTTTTATGGTGTGGGGATGTTTTGGGGATAGAGGGATGAAGATTTGATTGAGGTCAAGGGAATCATAAAAAAAGAACTGTCATTCGATTTTGCAAACACATGCTATACCATCTGATTTATGCATAACTGGAAAAATTCACCCTTCAACAAGACAACGATCCAAAAGACTTTTTAAAATTATGTCAAAATTACCTCGAGACAAAAAAAAGAAAGGAACAAAATTTTTAAAATTATGACATGGCCACCTCAATCTCCTGACTATTGAATTAATACGGAATGAACTGGATAGGAGAGTCCGGAGAGAATACCCAAATAGTGAGAGTGAGCTTTTTCAGTGCTTGAAGAATGCTCAGGAAGATCTGCTAACGACGTTTTTTTTTTTAAATCAACGGGTTCAGTAGGTGCATAGCCATTAAGAAACCCTTTATACGGAAGGTGAACGAGCAGAAAAGACTGTTATGAGCAAAAAAGCCTACGATCTGGGCATGGTAAAATGGATTCTAGACAATGGCAAAATGTATTGTGGACAGATGAGCTCAAATTTTTAACCTATTTGGTAGTAAGAGGATAGTGTATGTGAGAAAAAAAACAGGAGAAAGACTGAATGATGAATGCGCGGTTCCAACAGTTAAGCATGGTGTTGGGTATTTTATGGCGTGGGGGTGGTTTGGTGGAGAGAAGACTGGGGATTACATTCAGGTCAAGGGAATCATGAGAAAAGAACAATATCATTCAATTTTGCAAAAATTTGGCTTATGCATGATTGGAAAAAAATCACTTTCCAACAAAACAATGGTCCAAAACACTCTTCTAAATTACGACAAAATTATCTCGAGTCACAAAGTTTTAAAATTATGACTTGCCTGACTCAACCTCAAAATATGTCTATTAAAATAGGAAGAATATTAGTATATAATACGAAAATCACTGATTGTAAAGAGACTCAGTATACATGAAGCGATGATTTTACAAAAGAAACTACTCACATTTAAAGTAGGCACCTCCATAGAAACACGATAGCTAAGGTTTAAAACGAATTTTCTAAAATTAAAACTCTTTCTTGAAGCTTTTATTTTAGTTTTAATTTCAAACTAATAGATTAAATATTTCCGATAAGCAAAATTTCAAAATGAATTTAAATTGACTGGAAGGAGTTTTCGTCTTGAAATGACTAAACATCACTGAGTTTAACGCCATTTTTAGCTATCTGTCATTACAATGTAATTCTCTTTAATAAAAATCTTTCAAAAATAAAATATACTCTTCCGAAACTTTATTTAAGGAATATTAGTTGATTTAAAGTTGAATTAATCTGATTTGAAACAAATATTACTTGCTTTTAGTTTATAATATCGCAGAAATGCTATTTTTTAACACGGTGCTAGTTGTTTATTTAAGATGTTGATCTAGAGAGACAAGTTTGCTAACCATTACACCAGGTCCATTGTTGTGTAATTATCAGAAATTTGAACTTGTAGACCATTTGAAGTGCTTTCGTTCTTCACTGGGTGCCTCTTACTTGTGGCTTTCTGCAGAAACTAGCCTCAGTCAGCTATGTGCTTAGGCAATCATGTATCTTTCAATACATGACTGATGAGGCAGATTTTTCCCGCATTTCTTTCTGTGGTAGACCAGTTGCCATAGAACCCGGTCTGTTTGCTATTTACTATAGAAGAAGAAGGATTCATACCTTTCCCAAGGGTATTAGTACGTAAGTGAATGTAATGGATTCGACTAGAATTCTAACTCGGCTTTCCGATTCCTCAATCCAAGACGCTATCCATTTTTCCACCGTGCCTCAAGCTTAGACAATCATGTATCTTTCGATACATGACTGACGAGTCAGATTTTTTCCCGCGGTAGGTTGCCATTTCTTTCTGCGGTAGACCAGTTGCCACCCAAAGCCACAGAATCTTGTCTGTCCTGCTGCTTACCCATTGCTGGGAGTTGGGGGGGGGGAAGAAGAGGATTCATACCTTTCCCACGGGTAAGTGAATGTAATGGGTCCGACTGGGATTCGAACCGATATTCATTACACCAGGTCTGAGTGCCACTTCGTTGTTGTGTAGTTGAACTTGTAGGCCATTTGGAGTGTGTTCGTTCCTCACTGGGTGCCTTCTGTGGCGTTTTGCAGAGACTAGCCTCAGTCAGCTATGTGCCATGCGTGATACACGCTTTGGCAATCATGTATCTTTCAATACATGACTGATGAGACAGATTTTTTCCCACATTTCTTTCTGCGGTAGACCAGTTGCCATAGAACCAACAAGATGAAATTGTAGATCATTTAAAGTGAGTTCGTTCCTCACTGGGTGCCTCTTACTTGTGGTTTTCTGCAGAAACTAGCCTACGTCTAGTAAATTCATAACGAGCATATGATGTTAATGGATTTTTTTAAATTCCTGTTGAAAAGTACCTTTTTCTTTCTTTTTTTTTTTTTTGTAGATAAAGAAAACCAGAAAATTGTGGAAGGAAGAGATAAAAGTCGATAAGACAGAAACGTTGGCCAGAATTCACCCCCCCAAATAGATGTAATTTGCACTCCAGAAGGGGTTAATTAACTTTTTTTTTTGTTGCTATAATAAGCAAGATTATATTGCTATATCGATATAAACTTCACTCTTGTCGTAATATAGTTGGAAAGATTCATTTGCTAATCATTGTTCCACCACAAAGAAGGCGTCTTTATTGAATATTTTATCATTCAAACAATCTGACTTCAAATTACAGTGAAATTTAAAGTTAAAAGCGAGGACTCCAAAGATGTGAAAGTGATTAAAAATTTTAATCAAGTTGTCATTTGAATGACCCAGTATTTGTTCTTCCGGCTGAGAGAGGCCAACTGTCTAATGACCCTTCGTGAACCCGAGATATTTCTAATAAAAGATTAAATTTCAAATTATTCGAGATCTTCAAAAATTAATGAGAAAAACAGAAATTCGCTTGAGGACAAATTCGAAAGTAACCTTCAGAATTTAAGACGTTTCATGTGAGAAACTCGGCAAAACTGTTTTGTTTTGTTGTTTGTTTTTGTTTGTTTGTTTGTTTTTTTTTTTAAATTTCAGCAATGAAAATTTGCATTACTGAAAGAAAAAGAAATGAAATATTAATTTCAAGAATTTAAAATCTGTTTTCTCTGTGTTTGCATTTGTATACGCATGTGTGTGTGTGTGTGTGCATTTGTAATTAGTGTATGAACGCACGCACACACACACACACACACACACACACACACACAAACAAAAACAAAGAAAATTTATTTATCAAAGTTAAAGGAGATTTTCATGATTCGTATGAACACAAAATCAGCAAAAATTTGTCGATTTTATATTAGAAAACGATCTTTTAATAAAAGATTAATTTGAAAGCTACTAATTTATAAAAAAAAGAAGAGTTATTTTACGTATTTTTATAAGATTTTAAGACATTTTAAAACGTTCTTACGATCTAGTCATCTACTAGCAGCAATACCCAGCTGGTCGATCAGAAAAACGTTCAATTAGAATGGAGCAAAAACAGCATCATTTTTAGATATAAAAGAGTCTATCTTCTTCAATTACTTTAAAGTACTTTCATTAAAAAACATTTTGAATTAATGCAGTTACTGATCAGGAGTAGTCTGTATTTATTCAATCGAAGTTAGCCGAGGATATGAAGGGGTAAAACAGGCAACATGAAGACCCACTTCAGACCACAATTGTTTTGAAGTTTTTGAAATGAATTTTGTCAGTGTGCTCCAAGGGAAGTAAAAGAGAATATATTTATAAAACAATTGTTAAGTTTGATGAAAATTGGTTGAAAAACCAAGGAAAAATAAGAAAGAAACCAGTAAAAATCGCCATTTTTCGCGCTGTATGCGAGTTTTCACTATATTGGTGGGCGAAATTATCAAGTTAAATGACTGTTAAACAATCAACTTATTGTTGGCTAAAATTGAGTGAAGTTTTTATTAGATTGCTTGAAAATTGAGATAGTTTTTAGTTTAAAATTTGTGTTGAAATCGATTTTTCGTTTTTCGCGGTTTTTCGCTAAACGCAGTGACGTAGAAATAAAAATGATATATCACTGAGCTCGTCATAAGTAACCTACATACCGTGTTTGAACGAAAGTAGAAGAAAAAGTTGAATTTATCGATTTTTGATCAGCTTTATCGATTATTGATTTTTTTTTAATTATCGATTTTTTACGAAAATTTTATAAGAACCTATCTCTTACATTGTACAATGTATATGCCAAGTTTGGTCAAAATCGGTTGGATGGATCTCGAGTGAAACGGTATCACACAGAGAGATAGACAGACACACAGACATCCTCTGTTTTACATATATATATATATATATAGAGATCTACCGTTTTAATTGGAAAATGATGACAGAAAATTCAGATATTTTTATTAAAAGAAAATGAGTAAAATTAAGGACTACGCTTAAAAACTAGCAAAAAGGCTCATTTAGACAAAGCAATATATTTTCCACCTGTTGATAAAAATACGAAAGATCAAAAATGTCAAAATAGAGTAAATCGTTTTCGTTTATGTTTTAAAAAATAATCATTTTTTAATGTTATTTGATCAATAAGTTATGAATATATTTTTAATTTTGGGGGCCACTTTAGTAGAATTAATAATTTGCGCATTAATAGCAATATAAAAATATTTAAAGAAATAATAAAATGAATTAATATTTATTTATTTTATTTATTCTTTCTTTGTTTTTAACTATCTGGCATTTATTCTATATTCACCTTTTTTACGTGAAATATTTAATTGCATCAAATCAGTTTTTTTAAAAATTATTATGTAAATTTATTAAACAAAAGAAAGCGCTACTATAAAAAATGAGGAGAATTGATAAAAGTTAATTAAAATGATTGATTGCCTCTACTTTGTTTTCTTTTTCTTGCTATTTGTCACGAAATATTCTAGACACCACAAAATATGTATAATTATTTTTTTAACCATATATATAGCCAATAAGGGAGGTAATTTAGCATTGTTGATTTATTTACTATTTGATCTTCCGTACAAAAATAATTTAACGGTTGAAAAAAAAACCAACAATAACATTCTTTTAGAAATGTTTCCCACTGGAAAATGGCATTAAACTTTACATTTTCGATCCTTCAAACGTATCTTTCTTTAATAAAAATGGTTTCTTTTGTCAACCGCAAACAGAAGAATTTTTTAAAAAAAATATTTATTGTAACTTTTTTCTCTGTCAAATTTGAAAAAAATTATATATATTATTAAATTATGCAGGCTCTAACTCGTCATAATATTTTTTTTTGTTGAGTTTTATTGAATTATTTTGTAAGGTTCCAGGGTTAATTTTCAAGATGTTCATATTTCATATTACTGATATACTTTTACTGAAATATCTTCAAGGATTTTTCTGTATAAAACTATACAAATATTTATCAGCACCGCTTCTAATTTAAAAGTGTTCATGTGTAGCATAATGGTAGGGAATAATTGATACCACCGCCCCGCAAAAAAATGAACAAAGTTTTCTAATAAAATAACCTAATGTAATATACAATTTATTCATTAATAATTATTGAAAATTTTATTTATAGTTCTCTGATATTTGGTAATTTTTTAAAAACCTTAATTTTTTTAAAACGGTAGAGATTTTTTTATTTCATTTCTGAAAAATGCATCGATTTTGGTGGTTATTAATTAAAACTTAAATTGTTCAAGATGGCACAGCAAATTTTATTTTAAAATTAACATTTTGGGACATTTTGATTGATATTTTATTTATAGGTACGACGTTATTGTTACGTTTGCAAACATATTTCATACAACAAAAGGAAATGTTATAGGACAGAGTTTTTAATATTGTTGTAACCTAGGGAAGGTTACTGAATAGAATAATGAAATGAAGGTTGGTAATGAACGATAATACTAAAGACAAGAACAACACATATAAGATTCGCCAGCGGCGTGCAGAAGAAGTAGTCAACTGCTAGAAGTGAGTCAAATGAATTCTACAACGAATCTCCAACTGCGGACCAACATACAGTATTTACTACTGTATTTATGTGAATGGGGAAATATCCATTATCGTCTGTAGGTATGCTACAACAAATATGTTGTTCATTGATTAATGAGTAGAAATTTCATTCTAATAATTTTTACATCATTTTAAGCAAAGGTTGACGTGTGAAATCAGAAGTAGACACCGACCGAAACCACGCTATCATTCCTAGAAAATTATATTAAGATTTTTGAGAGGTTTCATACATCGCAACTTCCTTCAAACAAATAATGTCATGCAACAAGCATACTGAAACAATGCAGTCCAAACTCTCTTTTGGGGGAAGGGAATATGATGACACAAGAACGACGTTCCGTCAGTCAGTTATGTGCCATATGTAATACACGCTTAGGCGATCATGTATCTTTCTGGGTATGACGATAAACTACGTCCAACAGCAAGGCCTCTGATCAGGAGGTTTTGAGGAGCGTGGAACCACCTCTTAATTGCTGGTGTTCCCAGGTTCACCCTGACCCGTGGTGTTAACACCTATTAGGATCCCAGCTATGGGCAAATAGTTAGCCCTCAAACTGGGGTCAAAAACTACGAAAGTGATAAAATAGGTCTTAATACCAGAAATACTTTTAAAATACTTTTAAAAATAGGTTTTAATACCAGCAACACATTATTATCAGCAATACATTTTAGGTAAAAGATTTTTTACCAGTAATACTTTGTTGAAAAAAAAATATTATCGGAAATAGATATTTTGAAGGAAAAATATTACTAGCAAAAGAAAAAGAAAATATTACCAGCGACAAAAATTTTGTCGGTATTAAGTAACCCATTGAGGTTGATATACCGTAAAACAAAACAAAACAAAACCAAATCGATACATGACAGACGAGGCAGATTTTTTTCCCGCAGTAGGTTGCCATTTCTTTCTGCGGCAGACCAGTTGCCATCCATGGCTATAGAACCCGGTCTGTCCTGCTATTTACCCATCGCTGGGGGAGGAAGAAGAGGATGCATACCTTTCCCAAGGGTACGTTACAAAAGTAAAATCAGTTAAAAAAAGACATACAGGCAGACAATAAGAAAGTGAGAGTGAGAGATGGACTGATTATATATATATATATATATATATATATATATATATATATATATGTAGGTGCGATGGATAAATTGTCGTCTAAATTACGCAAAAAAAAAAAAAAAAAAAAATGAAAATGACATTTCAGTTTAACAGATATATTTACCAAAATTACACAAAAATATCTTGAAATACAAAAGATTAAATTAATTCGTTAAAATCGCCATTGGCCTCAACGATCGCCTCATGTCGACTTCGGAATCTCCTGCAACTCTTTGTCTGCGGTGTCCTTATTAAAGTTGTTGAATACTGCCATAATCCTTGTATTCAGGTCATCTTTTGTGTTACTAGGAGTTTTGTTGGTCGCTCGCTCAGCTGTGCCCCACACATAATAGTCAAGGGGATTGCAGTCTGGTGTATTAGGTGGCCAGATGCAACGGGTGATGTGGTCGCAGAAATTGTCTGATAGCGATAACTGCGTTCTCCTGCTTGTGTGGCATGGTGCGGAGTCATGTTACCAGAAATAGCGTCTTCCAACAGCCACAGTCTTGACCCAGGGCAGCACTAACTTCTCACGGTACTTGATGTAGGCCGCCGTGAGGCCCTTACCAACAAATTCGGGTGTTCTTAGAAAGATCAGAGTGTTTTCCGAGCTGCCGTACCTTCGTAATCACCATTAGACTCATCTAGATCTTTCTGAATCCTCTGAACTGTCCTCAGAATGACACCCAAAGACTTTGAAATGTTCATATTGAACATTCCGGTGCGAATGCCAAGCAGTACAGCAGGCCGTTTCCAAATTTCTGGCGGAGTGAATCGCGTTATTGTGCTCTTTTTCTCACAATTGACCCTAGTATACTGTGCAGTCGACAAAATCAGAAACAAACAACAGGCATGTGCAAAATAAAAAATATAATATGGCGACAATTTACCCATCGCACCTTACCTATATATATATATATATATATATATATATATATATATATATATATATATATATATATATATATATATATGATGAAAATGTGGAAAAGACAAAGCAAAATCCGAATATGTGAGTTTACTGTTTTTTATTTTGTTTTTTGTTTCGCTGTCAACAGTAAACTCACATATTCGGATTTTGCTTTGTCTTTTCCACATTTTCATCAGGTTAAAAATGGTGCACACGAAAGCATTCTATCATCATGTCATTGCAATTCATAGTTATGTGATACACGCTTAGGCAATCATGTATCTTTCGTAACATGACGGAAGAGGCAGATTGTTTTCCATTTGCCCTCCGAGGTTACAGGACCTGCTATTTGCCCAAAGCTGGGGCGAGAAGAGGAGGATTCATACATTTCCCGATGGTAGTAGCACGTAAGGGAATGGATTCAACTCGCACGAATTCGAACTCGACTCTCCGATTCTTCAATCCGAGCCGCTATCCATTACTCCACAGATAATAAAGTTAAATAACTGTGGAAAGCTATCTATATCTATATATATATATATATATATATATATATATATATATATATATATATATATATATATATATATATATATATATATATATATATATATATATATATATATATATATATATATATATATATATATATATATATATATATATATATATATATATATATATATATATATATAGAGAGAGAGAGAGAGAGAGAGAGAGAGAGAGAAAGAGAGAGATAGAGACAGACAGACAGACAGAGAGAGAGAGAGACAGAGAAAGAGAGAGTGACAGATACTAAAGGAGAGAAAGAGATAAAGACAGGCACTAAAACAGTGAGAGGTTAAAGATAATATTGACAGAAAGAGAGAGGGAAAGAGAGAATGTGAGGGAGAGAGATTTATACACTTAACCTGAACTTTTTCATACTGATTAATGTCATTTGAAAACTCAAGTCACTTTCTTCTTACTGACGAGAATTTCGCCAATCAGGATCAAGATGAAAAACAAAAACAAAAACGAAAAAAAACAAAAACACAATGAACTTATCGGTACTTTGAAGGAATAACCCTTTACGTAAAGAAGGATGAAGGTAAATCTTTTGCAATATACGGAAAAGATTTGCATTAAATACTTTAGAATCTTTTCAATCGGCAATTTCTTTTTGAACCACCTAATAATTGTTAAAACACCTGATAATACAAGGAACGCCAGGTATTTGAGAACACATATTTAACGGGGAACAAATGAAAGATAACCTAACCTAATGTTACTCGACATCTGAAAATTTTTAACATTTTCACTTCTCCTTCAAATGTTTTGTGATAACTTACATCCCAACTTTTAACCTCTTACAGAAAATAAAAATCATTCCGCTCTCGTCATACCAGTTATGAAGCATGGCGACTCGGAGAAAGGTAGCTTCTTGAAATTGGTCAGGTTTTTCATGAAAAACCTGACCAATTTCAGATGGGAAAGTGGCATCCTTAACCAAGAGAAAGAAACATTCTAAAGTGACGGCCTGAATTTGCAGAGCCGGAAAATCATCTAAGACGGTCCCAGCAAGTGGATACAGTCTATCAAACGCCTGGCGAGCAAATGCATTCGGTACAAGCAGTGTCGTAGGGTGGGTTTTGAGCGCCTGGGACAATTTAAACTATTGCGACTCCTGCTTAACCATGTGTTGTGGAGTCCGCCCTCTAATGAGGCTATTGTGGACTCTTCCACTTACTATAAAGTTAGTAGAAAAAGTAGGCCTCGGGGAGGGGGGGGGGACAGTGCTCCAGCCGGTTCAACTGTCGAACTCTCTGCCTTGAGCAGAGAGGAACCCAACTGAGGCTTTGCCGAAGGGCAAAGTTTCGTCCGGGGAGGTAGACAGACCCTGAACCCGTTTTTACGGGTTCTAGAATATTTTTGGCCGAGCCTACGGGCTCGGAGAACCCACTGTAAACTCGGTCTTGTGCCACATACATCCCTCGTTTATGTTAAATATTAACAGTGATAAACTGAACGCTGGTCAACTGATACACACTCCCAAGTCGTGTAACACACTTCTGTTGTATTTACTGTTCACTACACTATTTATCTGCAACCTCTTGTTTTGTTATTTCTTAACGAATTACTTGGTCACAGCACCATGAGCTGTTATAAATGTTTGTTTCGTACGTATTTTCTCTAGTTAATTTTTTGCAACCCTAAAAATTTAGTGCCCGGGGCAGTCACTCTGACTTCGCCCACGCTACGTCACGGGATACATGTTTGACGGGATGAGGAAAGTGAAGCTAATGTCCGACAATACGCAGGGAAATTGTGTTCTTATCGAAACACTTGCTGAAGGAGCTGAGGTGTATGACTTGTTCTCTTGTTTTCTTTTCTTTTCTTTTTTTCAGTAAGCGAACAAAAGGAAAAAGAAGTCGCTGTGTGCGAACGTCGGTGAGGCTCCCATGATGAGGAGTAAGTTTATATCGTCTGTGACAGTCTTTGAAATCATGAACAAAAGCCATGTCAAGCATTACCATTTTCTCATGGCTTCGGGATCAATGACACATGGCATTTTGATACAGCACAGTGGTCAAGCTCTAGACTGAAGGGCTGACCAAGAGGTGGCCGTATGTATTCCAGAAGGATTTTGGTTACTCTGATACGGAGCAAGAGACTCTAAAATTCCTAACATGTCACCGTTGTGGCCTCATACCTCTCTTGGTTTGAATCTGGATTGTCGTCGAGAGGATGACCACCAATGTCCCCACAATTTTTTTTTAAGCTTTTCACCCCAAGCAAGGCTGGAAGCCACTAGCACGCAAGGGGTTACAGAAGGTTTGGAGGAAGAGCAGATAGGAGTGGTAAAGAAGAGGATGTGGAGAAAGATAGTGGATCGATCAAGGCAAGGGGATTACAGAAGATTTGGAGCGAGAGCAGATAGGAATGAAAGGTGAAAGGATGTGGAGAAGGGAAGTGGATAGATCAAGGCAACTGGAGATGTCGATTGACGTTACACTTAAATAGTTGGAGATTGTATTTGTCAGGGAAACAGGAATAAGGAAGGGAGTTCCACAGGCGAGATGTGCAAGACATGAAGCTATTGGAGTAGAAGAGACGTCTACATCAAAACAGTTTCAACGGTGAAGGGGTGGGAACGGGATGCCAGCCTCGTGGGACGTTTAAATTCATGAGGCCTGGGAACCAGCGAAAGCAGCTCCTCGGAGCAATTACCGTGAAAGTATTTGTAAAAAAGACAGAGCGAGGCAACGGTGCGTCTGTGAGAGAGCGACTGCAGACGAGATAACAATAACAACACCGCGTTATTTAAGTTTGTGATACTTTTTTTTTTTTATTGAAAACCAGACATTGATCACGATCATTATGTACACGTGGTTGGCCATTCGTATTTCTGGTGTACACATGATACCGTAGAACGAGTCCCAACAATTTCAGAAATTAAATTTCTTAGCCTTCTGGCTCCCCATAATTATGCCCCATTCAATTTACCATGAGCAAACTAGCCAGTTTCAACGCATAACTGATAAATCCTTGGCATTTTCCTGACGTTAAGTGACAGTAGCGCCACCTACTGCTGCTTTAACATACTGCTATTCCACAACTTTTGCTATCTTGAATAATTACAATTATTATAGAAAATGTAGCCTAGATTGACTCATTTTACTCTCCATTCTCAAGGAGTTAAGGCATGTTTCATAATATAGCGATTTTCCAAGCGTAGCTTAGATGTGACACATGGCCGAAAGTATGGGGCACCCAGTGAGGATCGAACAAGCTTGCTAACCATTACACCGCCTCGAGGTACCCAAATAACGATCTACCAAGCGTAGCTTAGATGTGGCACAAGGCTGAAAGTATGGGGCACCCATTGAGGATCGAACTCACTACACATTCATAATTGTGTTAGCGAGACAAGCTTGCTAACCATTACACCACGCCGAGGTGCCCAAATAACGATTTTCCAAACGTAGCTTAGATGCGGCACAAGGCCAAAAGTATTGGGGGAACCAGTGAGGATCGAACTCACTACTCAGTCGTAAATGTGTTGGCGAGACAAGCTTTCTAACCATTACACCGCCTCGGGGTGGCCAAGAATGTTTCATAATATAGCGATTTTCCATGCGTAGCTTAGATGTGGCACAAGGCCGAAAGTATGGGGCACCTAGTGAGGATCGAACTCACTACTCAGTCGTAGTTGTTCTAACGAGACAAGCTTGTTAACCATTACACTGCCTCGAGGTGCCCAAACATGTTTCATAATATATGTTGATGACTGTAGGTATTAATTGCCACTTTTTAGTCCTTATTGAAATAATGTTCATGGTCATTTGGAATGATTCGTTATAACTAAGCACTTCATTATTGACACGTTCTACGACATACTCTTCTTTCTTTGTTTAAAACAAAAAAAAAACTTTACGATAGAAAGTTAAAAAAAAAAAAAAATTGAAGTATTTTTCGACTGAACTGTAAAACCTGCGAAGAATGAACGCATTTCAACTGAAAAATCATCACTAACGAACATGCAAATATTTCAAACAATCATTTGGAAATTCTCCTTTTCTTTCGTGGATTATAATAAAATTACCAACAATAGAAGGAGTCGTTTTGTTCCATTGTTCCATTGTTATTGGATACTAGAGAAGCCACTTTAAGGAAAAAATTGACGTTTTCTAGTGATCATTAACTTCAGAGAAATTTCAAAGGAACTATTTTCTCAACAGCTGTTATTAGAAACATTTCTTCACTTACTCGAGTTTCTTTCCTAGGAACATTTATAAAAAAAAAACTTTCCTCGTTGTTTTATTTGTAAAAGAGATAAAAAAAAAATCAAACTTTTCTCTTTTCTTTAAAGTCCAGAGACTGATACAGAAATAGTTTTTCCCAAAAATTATTTAAAACTGGTGAAAAAAAATGAATGACTAAAATGCAAAATTGATGGTGAAATATAAACAAGTCTAATTTTTACAATTTCTCCGATAAGGTACGAAGCGTGTTAATTGATGAATTCAGTTTTTTTAACACTCTCTCTCTCTCTCTCTCTCTCTCTCTCTCTCTCACACACACACACACACACACACACACACACACACACACACACACACACACACACACACTCTCCCTCAGTCACACACAAACACACACTCTCACACACACTCACTCTCTTCCACACACACACACACATACATACTCTCTCACACACACACAATCACACACACACACACACACACACACACACACTATCTCTCTTCCAGGCACTCTCTCTCTCTCTCTCTCACACACACACACACACACACACACACACACACACACACACACACTATCTCTCTTCCAGGCACTCTCTCTCTCTCTCTCTCTCTCTCTCACACACACACACACACACACACTATCTCTCTTCCAGGCACTCTCTCTCTCTCTCTCTCACACACACACACACACACACACAAAAACTATCTCTCTTCCAGGCACTCTCTCTCTCTCTCTCTCTCTCTCTCTCACACACACACACACACACACACACACACACACACACACACACACACTCCTGAGAAAAGCAACATTTTCTTACGGTCAGAATTTTGCTAGTTTATACTGGAGAGGATGATCTTGTTTTCAGATGTCTGTTTTGTTAGTACATATCTGATTAGTTACGAAGCTTAACTTAATCTATACTATTTACATTGTCCGGACTATCATCCTCATCTTTGTTGCCATATTTATCACAACGTTTCGGCCGTTGTACGCTCCGCCCTTCTTCAGGTGGTTGGAATGTCGAACTGAACCTTTTATTTCGCTCACTGGGGTAGACTGTTCTAGTTCCACGTGCCATGTCTAATGGATGTCAGTTATCTCCTGTTAATTCCCCTATCCAAGTTCTCCACCGCTTTAACCAGGTATTGAACTCACACTCTTTGGGTCCTGTCACTGGATCTAACTAACGCCTTTATCCACTGTGTGATGTGTTCTTGTGGAATTAGAACAGTCTACCCCAGCGAGCGAAATAAAGGGTTCAGTTCGACATTCCAACCACCTGAAGAAGGGCGGAGCGTACAACGGCCGAAACGTTGTGATAAATATGGCAACAAAGATGAGGATGATAGTCTGAACAATGTAAATAGTGTACATAATACCTCATCTCATAATTATAGACAGTTAACTAAAAATTTAACATACTGTTTTCTTGTGTGTATTTAAAGCTGGCATTGGTGTGTATTATTATTTGTGTAAATGTGCGTGCACGACTGCCAGTCAAGAATTAAAATAACAGAAAAGGTTTTATTTTTCATATCTCTCGGAATTTTGTGGCGATCGACATTGTCAGACATTGCAGTATCTACGTGTTACAATAAATAGCGTTGATGCAATATTGAAAATAAAAAAATGCGTTTTAAAGTTTATGAAACACTCCATCAAACATTGTAATGAACATCCGAGTACTCTGAAGAGTTAAAGCAAAAATCAAACACAATAAATATTATTATTATTATTATTATTATTATTATTATTGTTGTTGTTGTTGTTGTTGATGATGATGTTGTTGCTGTTTCTTCAGGGTTAAGCTTAAGATATTCCAAAACTTCGTGGTTATATTTTAATTGTGAATGGAATGTATTCTCACAAAGCCAAGCCCCGACCGACTCAAGTTGTAAGTCGTTAAAATCGAAGTTCCATTTGGTAAACTAATAACTACTTTTCTACTGAGTCATCCAGCCTGCCTCGTCGGCCATTAACCAACCTGCCAAGCAATTCATTCTCACTACCTGCTTAGAGGTGGCAAGGCTGAAGCAGATAAGGCAACATTACTTTTTTACTTATTCCCTACAACCAAAGGCTACGAAAAAAGAAAAAGAAAAAAAGGGCGGGGGGAATCTGTTCCTTATAGTGACTCCAATAGCGTCCAAACCCAAGTTAAACCTTATTTATTTCACATCAAAGTCACGAAATCGCAAGCGATCTTTGTCGGCAGGAAGCGAGCAGACAACCACAGCTGGCTTTGTGAATGGAAAATTAATTAGAAATTTGAACTGTGACAGCGTTCGTCTCTTTTTTGACTCAACCTCTCTTTCTTTCATTCACTGTCGATAAATTCCCTCACTTTGTGAGCTCGCGCATGCGCTTAAACTCGCTCATATGGAATGGGATTCACACTTTTTTTTGCCGTAAAATCTCCAAAATATCGCAGATCCAGACTTGTGCTGTATTATCAGCTTTAAAAAAATGACTATGCGGTCATTTCTTTTTTTTTTTTTTTAAGTTTGAATATTTTCTGGGATGAGAAATTAAGTTTTATGTCGTTCTGGGTTTACAATTCAGATCGAGAAAACATATATAATATAAACAATATTCAAAAGTTCAAAATATTTCCTTTCGAATTAATTATATTAATCAAGTATTTTGGGGAACGTCAAAGAAATCTTCTGACATTTTTGGTCAACAGAAGACACGAGTTCTTCGAAGAACAATAAGAAATGATAAAAGCTAGCATACATTATTTATTTCCGTCAGTGATTGAACGTTGTACATATTTACTAAGTTATGCTTGGGCACTTCGAGGCGGTGTAGTGGTTAGCAAGCTTGTCTCGCTAGAACAATTACGACTGAGTAGTGAGTTCGATCCTCACTGGGTGCCCCCTACTTTCGGCCTTGTGCCACATCTAAGCATTGCTTGGAAAATCACTATTTACTAAGTTATGCTTAGTCTGGCAAAAGCGACCTAATTGAGTTCTTTAGTGAAGATCGAATTCCTGAGCAATAGCTTTCAAGACTAACGACTGGTGCCTGTGGCGGCTTTTAGGCAACTCCGAACAGACACGAGCCTATGGCTATTTTAAAAAAACGTTTTGTTCCTGAAATCATTTTCAAGTGGAAAACATAAAAGTGATCCCGAAAAGTATTCTGATGACGTTGTAAGTGAATATCAACAACTGACTGAAAACAATCCTGTTTCTTCAACAATAAACAGGAACGCTTTTGAGAGTTACTTTCACTTATAGCTGTGTATGTAGGTGTGGTGTAATTAACATTTAGCACTCTGCATCATTTATAAATATTACTTCCCCTTTTACTGTATATGGGATCCCCTCAAAATATAGTGTTTTATATATTAGTCCTATATATTTGAAATTGCAGTGGTCTGGCTCAGAGTTTCAGTTAAGGTGTTGCCATAGAAGGATATGACTACACAACCAAGAAATTCAAATTCAACTTGCATTGGCAGGACTAACCTTTTGCTTGACGACAACAGTCATCTACAGAGTGCTAAAGGTTTTAACGATTGAAAATGTTAACAGTAAGCCCCAAAACAAACATTCTATCTTGCACCTCATACGTTTTGTCGAAGAATTTCAGTACATTTCTTATTTTCGCGCTCCAAATAATTTATATACAAAAGGATTTATATCAAGGATGTGCAGCTGGTGTAGTTGGATAGCGACATGGAACGCGAAATCGGAGAGCCGAGTTCGCATCCCATTCGAGTTTCGTTACATTTGCTTTCGCGCAAATACCCTTGCATGGAATACATTAATCTCCTTAGCTATGGGCTAAATAGCCGGGTAGAGTAAGTTTTTTAGTCTTGGGTGGTAACCAGTCTAGAAGGAGAGTTCAAATAAGTATGTAGTCCTGGCAAAGTTCTTACTATGCCACTAATAGTGTTTATAATTACTATATGATCTCGACTGCGGTTGGCCTTTCTTGATTGGTATGTCAGGAAACTTTTGTTTTTTGTTGATGCTATTCTTGGGTGGTTTTTGTTATATGGGAAATAGCTTGATTCTTCGTGAAAAAAAAGTTATTGTTATTGTTTTAATAACGGTCAGTAAATATTGGCAGAAGTTTCGCTTGCTAGATGGATATGCAGTCATCTAAAGTGATATTGTTGTTGTTGTTTTTTTTAAGCTTCTGTAAACTTTGAAAATCCATGGCTCCAAATTTTTCTTCTTACTATGATTGAAAATCCGCCATGTTTGATAGTGGGTTGCACAACAACATACATGGCTACACAACTTCGAACCCACTCTTCTCTACTGTGTGGAAATTGTGCAATGATCGAGTTTACTTGAAGGAAAATATATAAGGATTTCCTTTCTTTCATTGTTGGATTGTATGTTTACGCATTTCACAGGTGAAAAGGCAATTTCAGATTTTTATTCTGTGATGCTCATTTCTCGTTCAGACTGACCAATAAAATGCCCTTCCACTCTGTTTCAAACTCTGACAATTCATGTGTTCCTGGAGTGAGAGGCATTGTGAAATATTTATGCATTTATTTGGTGTCTCTCTCATTCCACACTTTTGCCACCTCCCACGCGCGCACATAAACACACACGCATACAGTTTCTTAATGAAACTTTCAAGACTTATTCACAAAAGAATTAAATTATTTTAGAAACTTTTTTTTTTTAAATCTTGGTAAAAATATATTTTATGTCTGTTACCTCCCCACTGTCTATTTAATTTTATGAAATTTCGAGAAATTCATTTTTGTAGGGCTTAATGTTTATATTAATTATAAGCACAAGTCTTAGGAGAATAAAAACATAATTTTTTTTTTTGTAAATAGGGGATCCCTAATTACAAAAAAATTTCCCTGATTCGTAAAAATAAAAATTCAATAAAACTAAGACATTATTTAATTAGAAAAGCTTTTAATTGCTTTCATGAATAAAATATATTATGGACACTATTGTCTTAAGAAAAAATTGTTTTAGATGAATAATAAATTTTTACAAGAATTGTTTACATTTTTTAGAATCTTAATTAGAATAATTTATAAAGTTTTTACATTCTTAAAAATTCTGTATTAATTGGTAGCGGTTAGGTGATATTGTTATTGATTAAAAACTATATTTACTAATTATAAATTGAAAAATTTACTACAATTTACTTATCCTGAGTATTTTAAAAAGATTTTGAATTTTCTTTGTATAAACTTGCCGATTTTGGTAAATACGGTTGTCTATAAGCAACATTATCAGAAAATAAGAGCGGGAACTATAGTAAATTTAAAGCTCAAAGTGCCTAAAATTCAATAAAACAGTAGATTGCAGAGAATATTTTTCGAAATTTTTATGATTACTGGATAGTAAAAAATTATATAAAAAAAGGCGATCTCGTTATATTCGTCAAGTAATTTTTACAAATATGTTCCCCGTGAAAAAAATCCAAACATCGAGAAAGTTGTCAAGACCTCATAAAAACATCAACATCCGCGTTAAAAAATGTTTTTCTGTGATATTTTAAACTAAACGTAAGTAATATTTATTTCAAATCAGATTAAATAAACTTTAAATCACCTAATCTTCCTCAAATAAAGTTTCATAAAAGTATATTTTATTTTTGAGAGATTTTCTTAGAGAATTACGTTGGATTGAGAGATTTATAAATATGGCTAAAATCAACTATTTTTAGCGAGTAAAATAAACATTACAATAAATTTAAATTCGTTTTGAAATATAGCAAATTATTTTGATTATTGGAAATATTAAATTTAATCTATTAGCTTGAAATTCAAGTAAACATAAAAGCTTTAAGAAAGATTTATTCATTTAAAAAAAATTCAATTTAAACTTTAGGTATTGCTTTTCTTTGAAGGTACCGAGAGACGTGTTATTAGGACCATGACAGTTAAATGTATTAGTTTCGCTCGGCTGAATGAAATTTACCCGACTTAGTCTCAGAAACTTTGCGCCGTATCATTATAAAGACTAAATTTACTTAAATCAACATTTAAAGTTATGAAGTTGAAACAAAGCTCATTGAAAAATAATGAATTAAAGCTATACTGGATGCTTTTATTCTCAATATTTTTGAGACCGAAATTTTTCACCCTGAGTCACGAATTGTTACAAGTCAAATATCAGTCAGATATCTTACCTCTAGGCCATCGTCGCACGGCAGAAAGGGAGGGAATTTTAACGTTTTTCTCTATACGAAATACGCCATCGGCTCGGAGAACTCAATTCATACTTGAAGAGTAATATATATATAGTACAAATAATAGATCCGTTGGTATATAATCCAGGTGGATCCTAATAATATCAAATATTGAAACTGATCCACAAAGAGAGCTCAATGTATTTATTATAACAGAGCATATAAAACACAGTCCATCCACCAGGGTTGAATAAGACCAACGTACCTAGAGTTGGTTGAAATAATGTTGCAAGAGACCATACTTATAAACACGTGCAAACCACAAGATAGCTTATTCCTAAATTTTCGCTTGAGGATGAAACGAGACCAGATACCTTAATTCAACTTAATTTCAATAATTATATTGAGGGTCTCAGCTCTCACTTTTGAAACATGAGAACTCTTATGTAGCGAAGGAATCATATTTTTATATATATATATATATATATATATATATATATATATATGTGTGTGTGTGTGTGTGTGTGTGTGTGTGTGTGTGTGTGTGTGTGTGTGTGTGAATAAAGATAAATGGAAAAACCTATTTTAGCCGGCGCGTTTCGTTCTCTGAGTGATTTTATGAAGACAAATGCAAGGATTTAATTACGCAACAAGTATTTATATACAAGAGCAAAAATGTTATTGGTTTTTCAAATTTTTTAAGTTTAGGAACGCTCATAAATATTCATAAGTTTAGCTGAAACGTCAGGAAAGCTATGGAGGACACGAGGTGACACAATTCAATGTCTAATAAACGAAAGTAAGTGATGTTTTTGGAACATTTTTTTATTTTATTCATGCAAATTATTATCAAAATTATTTTAGTTTGGGATTAATTTATGTGTTATATATTTTGAATAACACGAAATTAAGGTACACTATTTACATTATTCGGACTATTGTCCTCATCTTTGTCGCCATATTTATCACAACGTTTCGGCCGTTGTACGCTCCGGCCTTCTTCAGGTGGTTGGAATGTTGTACTGAACCCTTTATTTTGCTCACTGGGATAGACTGTTCTAGTTCCACGTGCCATGTCTAATGGATGTCAGTTATCTCCTGTTAATTCCCCTCTCCAAGTTCTCCACCGCCTTAACCAGGTATTGAACTCACTCTCTTTGGGTCCTGTCACTTGATCTAACTAAGGCCTTTATCCACTATGCGATGTGTCCTTGATGTATATTTCATCTTTTGAGCATGTATAGGGAGCTGCAGATTCTTAGTTCTCTTAAATAGTATCCTATAATTATTCCCGATTATTCCAAGACACCTTTACTCTGTCTTTGTATGTATTTTATATACTTTACATTAGCCACTGTATCTATAATGTCTACAAATTTTTATTCTCTTTCTTTCTATAAATAATGTTTTTTTTATGAAAGTATTTATTTATATTTTTTATATATATATATATATATATATATATGTAATTTGATATTTCAGATCGACCTCGATCTTTCATCAGAATTAACTGTTTTTAGAGGTTTCTTTACAAGTAGCGTCCGTCGCGAGACGCGGACGTCACGTGATATGGAATGCAACTGTGTTCGAATATTTTTAACGTAAATCTAAGTGTAATAATATTTTTAGATGTTGTGTAAAAAAAAAGAAAATTTTTTTTAACTGTATCTAAAAAATGTTTAAGTATTGAAATATTTATAAAGATTTAAAATACCCAAGTCTTTATTTAACCCTAGTTTATATGCATTTAATTTTAAAATGCAGTATTTTTCTTCTTTTTTTTCTACCTGTAGATTGCTATGAGTTCCTTAGTAAAAAAAATTATCTAACAACCAAATCACAGATATATGCCAATTAATAAATTTCATTTCAACGCACAATAATTTTAAATTCAACAACAAACACTATTTACAGATTAATGGCACAGCAATGAGCACAAAAATGGCACCTAGTTATGCCAATATCTTTATGCACATTCTAGAAAGGAAGATAATAGACAATTCAGAATTTAAACCATTACATTATTTTAGATATATTGATGACATTTTCTTATTATGGACTCATGGATTAGAAAAATTAAAAAAATGTTTACTTTCTGCAACAACTTCCACGATACAATTAAATTTACCATGAAGCACTCATACATATCCGTCCCTTTCTTAGACGTTATGATAAAATTAAACAAACATACACTTTCTACCAGTCTATACAACAAACCCACAAACCAGCATAAATTCCTACACTTCAACAGCTGTCATCCCCTTAAATTAAAAAAAATCTATCGTATACAGCTCATTTCTAAGAATCAAACGCATATGCTCAGACCATCTAGATTTTCTACACAACATTAATAACTTAACAAAACAATTCCTAAAATATAAATACTCAATAAACATAATAAAAGAAGCACTAAATAAAACTATCCACATAAATCGTAACACACTTTTCACACACAAGAAAAGTAAAAACAACAATCGGATTCCGACACACTTATTCATAATTTAAAAAAGGATTACAAGAACCTGCAGTTAAACAAAAAGATCAAAGACATTTTCGATAAACCACCCATAAATGCAAAAAAACAATCACCTAACCTATCAGCTATCCTCACCTCTACCAAATATCTAAACAATACAAACCAATCAGGAAATTACAAATGTAACAAACCTAGTTGCTTAGTTTGCAAACACTTAATAATCGATACTGTATTTTCTGTACCCAACACCAATATCAAGATACACCCACCTCGCCTCACCTGTGATAGCCATAACATAATCTACCATTTATTCTGCACAATATGTCCCAATAGTGGATATATTGATGAATCTGAAAATAATTTTAGATTTCGCTTCAACAATAATAAACAAACCATACGTCAAAACAATCTTTATTCCCCCATAGCTGAACACTTTAATCAATCAGGACACTCATTAGAAAACTGTAAATGTTTATTGATAGATTCTGATTTCAGTTCCACATACACACATAGAAAAAAAGAAAAATACTGGATTTTAAAATTAAATACATATAAACTCGGGTTAAATAAAGACTTGGGCATTTTAAATCTTTATAAATATTTCAATACTTAAACATTTTTTTAGATACTGGTGAATTTTTTTTTTTTTACACAAAATCTATAAATATTATTACACTTAGATTTACGTTAAAAATATTCGAACACAGTTGCATTCCATATCACGTGACGTCCGCGTCTCGCGACGAAGGCTACTTGTAAACAAACCTCTAAAAACAGTTATTTCTGATAAATGATCGAGGTCGGTCTGAAATATCAAATTACATATATATATATATATATATATAAAATATAAATAAATACTTTCATAAAAAACATTATATTTTCTTTAATTTACAACTTTTTAGTTGTTTTTTCTATATATACATATTAAGAAAGAATACGTGACTTCTCATTATATATATATATATATATATATATATATATATATATATATATATATATATATATGTATATAATGCTCTACTGTGTATCGAGCACTGTTTTTTTTAAATAAATGCTAAAGAACTCTGCATTATAAATCTAACTGTTCTTTCTTTTTATTCTTGAGATTTGGACCATATACTGGTATCGCATTAATGCTTTGGATCTATTTCATCAAAAGTGTCTTAAGGGAAGCTTCAGCATCAAGTGGTATTTTCACCTGATGCCATAATATATATATATATATATATATATATATATATATATATATATGTGTGTGTGTATATATATATATATATATATATATATATATATATATATATATATATGTGTGTGTGTATATATATATATATATATATATATATATATATATATATATATATATATATATATATATATACATGTATATCAGTGCCGACTCCGGGGGTCGGGCTTGTTGGGTTGAGCCCAAGTGAGTCAACTTTCAAGTATATCAATTTCAAAGCAACAAAAATCTTTCGTAGTGCGTCGTTTTCATTCTTGACTTCAGCTGGATCAAAAATTGTTTTAACGCTGTGTCTCAAAATATTGACCGAAATACATTTCGTTGATATTGTTCATAATAAAGATGAAAAAAGAAGAAAGAAACAAAGAAAAAACAAAAAAAGAAAGTAAAAAAAAAGAATGAAATAAAATTAATATGGCTGTTAAGGCTGCGTAGATCTGAGCCCTATAAGGCTGGAGACATACTTAATAGGCAATGTATTTCTTGCTTTAATTTTATAAATAATCTTTTAAATATAACTAATGACTTGTATCCCCTGTTTTTCAAAGAACACATTTTAATTAATTTATTCCGTACAGCATAAGGCTTTTTTTAACGGAATGTATCAATCGAAAAAGGGCATATTAAATTTGGCCCGACCTAATGTCGGCGAAAATCAAAGAAAATAGTAACCTTAACTCGTCGACTGGAGGGTTGGGGTGAGGAGTGTGACTGGAGTAGTGCTGAGGAAATATGATATCAGTCAACTATTCCTATCTCTACCATCAGTGAATTGATAACCAAGCTATGAAACAATAAAAAAAAATGAGAAGGCGGCAATAAACAGATAAGCATATCAAAGACTTCGTCCTCACTCTTTTTCTTACATATCTAGAATTTTTTTTAAAAATAATTGTTTATTTTTATAGAATTATTACAATTAATATTAAAATACCAGTATTCTGTCCTATTGTCAGATATTATGACAAATATTTATTTGGCATGCTACAACAGAAAATAGTGTCTATGAAACAAACCACTCTCCCATAACGCTCGTCTGCGTGAGTAGGAACTATAAAAATATTATTACTTTCATTGACAGCAACTAGCATATTTAGAGTTTAAACATAACGTATATAATGTGAGTGTACTCTCTCTTTCTCTCTTACACACACACACACACACACACACACACACACGCACACACACGACACACACAATACACATACACACACGCGCGCGCACGCACACAACGAATATGCGTTTATGAGGGCGACACAATAATTCTATAATCTATCAGACTTTTTAGGGAAATTCACTGGATAATGTGATTAATGGAAAACCGTTAGGTTAAGTGCATTGACAAGGAAGATTATATTTTAAAATATTTGTTGTGTAAAACAGATGCCTTTTTTAATGTTAGGCTACGGACTTACTGATTTTCCTTATAAATATATATGTGTGTATATGAGTGTGTATAAGTGTGTGTGTGTGTGTGTGTGTGTGTGTGTGTGTGTGTGTGTGTATAGATACGTATATATATGTATGTGTGCGGAAGTGGGGTGTGCATACCTCAATACGAAATGTATTTATATATACAAGCAAACACGCGCGCACACACACACACACATATATATATGTATATATATAGTATGTAGGCACGCATGTGTTTGCGTACATTATTGACATTACCCAGATTCGTATATAGAAATAAATGACAGAGGTGTTTTAGCACATGTGGCTTCCACCATGCGACACTCACGAAGTCACAAAGTTGAGAATTCAAGACGGCCGTGAAAAAATGTCTAGTGTACGCGCCCTTCTCCTGAATCCTGACAAATAGCAAATTTGAATCATCAAGACAGGGAGAAAAAGGCGAAGTTGCAGCTGGAGGGAGGTCTTTTCTCTTAGATACTTTTCTAGACGAACCTTCTTAATCCAAAAGATGCTTCCAAGTTAGCAGGGCCATTTTCCATGAAACACGAACCAGCCTAAAACACCTGTGAAACACAGACATCATTCCTATCGTCTCACACCTTATCTCCTTCCTCTTTCGGGCTTTTTCTTTCTTTCTCCCTTTTCTTTCTTATTGTCTTCATTTTGGGGGGGAAATATTCTTTTATTCGAGAAATGTTCTTTACCGCTTTTTTTTTTTTTTCATTATTCGTCAAATTAGTCTCTTTGCCTAAGACACTTTCACCAAGACTAGACTATTCAGCTGTTCATCAATTTGACAATTGTTGATTCTCTCTCTCTCTCTCTCTCTCTTTCACACACACACACACACACACACACACACACGCGCGCACGCACGCACACACACACACACACATACACACAGAGTAACACGTGCAAGTACTTCAAGATTTTACACGCACACGCCAAAATAGAACATATCCGTTTAAACAGATACAAAGCTTAGTTTCGTCTGGAATAAGCACATCGCTGTACAAATGCGGACTGACACGCTGACATCAAAAATAGAGACAAAAGGAAAAACAAAAAAAAAAACAAAAAGCAAAGCTCTTTGAAAGGAATACACATATAACATCTCTTGTCTTAATCTCCAGTCTTATTGTAAATCTAGGTCGGTTCGATAAAATAAAATTGACAAATGAGCTAAAAACAAAAATTTTTTTTTTTTTTTTTTTTTTTTTTTTAAGCGTATCACCCCAGGCAAGGCCGGTGGCCACTATCACGCATGGGGTTACAGAAGGGTTGGAGGAAGAGCAGATAGGAGTGGTAAAGGAAGGGATGTGGAGAAAGAGAAGGACGGAGGGTCGATCGAGGTAGGGGGGTTACGGAAGATATAGAGCGAGAGCAGATAGGAATGAAAGATGTCAGGAAGTGGATAGATCAAGGCAATTGGAGATGACGATTGACGCTACACTTAAACCGTTGGAGATTGTATTTGTCAGGGAAACAGTAATAGGGAAGGGAGTTCCATAGGCGAGATGTGCGAGACATGAAGCTATTGAAGTAGAAAAGACGTCTACACCTAACAGTTTCAACGGTGAAGGGGTGGGAACGGGATGCCAGCCTCGTAGGACGCTTAAATTCACGAGGCTTAGGGACAAGCGAAAGCAACTCCTCGGAGCAATTACCGTGGAAGTACTTGTAGAAAAGGCAGAGCGATGCAACATCGCGTCTGTGAGAGAGCGACTGCAGACGAGATGACAGATCAGGGCCAATCACATTGCATATCCGTCTCTGGATCTTATCAAGAACCCTGAGGCAACACGCAGGGGCCCCAGACCATAAATGGCAGCAATACTCCATGCAAGGTCGAATGGTAGACTTATAGACTTGGAGGATCGATTCAGGGGAGAAGAATTTCCTGGCTCGGCACAGGGAACCAACTTTTCTTGCGGTGGATGATGCAATTGACTCGATGTATTTGTTCCATCTCAGAGCAGCGGACAGCGTGAGAAATGACGTACAATCTGTTGTTAGCTGGGGCAAGAAATGGCTTGTTAATTTTAACTCCTCTAAAAACTGCTCTCTTTTAATCGCCTGAGAGAAGCGTTTTTGCCTCATCAGCGTGGCTGAAGCTAACCTCCAGGAGACTCACTCCTTGCGCCTTCTCGGGCAAACGCTTAAGTTATATTGAATCACTTGCCAGGTCTGTTGCTAGGAAAGTTGTTTCGTTGTGCCGTGCTAGACAGTTTTTTCTCGGCAGAATCTATCTTGCACATTTATAAGTCTACCATTCATCCATGCATTGAATATTCTTGATAAAATACAAAGAAAAATTTGCAATTTTACTGGTCCTGAAATCTCGACTTCAATCACTTTCCCACCAACCTAACTTAGGTTCTCTGTGCATTTATATAAATATTTTCATAATAATTGTTCTGATGAGTTTTCCTCTTTGGTACTTAGACTTTATGAATCCAAGCTCAGTACTAGATTGGCGGCCAAGTGAAATCATTTTACAATTGAAATGGTTGGATGTAACCGTAATTTCGAAGCTAACAGTTTCTTTTCTCGTGCTTCAAATTTGTGGAAATCACTTCCAGCTTCTTGCTTTCCAGTCAATGTTTTCTTATTATCATATTCTCTCACACTCAGTAACCCTTTGCATCTTAGTGGATTCATTGCCTTGTTTGCGGTGAAATGATTAAAAATAATAACATTAGTGGACATGCAAAGATTGAGAGAGAGAGAGACAGACAGACAGACAGACATATGGAGGGGGGGCAGGGGTATATTTTGAATCCATATCCATAAAGAAATATCTGTCTATGCAGATGCAGCTAGGAATGAATTCGTTGGCGTACAGGGAGATATACACTAATGAAAATAATATGTGAATGTCTGAATATAAGCTTCATTTTACTCAAGCGTAAATATACAGTTAAATATGGGTTGGTAGACAGTGCCCGTTAGCCTTGGTTGGCAATCTGACTAGGAGAAGGATCAGTGATTTCAAAATAGGGGTAGATGACACCTTGATAACAATCCTTCTAGTGGCCAAAAGCTTCATCTTTGTGATGAGGGCGATATAGCTGCGTGGCTCTGTAGTTCGCTTCAGAGTGATGATCGAAAGACGATTCGCGACTCACCGACTCATGGAGAAAATGAATGTGTGAGTGGTGTAATGTAATGGATAGCTGCTCGGAATGATAAATCAGAGAGCCGAATTCTAGTTCGACTTCATTACATTCACCTACGCGCAAATACGCTTGGGAATCCATTACTTCACCTCCAGCTGTGGGTTAATTAGCAGGGCAGACTGAGCTCTCTAGCTGTGATTGGTAACCAGTCTAGAAGAACAACTCTGAATTCAAAATCCTAACAACGGTTGATGATTGCCGACTCTCGGCGATAAGAATGGGAAGGTGTAAAGAAAATATGTCGCTGAATTACAGAAATTGGTCAAACTCTATACGGGCACAGGTTTCAAGACAATGGATTCATTAAAAGTACCCAGACCCTATATTAATACACTGCATATCCTCATTTGGGGATTAATTTAGGCCCGTAGTCTTGCTTGCAACCTTCGCTACACTGCTCCACGCATGAAGCAAAAAAAATTACAGATGTAAAATTGCTGATAGAAAGAATATAATCAAGAGAGCTAAGCAAATTTTTCTTCAAACACGTGACTTATAACGTGACTTTATAACATGACTTATAACGTGACTTATAACGTAACTTTATAATGTGACTTATAACGTGACTTTATAACGAATTGATCGGCATAAAAACAAAATTTATGAATAAAATTAACTTTAAAGAATTTCAGAAAAGATACCAGAAACAAACAATCTTGATATAAGCAAAATTAAAAACATCATTAATTTATTCTATTGTAACTTGAAAACTATTGTAACTCTAAAGACAATTAAAAAGCCATTAAAAATAGAATTCATACTTATTATTTGTAATTTATTATTAAAAAATTTAAAACTTTTAATCTAATCATTGTTAATAACAAGAAAATTCAAAAATCACCTTCATGTGAGAAAAATGTTACTTATGAATTCTCGTGTCATTTGGGAGATTGCATCTTTAACACGAATAATCAAAATATATTATTTTTTTTTTATTGGTTACACAATGACAATACTCACTCGTAGATTAACTTGCCACCTGTTGAAAACAGAAGAAAATAAAATACACTCGTTTCAAAAAGAAAGGCAAAATCTGTTGAATTGAATCTCAAGAAAGACTCAAAATCTATTGAATTGAAGCTGTTATTATTATTATTAAAACGTATGTGAATTGTTTCATTTTTATTAAAATAAATTATTCGTTCATTTTCATGTGAAGTAACACGCATTAGTGAGTTGTTTTATAACATCTTTCGCCACTGGAGGCGGCCTTTTAAAATGCATTTGAAAATTGAATATTCTCGTCCTTAGTCACTGTCAAGTTTTGTGACTTCGAATGGATTGTTAGTTTTTTAGTTTAAAATTTTTATCACTCACAAAATGTTCTCCACCAGATGTCAACTGTATTTGATACACATCTATTTCACTTGTGTTTTTTTTTTCTAATCATAATATCAGCATGAAGCTAATAGAAACATAGATTCTTGTCTCCTCCCCGTCTTTTTGTTTCCCTCTGGCCATATATATATATATATATATATATATATATATATATATATATATATATATATATATATATATATATATTTAGTTTACGAAAAACTAGGTAATCCGTATGGGTAGACCCAAGGAGGATCAAGAGGAGGATAATATATATATATATATATATATATATATAGTCAAACCTAATGAGCCAGACAAACCTACCAATGTTTCACTTAGGCAGATCGTCAGGGTCCTGACGATCTGCCTAAGTGAAACCTTGGTAGGTTTGTCTGGCTCATTAGGTTTGACTATATATATATATATATATATATATATATATATATATATGTATATATATTATCCTCCTTGGGTCTACCCTGACGATCTGCCTAAATTAAACCTTGGTAGGTTTGTCTGGCTCATTTGACTAGGTCTACTCTACGTTTGTATCGAGCTCTTTAGTTAGTTGTTTACTCGTATCGGGGTTTTTTCTTTGGGCCTTGAACCTGTATCTGTGCGATTATTTTCGACAGACTTTCATGTTCCTGGCTCTTTCTTTTTTAAAACCTTTTTTTTCCTTCGAGATTGATTTGGCTATTGTTAAATCAAGAATTCGAAGGTTTTTCGACACGAGTATAGTTACCTATATATATATATATATATATATATATATATATATATATATATATATATATATATATATATATATTTGTCATCCAAAGACAGACTGTTTCACAGCTCATCAGCGTGGCTAGATGTCCGGTTGCCTCTAGCTAGGATCGAAAACCGACTGAATTGCCGTCAGTCGGAACTTCTACCACTAAGCCGTCGGCTCACGGCAGGGATGAAGGTGAATTTTAGCGTGTTTATTTTTAGATTTAGATAAACACACAGTGACTGACAGTGACTCAATTCTGCCGAAGAGTCATGCTATATTAGCTTAAATAGTCACTGTTTACAAACTCACACCTCAAACCAAAGAGCTCAACCGAAATTAATTTTTCAGGGGCCAATATTTTTGTCATCCACAGACAGACTGTTTCGCTGTTTCACAGCTCACCAGTGTGGCTAGACGTCCGGTTGCCTCTAGCTAGGATCGAAACCCGACTGAATTGGCGTCAGACGGAACTTCTACCACTAAGCCGTCGGCAGGGATGAAGGTGAATTTTAGCGTGTTTATTTTTAGATTTAGATAAACACACAGTGACTGACAGTGACTCAATTCTGCCGAAGAGTCATGCTATATATATATATATATATATATATATATATATATATATATATATATATATATATATATGTTAGTTCTCAGGTGTCAAAAACGAACGGCAACAGTCTGTTTCATGCTTGGACGAAATCTTCAGCTCATGTCTCTATATATTAATGTGTATCTTTATACACTAAACTGACTCTGATTATTGAAATTGTTGTAAGAATCTGTTCCATGTCTCTTAATTTCCACATACAGTGGAGTAATAGATAGCGACACGGACTGAGAAATCGGAAAGCCGAGTTCGAATTCCAGTCGAATCCATTAGAGTCACTTACGTACTAATACTCTTGGGAAGGATATGAATCGTCTTCTTCTTCTTCTTCTTCTCCCCCCCAAGCTATGGGTAAATAGCAGGACAGACCGGGTTCAATAGCCTTGGATGGCAACCGGTCTACCGCAGAAAGAAATGGCAACCTACTGCGGGAAAAAATCTGCCTCGTCAGTCATGTATCGAAAGATACATGATCGCCTAAGCGTGTATCACGCATGGCATAAACAGACTGACTTTATATTTTTCAGTTTAAGATTTTAGCTCTATTGTTGTTTAGCCGTCAAATTATTAGGTGCATGTGTAAATTATTAGGTGCATGTGTAAATTATTAGGCGCCTGTGTAAATTATTAGGTGCATGTGTAAATTATTAGGTGCATGTGTAAATTATTAGGTGCCTGTGTGAAAGTTCTTAGCGCTCTTTTTGGAAACTAAAGACTTAATATTCAGTTGAAAAACAGCTTTCAGTTGCAAACACTTGCACACGCATAATAAATTAAAGAAGACAAAATAAATGGGACTCGAATTCAAATCCTTCTAACATGAGAATCGTTGACATGTCATGTGGCGACATTTTATCGATTAGGCAACTGTCATCACTCGGCAACTTTGCAGCGATGAGAACTTCAAAACATATACACAACGCATTCGCAGTATTATATTGCCAAGTGTATCAGCAAAATATATATTTGACACTTAGTTAAGTACCTACGTATTTATCTTTCAAGATCATCTCAGTAAAGCAATGATGCATAAACCAATCTTGTAGAGCAGCTGTACAATTGCAGCCTTCAGTTTGACCCGTTTGAACCGAGACTTGCTTTTTTTGATGACTCTCTTTTTCTTGCGTCTTTTTTTCTTTTTTCAGTGTAGTTTTTTTTAATTTTTTTTTTTTTTTTTTAGCTTATTAATGATATGATGCTACTGGCACATTCTGACTGTTCATATATCTCACTTGCTTTACCTCCCTCTATTACTCTGTATATATGTCTCTCCCGTTATGACGATATCTATCTATATGTCTGTTGACCTATCTGTTTACAATGACTCGTCATTCAGAGCTCAACGGCAGGAGAGTAATCGTTAGTGTTAGTTAATAAGATTGACATCGTGCTCTCCTTGATGTCATTTGGAGTGTCAGGTGATGAATAACATACATGTTTGTTCGATTTTTCGTTCATCTCATTGCTATGATGAAGACCTGGCATCTTCTCCCGGTTCTAATTGATTGACTGAATCTCCCTATTTTGCTGGGTTTTAAATGCTATGAACTTATTGCCATTATCGATGATGACGAATTATCAGTTCACCATTGTTTATTGGCTTTGACGTTTCGGCGTCGCTGATTCGGCGTCAGAAAAATAATTGGACTATTCGGCAAAGCCATTTAGGCGTCACACTGTTTCGACGACACTATCTTTAACTGGAGGCAAAAATAAAAAAATAGGGTGAAATCATTGAAAACACCCAACTTTCAATATGACTTTTTATTCATTTAAGGAATTAAGGATCCTATTAAAACACTAATGGAATAATGTAAATTATAAACTTAAATAAAAATTATTGCATTTCAAAAAAGAATTTAAAAAAAAACTTAGTAAATTTATTTAATCTTAGAAATGACTTCTTCACTTCGTAATTATGAGCAACACCCTTCAGGAATCCAATAGGATCTAATGATGCAACTTCCATTATGACTTATGATACGTTCGTCAGTATCTCTATATTTTTTAGCCTTTGGGGTGGGGTGGGGGGTTTCGGTGGGTATCCAGCGATCAACTTTTCAAGAAATGCATCCCGTTCGTTCTGAACTTTGCATAAGGCATTAATAAATCTCTAGGTTGAAAGATGATGCATTCCCCGCTTCTATTGCAAACGTCGATTGGCAGCTTCGGCGCGTGATTGTTGGAGTGATTTTCATTAGTTACAGTTCGTTCGTACAGGTTCCCATATCTCGGGGGAAAAAATAGGGGCCATCCTCGCATTTTAACGCCTATTCTGTCATCCAGTATAAGTATCCTCAAACTTCTTTTTAAATATAAAAATTACCCCAACTACTTTTTTTCTTAAATTGGACAATTCGAGCAGATAAAGACGAATTACTAATTTGAATACTGAGACAGAGAGAGAGAGAGAGAGAGAGAGAGAGAGAGAGAGAGAGAGAGAGAGAGAGAGAGAGAGAAAGAGAGAAAGAAAGAGAGCGGGAGAGAGAGAACAAACTTGACTCTAACGACGAAGTAGTAATTTGACGACTAAACGAGAGAGACAGAGAGAAAGAAAGAGAGTGGAAGAGAGAGAGAGAGAAAGAGAGTGGGAGAGAGAGAACAAACTTGACTCTAACGACGAAGTACTAATTTGACTACTAAACAAGAGAGAGAGAGAGAGAGAGAGAGAGAAAGAGAGTCGGAGAGAGAGAGAGAAAGAGAGTGGGAGAGAGAGAACAAACTTGACTCTAACGACGAAGTACTAATTTGACTACTAAACGAGAGAGAGAGAGAGAGAAAGAGAGTAGGAGAGAGAGAACAAACTTGACTCTAACGACGAAATACTAATTTGACTACTAAACGAGAGAGAGAGAGAGAGAGAATGAGAGCGGGAGAAAGAGAGAACAAACTTGATTCTAACGACAAAGTACTAATTTGACTACTAAACGAGAGTGAGAGAGAGAGAGAGAGAGAGAGAGAGAAAGAGAGTAGGAGAGAGAGAACAAACTTGACTCTAACGACGAAATACTAATTTGACTACTAAACGAGAGACAGAGAGAGAGAGGGAGAGAGAGAAAGAGAGAGAGAAAGAGAGTGGGAGAGAGAGAACAAACTTGACTCTAACGCCGAATTACTAATTTGACGCCTGATCGTCCCTCTGCAGAAAAATCCCTACGCCGAATTGGCCACGCCGAATCGGCCACGCCGGAACGTGTCATACCCTTGTTTATTACGGCGATGAAATCAGTAAATTATGATAAACTGATACCGTTCCTGTTTCAGTTCATTGATTTCGTCGCTGTAATAATCAAGAGTGATGAAGAGATGCTGTTCTCTGGTTTAGCGAATTGATTCCATCGCCTATCAACAACAATGATAAGGTGATGATTTTCTCGGTTTCACTTCATAGATTCCATCGTCATAATCAACTCTGATGAAGAGAAGCTGTTTTTTCTGTTTCAATTCATCGATCTCTTTGCTGATGAAAAACTGAAACTTTTGAACTGATTCAATTCACTTGTGCCAGGGAAAGCTAACTTAATAAAAGTGCGAAATTAATTTTTTTTTTTTTTTTTGTGAAATTATGCTTTTGCGCGTCAAATTTTCTTTGTTTGTCGAGTCACTTTTGACCCGTTAATCAACTGGAATGCGATAAACACTTTCCTTTCGTTTTAAAAGATTTAATTAAAATACTTGCATTTTAACCAATCACTTTCTTCTAAGCTCCAGTTGCAAATGTTGTTGACCCAAACGCACTTTGCCAGCGTTTATCTTTCACTAGCAGCATGGCCCGGCATTGTCCGTGCTTGATTCAAAAATCGTACGACTCATACAGCAATCGCTATCACTTGACTTAAAATATTTTTGCCCTTCCTTGCCCTTAAAGGAGTGCCCTTTGCCGTGCTGATGTTGCTACATGCCTTACTTCTTGCCTATCTCACACTGCGAATTTTTTCTAAGCTCTATACTAAACATTAAATCTGTTACGAAAAAAAAACTAAACAAAATGAACACAAAACGATCAGCTTTAAAAAAGGACTCGTAACTGAAAAAAACGAACGAGAAAATAATGTTAACAACAAATACTTTTTCACACCCAACCCAGTTCAGCGGAATCAGAATCAACATTGAGTTTAAGCAAGCGAATGAGCCAATTGGAGTAAAGTGCCATGCAGGTTTAAATTTTTCCCACTTGTGACGAATGCAGCTATCGATTTTTTTTGCATCCTAGCATGCTAGTTAACATTCGTGTCAGTCAGCTGTTGGCTCTCACGATGGCCAATAAAATCTTCTATTCGTGGCAGCCAGCTATAGGTTCTCACTCTGGCCAGTAGAAAATGGCCGCAACCTACATGAAAACTGCCGTAGAAGCATGAAAAAATCCATTATTTCCACTATCGATGGGAGTTGGGAAATGCAAAGTCAGTCTTGGCCTTCCCACTGACTTGGAGCAAGTGCATGTAAATTTTGGTGCAAATCCGTCGAAAATTGCGGCCGTGCATTCGTTACACACGCACACACACATCCTGCCTTTTATAGATAGAGATTAATCACATAGACTCGATATAAAGTGACTTCATTCCAGAGTGAATCTGAAACAGTGTCTATAGAAACACTGAGTCCCAGTTACTGTAAATTGTAAGTTCGCTTTTCGCGATTAGCATTCAACCGTTGTTTAACCTGTCTGTAACGAAGAAAAGTAATGTACATCAGACGTCAATTTATCATTTTTAAAGGGTGTTTCATGACTATTTGGAATCAAAGTTTACCATGAAAAATTGGAAATTGTATTTTGAATTCGACAAGTTTCTTTAGCACTTTGTTTTTATTTACACTTTTTAATTCTTTTCTTCATTCTTTTATTTCCGTTATTTACATCAACATTATGCAACAAAATCTATTCAAAAAGTTCTGTAGATGTTTTTAATCAACGTAGAAACAATGATCAAATGATTTGTATTTTTTAAAAGCGTAGTGTGAGTATGTGTGTGTGTGTGTGTGTGTGAGTGTGTGCCCCACCTTTGGTTCGGGACAAAATGCAACCAAGAACTGATAGTACGGACAATTATTATCTTCACTGGAATGCCAGATTAAAAATATAATGCGACTTTTAGTAAATCTAGTCGCAAATCTTTTCAATGAATCAAATCGAAAGTCAAATATAGTTTCGAGGTTTTGAATCGAAAAACTTTCGTTATGTCAGTTCTAAATATTTCTTTTAGTTACGTACAAGGCCACACGAAAAGTAAGATTGTATTGCATCAATCTTCAGAGTGAAAAAAACAACAACAACCTGCCTTCGAAACCTTATCTTAGTTTAAACCCTGACCACTTGTGCCGTTGGAAAATATAACATCTAAAGCAACTGATGATACTTGCTTGCCATAACAAAGTCTCAATCGGAAATGTTCTTCATCCAGGTCTCTGTTTCAACACCCAATCAACAGCAATTAAAAAAAGTACGAGGTGGCCAATGCATCCTTGTCTGGCGCTATTGAAGGCATCAAACCAGTCTCTGTAGTCATTTGTAAACTTGAAGCAACACCCAGGGTTATAGATCTGCTCTCTTGCTGGCAGGAGTGCTATAATAAATGAATATAAACGGGATAAGCAAATTGAACATAGGATTGACTGCGTTAGGCTTGGTTTTGTCGAGATACTTTAAAATTAAAATACTTACCTAAGTACTGAAGTCATGCTCTTGAATATTCTCGTCAGATCTAGATCCTCACATGGACGCCATGCATGCCATCCAACTCGGTCAGAAATATCTATCAGCTACAAACATCTGTTTACTCATATCAGTGATTATGAATGGCTTCAAATGAATGAACCCTTCAGGTTTCAAAGAAGACACTCCTTTATTAGATCACATTGGCTGGCGTTACGGGAACAAAAACAAGAGAATTGTAATACTAAATAACAAAAACCATGGCAGGTGAATATTTACAAAAACAACAACAGCAGTAAATGTAAGTAAAGCGGGAAATAATAATATAATCAAGATTTTGACATTCCACACTAACTTAAACAAAAACAATACTAGAAAAATCGATAACAGTAGACTTGAAAAATCTATTTTCCTAAGAAAACGATTTTATAAATCTCAACCGACAGCGCCGTCCAGGGTAAGACGATAAACTACATCCGCATCCTGGGTAAGACGTTAAACTATATCCGCGTCCTGGGTAAGACGATAAACTACATCCGCGTCCTGGGTAAGACGTTAAACTATATCCGCGTCCTGGGTAAGACGATAAACTACATCCGCGTCCTGGGTAAGACGTTAAACTATATCCGCGTCCTGGGTAAGACGATAAACTACCTCCGCGTCCTGGGTAAGACGTTAAACTATATCCGCGTCCTGGGTATGACGATAAACTACACCCGCGTCCTGGGTAAGACGATAAACTACGCCCAACAGCAAGGCCTCTGATCAGGAGGTTTTGAGGAGCGTGGAACCACCTCTTAATTGCTGGTGTTCCCAGGTCCACACTGACCCGGGGTGGTAGCCCCTGTTAGGGTCCCAGCTATGTGAAAATAGTTGACCCTCAAACTGGGGTCGAAACACAATGAATAGTGTTTCGACCCCAGTGTAAAAATTGGTTTTAATACTAGAAATACTTTGTAAAAAATATTACCAGCAATAAATTTTTGAAGAAAAAAATTATTACCAGCAATACACTTTTGAAAAAAATATTACCAGAAATAGATTTTTTTGAAGGAAAAAATATTACTAGTAACACATTTTTGAAAAAAAAAAATTACCAGCAATAAAAATTGTTGGCATTAATTAACACATTGAGTTTGATATACTGTAAAACAAAACAATCCAAACCAAATTAACCGACAGTAACGCTGTTGGGTCAAAGACTGCCAAACATTTCTTTGTATGGAAACAGTTTTCTCACCATTGCAGTCACCAGAGTAGTTTAGGATCCACCAAAATTATAGTTTATGGACCCTATCGAAGACCTAGGGAATTCTATGAACCTGACAGTGAGCTGGGTTTGGTATTCCCTACATTTATCAATTTCTGAGTGTCGCCTAGGTCTAAAGCTTGCTTGATCTTCACGCAGTTCAGTATCAGTTACAAAAGCGTCGTTTCAAAATGACCAAAAACTTTTCCCTGAGTAACAGAGTAATTATTTACAATTTATCAAAATCTGCATGGCATGGCTTTCTTTTCCGTGGAAGCTAACCACCTCACCATTCTTCCAATTCTTTGGAACAATATCGGAATCCCGCACCTGGTCGCACATGATGAACGGTTCTACTCACAATGAGTCTCCTTGCCGGGAACGTCTTTTTCAGAATTAAGCTTACTCCTGACCACAAAAGGATCTTGTATATACGATCTATCGCTAAAGATATTAAAAAGATGGTTGGTTCCTCGTACCGCTCCAGAAAGTACTCGACTCCTTAAGTCCTGCTTTATCTTTATACGACCCAGATCAGAAGACAAATGAAGTATTGCTGTTATATCTGGGCTGGAGCTGCCCATTTCTCACTTTCAGACAGAGTTCAAGTTTCTACACGGCCTTGTAGGCGATTAATTTTTTTTTTAAGCTTTTCACCCCAGGCAAGGCTGGAAGGCACGCAAGGGGTTACAGAGGGTTTGGAGCAAGAGCAAATAGGAGTGTTAGAGGAAAGGATGTGGAGAAGGATAGAGGATAGATCAAGGCAACTGGAGATGTCGATTGATGTTACACTTGAATAGTTGGAGATCATAGTCATCAGGGAAGCAGGAATGAGGAGTTCCATAGGCGTGAGATGCGAGATATGAAGCTATTGGAGTAGAAGAGACGTCTACATCTAACAGTTTCAACGGTGAAGGGATGGGAACGGGATGCCAGCCTCGTAGGACGCTTGAATTCATGGAGCCTGGGAACCAGCGATAGCAGCTCATTGGAGCAATTACCATGGAAGTATTTATAAAAGAGACAAAGAGAGGCGACGGTGTGTCTGTGAGAGATAGAGAGACTGCAGACGAGAAGCCAGACCAGGGCCAATTACATTGCATACCCGTCTCTGGATCTTATCAAGAACTTTGAGGCAAACAGAACGGGCTCCAGACCATATATGGCAGCAATACCCCATGCAAGGGCGGATGGTTGATTTGTAAATTTGCAGGATCGATTCAGAGGGATAGAAATTTCCTGGCCCGGCACAGGGAGCCAACTTTCCTTGCGGTGGATGAAGCAATCGACTCAATGTAGTTGTTCCATCTCAGGTCAGCAGACAGCGTGAGACCGAGCAGCCGCAGAGAGGAGCTCTCGTGAAGTTGAGCTTCAAACATTCTAATGGGATGCAGGGAAGGATCCCTGTGGTGATTAATGGAGAGCAGTTTTGTTTTGGAGGCGTTAAAGTTAACCAGACAATTCCTGCCCCAGTTCACAACCGATTGAAGGTCCTTTTCGAGACAAACAGCCAGGTTAATTTTGTCAGTGGCACTAGATTTGTTTCTGGGGCAGGAGTAAATTGTGGTGTCATCCGCATAGATGCCGACTTGGGAATCAATGGCGTCAGGAAGATCATTTATGAATATAAGGAACAGGGTAGGGCCTAGGATGGAGCCTTGCGGAACACCTGCGTTCGTGGGATAGAAGCTGGAGGAGAATCCATTGAGAACGACCTTCAATTCAACGGTTTATTTCCAAACCTACAAAACCCCATGTACGAAACATCGCTAGACACTTGCTACTCTTTCGCTATTTTCAAGGCAGATGTTCAGGCAAGCTATACATTCTTCAGTCCCACAAGTCCAGACATTCAAAACTACGACCCGCCATACCACGTACACTGAATCGTCTCGTCCCCATTCGTTTAATATTCTGTTAGTGCAGAGGAAGTTCTACTCTGGCAGTTTCTTCCCCAGAACTGTTATGTTGTGGTACAGATTCCCGAGATGATGCTTCTCCGATCACTACAAACTGAACCAAGTCAAGTATCAAAGTTTATCTGTCCCAGATATCCTTATAATATGCACCTAATCCTCCGTCTTTGTACGTCCTTACAATAACCTTATTCGGTAACCCTCTACCTTGAGTTACTCTTGAGCCTTGTATTGGGTGAATAATAGTATAAAAAGCATCAAAATTTTTTCCTACAACTGAGTATTTCGACTATTATGCTATCAAACTCAGGTGAATCTTTGCTTATCAACACCTTTTCTAACCCTATCTTCAGTGAGCAAACTGAGCACAATTTCTCTCTCCTTGCGAATATTCGATCAGTGTTATAATTTTTTTTTTACCTTCAATCTGAATATTATTAGAACGGACAAACTTGTGGGGAAGCTTTTAAAACTTAACTCCTTAAGGAAAATTTCTACCGTTTGAAAATAATTTTTTTCTCATTTCACCCCAAGAAAGGTACTAAAACTACTAAGACACAAATATGAGAAAAAGAAAGCATTATTAGGAGAGAAGACAATAAAGTAACGTGAATGTAGAAGACAGAAGGTAACGACTGACACTGCATTTAAATCTTTGAAGATCAAAGTTGACTGGAAAGCAAGAGATCGGAAGAGAGTTCCACAAGTGAGTAGTGCGAGAAATGAAACTGTTAGCATAGACCCTTACATCTAGCCATTTCAACTGTAAGAGGATGAGAGCTTTCTGCCAATTTAGTACTCCGCTTAAATTTATAAAGTCTAGATATCATAGAACAAAGTTTACCAGAACAGTTATCATAAAAATACTTAAAGAAAAGGCACAGGGAAGCTACGTTGCGGTGGTGGGAAAATGACTGAGGCCGTGATGCCAGGTGAAGACCAGTAATTTTACAGATTCTTTTTTGTATTTTATCAAGAATCTCTAGCTAAATAGGCGAAGTACTGGGCCAGATGTGACAGCAATATTTACTGTATGGACGAATGATAGACTTATAAATGTAGAAGATAGATTCTGTCGAGAAAAATTGTCTATCACGAGACAGTGAGCCAACTTTCCTAGAAACATTCAATATAATCATTCCACTTCATATCAGCGGAAAATCTTAGTCCGGGAAGTCGCAATGAGTAACTCTCCTGGAGGTTAGCATCAGCCATGCTGACAGAAAGCAAAATGTTTTCTCAGACGATTAAAAGAGTGCTGTTTTGTTTTGGAGGCGTTAAAATTAACAAGCCATTTACTGTCCCAGTTAACAACAGACTCTGTGTCCTCCTTTAGCTCAGTTGTCAATTTGTCCTTATCGAACCGATCAGGCTTACTGTTAAGAAAGAAGTCAATAGTTATCTCATCAGCATAAACACCGAGTTGAGAACTGATGACATCAGGAAGATCGTTGGTGAAAATTAGGAACAGCATAAGCTCGAGGATAAAACCCCAGTGACACCTGTATTACTGCAAAAAGATCAAGAAGAGTGGCCGTTAAAGACAACTTTCATTTCGCAATTTGATGAGAAAGACTGAATCAGTTCAGAAATACGTTCAAAGGCTATAAGTTTATCGATATATTTATAGAAAAGTCACAGGGAAGCTACATTATGGGGATGGGAGAGGGACAGAAGCCGATATGCCTAGTCAGGACCAATAACAATGCAGGTTATATTTGGGATTTTATCAAGAATCTCTAAATGTATAGCAGAAGCACCAGACCATATGTGGCAGCAACATTCAAAGTCTGGGTGAATGGTAGACTTAAAATGTCTAAGATAGATTCTGGAGAGAAAAATTGTCTAGCACAGCACAGTGAGCCAACTTTTCTAGCAGAGTCTTAGTAAATGATTCAATATAATCTTTCCACTTCGTGTAATCGGAAAATGTTAGCCCGAGAAGTCGCAACTGGTCACTCTCATGGAGATTTGAACCGACTATTTCTGGCGGAAGGCAGAAAGGGATATTCCATTCTTGATCCCAATTAACAGCAGGTGTAGATCATGTTTTTTAGCTCAGCTGCCAATTTGATCTTATCGAATTGATCAGATATACCAGTAAGATATGAGTAAATATTTGTCTCATCAGCATAAATAGCGAGTTGAGAACTGATGACATCAGGAAGGTCTTTGATGAAAATTAGGAACAGTTTAGGTCCGAGGATAAAACCTTAGTGACACCTGTATTACTGCAAAAAGCTCTAGAACGGTGACCATACTTTCATTTCGAGATATGATAAGAAAGATTGAATCAAACCAAAGATTTGTCCCAAATAACTATAACCTCTCAACTTGTGAAGAAGACCATTATACCAAACCCTATTAAATGATATCGAGATACTCAAAAGCAACAGCCGCGTGCTTCACCATTCTTATCTAAAGCTTGATAGACTCTTTCAGCAATAACATTTAATACGTCAGCAGTTGATCTAGAGAAGCGAAAGCCATATTGCTTATCAGAAAAAAAGATCCTGTAATAATGTGAGATGAAATAGTCTCTGGTGGTTTTCGATCAAATAGCAAATCTTTGGGATACTCCAGTATTACTAGCACAGATACCGAATCGGGAATTGATAACATCGTGAAGGTCGTTGATGAAAATTAGGAACAAAGAAGGTCCAAGAATAGAGCTCTTATTATTATTTTAATTAAAATGATCTAGAAGAGTGGCCGTTCAAGATAACATTCATTTCGCGATTATGTCAGAAAGATTGAATCAAATCCAAAATTTGTCCAGAAATTCCATAAACTTTCAACTTGTGAGGATGAGCAGCATGCCAAACCCTGACAAAAGCCTTCGTAGTCCTTACCATTCCTATTTAAAGCTTGACAGACTCTTTTCCAAAATAACCGTTAATACATCAGCAGCGGACCTAAAGAAGCGAAAGTCATATTGTTTGTCTGAAAGGAGACCTTACGACGTGAGATGCTTAACCAATTTGAAGTTGATTAGAAACTGGTGTTGTAACTTTTTATAATAGCTGCAAACAGATTTGCAGTGAGAGCAATCCTCATTTCTTTCTCATATTTGTGATCCAGTGCCCGTTGAAAGGTTTGTAGAAATGCTTACCCAGTTTAGGACGTATTACGTTTCTTTTGAGTTATGAATTTTGAGCAAATTTTATTGCATCTGACACAGAATTATGATCGTTTTTAGATCTGACCAAATTAACATTTATAGAGATATTTCTATTTAGAAAAATATCTTGTGGCATACTTTTGAGACACTCTGCTAAATCATTGTCAACCATTTTGGACATGAGTCATTGTCTCTCATATTGTTCGTACAAGCATTCGCCTCATTGTTCACTTATCACTAAGTTTCATATGGTTCGTTCTTTGCTTTATTCCAGGAACATTAATATTGGATTTTGAAAAAAAAAAAAAAAATCTTCGGTTCGAAATACAAGCATAAATAAAAAAAAAAAAAACAACTTTCAGGCAAAAATCAATCCAAGGTTGGCAAAAATGTTTGACGACTTCATCTGAATTCAAATTCAATCATGCATCTTATCAAAACGGGCATTTTTTAATGACAGAAAATAAAATATTTTAACTTCTGTAATTATAAAAGAAAAATCGCAAAGATAGCAGAAAATAATTTCAGCCGCTGAGAAAAAAAAAAGTCTATAATCGCGTCAGAATTATTCCTTCCATCGCACCGTAGTCTATGACCATCACGAGAAGAACTTCAGAATTTTCATGAAAAATAACGACTAAAATAGTTATAGGAAAAAGATATCATTTTAGCTGGTTTAATCCTTTCCATCCTGCTAATCAGAACGAAAGTGAAGGACACAAGGACAGGGAAAAGATGAAAATCAAGATAGAAAGGGAGATATAAGAAGGTGTAAAAGAGAAGCGTAAAGAAAATAAAGAGGAAAAAGGAAAAAAAAGCAATGACAGAAAGAAAGAAATCTATATAAGAGTAAGATGTGAAAACCAGAGAGAAATACAAGGATAAGGTAGGGAAGAAAACGAAGAAAATGGCGATGTGTGTGTGTGTGTGTGAGTGAGAGAGAGAGAGAAAAGAGAAATATTAAAAGTAGGAGACAAAGAAAGATAAAATGTATGAAAGAAAATGAAAAGGGGAAAAAATAGAAGAGAAAATAAAAAAGGAGTTAGATATGAAAAGAAAAAAGCGTCGGAAGACGAAATTCTCGATAGAACGAAAGAAAGATTTTGATAGGTAAAAGAATACGAAACGCAAGCGAGAAAATAAACGAGAAAGAAGAAGCAGAAGATAAAATCCTGGAGGGAAAACTTAATTATATAAATATAAGACAAAGAGAGCTATAAATAGAGGAAAAGGATAAGAAAAAGAAAACTTAGAATAGTGAGGACGAAAGGAAGAGGCATTTAAGAAAAAGAAGAGGGAAACGGGGAAAAAAAAAAAAAATAAATGATGATGTAAAGAAATAGAATAACAACAACAACAATAATAATAATAATTCGTTAATTGAAACTTTTAATAGTATAGCTTAAAAGAAAAACTGCATTTTCATGTGTTAGTTCGTTGATATTCGATTGTTTTTTACTGTCCATGCCCTCTTCCCCTTACCTGTCCTCCTGTTAACTCAGGCAAAGCACTATGTCTGTAATTTGAATCTTAACTGAGGAAGCATCTGCCGTTTCCTTTGATCTTACGTCATCCGTTTTTCCACTTAGTTCTGCTTCACTGGATGAGGAAGACAAATAATTGTAAGCAAAGTAAAATTGGAGGAATGAAGATTTTGGTGGTGTGTGAAATTGCCTACCGTACACCACACCCGATATAATCAACTTGACTTTTTCTTCGATCACCACTGCACTCCTGGCTGCCAAGTAGGAAATTAGTTTTCTAAATATTCAAATTGATTATTCGTTTTAAAAAATTGTAACCAATTTGGCCAATTCTGAATTTCTACTCGTCGTCACAGAATGCAAAAAGATAACTTTTTTGTTACAAACGGAGAGCTGAGTAAAAAGTTGGTAAACAAGACATTTCTACTGCTTTCAGATATTTTTACTCACATGATCAGTTCTTTATAAATAAAAATTAGAATAAGTTTTTTTTTTTTTAGTTTAAATATCGCTCCTGAAGAGGTTCCTTGAAAATAATAGTGTAACCCGGATATAAGAGAAAACCGGATATAAGAGAGATTTTCTCTGGTCACAAATTAGAGCCTGTGTTAATGTATATATAATAGACCAAACCCGGATATAAGATACTTCTTCTCCGGTCCCGACAACTCTCTTATATCCGGGTTACACTGTATACTAAAATAGTTCATACACTGGCCTTCTACAAGACAAAGCTATTTTTTATAGTGTAACCCGGATATGAGACCCGGATATAAGAGAGATTTTCTCTGGTCCCAAATTAGAGCCTGTGTTAATGTATATATAATAGACCAAACCCGGATATAAAGAGAAACCCGGATATAAGAGACTTCTTCTCCGGTCCCGACAACTCTCTTATATCCGGATTACACTGTAAAAACAAACAACACAGAGGGAGTTTTGGAAGAATGAAAGACTTCTTTCCCGATTTTGTAATAAGGTAGACTGATTTAGTAAAAGCTGAAGAGCATTATGGGAAATGGCATTGACATTTTTCGAAAAATGTAAATTTGAAATTGACGGTGACCAGAGAAAATGACATCTTTGATTTTCATTGTTTTGTAAAGCACGAATAGAAATATTTACTGCGCACGAGTGTGAATTCACTTTATGATGCATGGGTTGTTGCTTTGGAGACCATTTTTTAATGAAATTGAATTGGCTTCTTTAGATTACAACAAATCTGAAAGAAGGTAGAATTCGCAGAATGAAAATCCAAGTTGCGACAAGTTCTACCAGCTTGCAAAAAAAAAAAAAAAATTGCTAACCACTGTTTTACAAGTAGGCGGCTTGTTTATAACAATTTTTTTAAAAAATTTAATAGAAAAAAAAAAAAAAAGTGTAGAATTGTTTTATTGTCGCAAATTTAAACTGATTTTTTTCTGTCATGTCTAGCATTTTGCTTTTCTTCTAATGCTATGAAAATTCTGTTCCGTCGGACACAGGATCAAATAGTGAATAGATAAGAAGGTTGTGCTGCGTTAATCTTCTAAGTGGAAGAATGCATGCTTTAACAATCAACATTCCAAATCCATTTTTCAGTTATTTATTTTACTTTGGCTGGAATACTAGAACTCCATAAGGAGGTAGGTAATTTGTTCAACCATCAGAAATTCTTCGCAACAAAAGTCAAGCATCTATTGTTGATCAGAAAATAAACTGGAGTTAATATGACGAGTTCAGATGTTTCAGTCGAAGCGTCTATGGAAGGTCAAACACTTTTCTTTTATTCATTCTAGAGTTTTGTGATGGTTTGAAAAGTTTCGGAATAAATCATGAACCCAAATCATGTCCTGAGTTGCTAAAAATTAAGTCAATTCTGCTTATGTGATTTAAAAAAACACTAGATTTGGCTGGTATCAAGACTGTTCTTTTTTAGGTTTACAAATATAAAATTGTTGTTTGATACCAGGAAAATTTTGAATCTCTGAAATTAAAATAAATTCTGGAAATATATTACGTCTTTGCCTCGGTTACCATTTAATCACATAAGTCAAAAAAAAAAAAAAGTTAGAGAAAAGTCAATTCGCCTGACCCCTCAAATCAAGGCAGCTTCTTAACTCACAAAATGAATCCTTCAACCGTAACCCGTTTTATCCCCATATTTAATTTCATCCAGACTCAGTTTGAAATCACAGCCAACATCGGGTTCAGAATGTTCTTTTCACTCATTGAAAAATATATTTACTTTGGTAAAATGCTAATTTATCTATACGCAATTATGCGTAAGTTATTTTTGGCGAGGATTTTCCCATCTTTTTCTTTCAATGTCGCCACAATTTGAGGGTTGTAATTTTATTTACAAAAAAAAATGCAATTATTTTTCTTTATTTCAAACGTTTAATGCTTTATTCTTTTGGTTTTATGAATCTACACCTTTTATTGTTATATCTCTGGATTTTTAGTCTTCTTAACTCATTCTAGTCTGACACAAGTGTTGCTAACCAAATAGAGGTATATAATTCACTACAATAGTAATTGCTAAATAGCTTACTATACACTACTCTATAGGATGTTTTTTTTTAAAAGTTTTAAATGAATTATTGTTTTTTTTTTTAAACATGGATGAGGGTCCAAAACAAACGTTTAATCTCCAAAAGACTCGATAGATTCCTCTGAATAAACAGAAATGTAGAGACGAATGATGACAAGACTTCAATTACCAAGACGAACACTTTAGAAGAAAAATCGACCAAAATTGAAACCAAAGTGAAAATAAAATCTAATAATTGAAAATAAAATGAAACCAAAATCTGCAAGGAGGGAGAGAGAAAAAAAAAATCTTGATTATTATTATAACAAGATAATTTGTAGTTTTCAGCAACGATAGATATTTGTGTGGAGTTAGGGAGAAGGATGTCGAAGCTTGGTTGTTTTTTTTTTTTTTTTTAACTGTGAGGATAATCGTGGCAATTGCCATCCTCGGAACAATCGCTTGATTCCCCGAGTCTATTTAGGTTAGATGAGGTCATAGCAAATAGTCATCGTCTAGTGAACAGATACATGGCTAGACAAAACGAGAACGTTGTGATAGTTCGAACACCCTTTTGAAGTTGACAAGATTATTTCATCATCATGCATCTCTCCTTGTGAGAGACCACGTTCTCGTTTCTAAATTAACTGAAATAAGTAGATGAACGTGATAGGTGGTTTAAAAGTTATTAATTGCGTGAATACTCGAGGCGACGGAGATGTGGTTCTACAGAAGGATGCTACGGATATCATAGACCAAGCATGTGAGCAGAGATGAGGTCTTAGAGAGGTTACAAACAAGGGGAAGGCTTATACTTAACATCAGAAAGAGGCAGCTGAAGTTTCTGGGACACATAACGAGGAAGGAGGGCCTGGAGAATCTGATACTCACGGGTCGAATAGAGGGAAAAAGAGACAAGGGAAAGCAGCGCGTGACATACTTAACGAGCTTTAGCAGGTGGATGACAGAACGTGGTCTGGGGGAGAGAAGCAGGGGGAAGGAACTTTCTGTGAGCTGCAAGAGATAGAGGGAGGTGGAGAGCCATGATCGATTACGTTCTGAAAGGACGTGCCACATGAAAAGAAAGAAGATATCTCGTTTAAGAAACGTCAACTCTACTTTGTAATATAAATAAAAGCAAATACAAAGTAAAAGTTCACTCTGAGAATAATTTCCACTAGACATCGTCCCGAGAAGGTGATGTCTCTCAGAAATTGAGCCCTTGGATTTCGAAGTCAAACCAGAATTGTCTAATTGAATAAAGGGAAATGAGATTTCTTCCAGGTTTTATTCTTACAATAAAAGGCACTTTTTTGACAAAACCTAGCAGTTCTATCTCCGCCATCTGATCTCTTTTTGTTTCTCTTAAAAATTCGGATCTAAACGTTAATGATTAAAAAGACTGTGCAAAGCAAAGTATGTAAATATCCACCGTCAGGTGGATATTTACATACTTTGCTTTCCTCGATCTAACAAAAACTAATGTGATCTGTTCTAGGTGGTTTTTGCCAATTTTTTAAAAAGTTGTAGGAGGAGGAACTGTATCGAATCTTCCAACTCACAACAAAAGATACAATTGAAATTGGAACTAATTTACTACGTAATATAATCGAACAATGACGTAAGTCATCTTTACTCCTTTTATGTGACATATCTTCAGGGCATAGACAATCATGACTCTCCACAACTTCCTGTGTGTTGTTGGGCTAAGCCTCCGTGTCTCGCTCTGCCACTCATTCAGCTAAAATCATCAGGTAGGTAACTCACTGTATCCCTTCTATGTCCTTTGAGTGTTAAATTTTCCAAGACTCTTTCCCCCATATCTTCAACTTTCTCTTTCTGATCACCTTTACTAGTGGTTGGATATGGCGTGAGAAATTAAATTTAATACCTTCCTTTTCGATATATCTAAATTATAATTTTGGAAAGTAAAAATTGCTATTGAGACATACAGAAAATTTTCCAGGTTTTCATCTGAAATCAACAAAATACGAATTTTAAGCAAAAATGGTCACAAGACATAGAAAAATAAGTGTCAGTTGAAACGAACTGCAGGAGGATACCGAGTTTAAGGGATAAAATCCTTTGTGTCTTTTAATTCATTCCAGTGAGATTGCATTTTTATCCGACTATGGGGATAAAAATTAGAATGGAAGTAAATCTTTAAACCATGCAATATGACAAAGCAAACTTTGCTAAAGAAACGTAAATTCTATCAGCCCGAGAAAAATTTATGTCACTATCATTTCCTTTAAATTATTATGTGATGCATCGAACAAACGCCAGTCGTTACTGTTTGGGGAAGTAAAATTTGTGTGTATAAGTGTTTTTGGGGAGCTCTACTTTGAAGTCGAGTATATACATTTTTTTCTAGATTTAAAATGTTGACCTTGCTTTGAAATGAATGCACATTTTTACAATATTTTCTCTTCCCTTTGCCTAAGAAATAAAAGCTTTCTTGGTTTCTCTATCATACCGTAAATGCACGATTTAGCGCCAGGGCACTTATTTAAAAATGTTAAAAAAAAAGAACATTTTGGTTAAATTAACTTGTTTTTAAACTCCCAGATCCAAATAAGTGCCTCTCTTCGTTTCTCAGCAATATTCGTATAGTCGTTCTGCGGTGCTTAAATTCCTTGGGGAAAGATGGCGCGCTAAATCGAGCATTTACAATCGCTGTGGTTAGATTTCTTTTATTTGCCTTCATTACATCTTCAGTGTAGAAAGATGTCACCGTGAACAATGAAGTCTTTCTTTTTATGTGCCATGTCCTTTCAGGACGTAGGCGATCATGGCTCTCCATCTCCCTCTATCCCTTGCAGCTCTCAATAAATTCCTCGACCAGACCACTTGCTTAAGTCCGCCAGGTATGTCACGCATTGTTTTCCCTTATCTCTCTTTCCCTCTATTCGACCCGTGAGTATCAGGCCCTCCTTCTTCATTGTGTTCCAGAAACTTCAGCTGCCTCTTCCTGATAAGTATAAGCCTCCTCTTTGTTTGCAACCTCATCATTGCTCACACGCTCGGTCCATGATATTCTTCTGTAGAACCACATCTTCGTCGCCTCGAGTTTCTTCTTCATCTTTGAGGAAATCGTCCAACATTCGCTGCCGTAAAGAAGGGCATATGTCACGTCACAGCTCAGTATTGTTTTCTTTGTTACCAAAGATATCCTCCTGTCTCGCAGTACTCTGCCCACCTTTTGGAATGTGTCCTTGGCCATCCCAATACGCCCGCGGATCTCAGTGTCGCACTTACCTTCCTCTGTCAAGACACAAGAACGAAAAAACAAAACTTTACATACCTATTCAAACGCTTAACGAAAAAGTCCATTGCAATATCATCCATCATTTCTGCAGGGTTAGGGCTGGCATTTCTAGACTGGTGCTAGTTTCACTCAATTGCATGTTTAATAGTTGATACCTTAATTGCCTACTATTTTCGCTATTATTCGCACGGCAATATTCAATTACGGCTCGATGATACGTATTCCTTTTTATCTACAACAGCTAACATGATACTCTGGTCGTGAGGGCATATACTGTAGGTGAACAAAAGATAAAAGCAAATGCCAGGGACTGAAGAGAAACGACCGAAATGTTAAACGAAGAAGTCATTGTTGCAAGCGGATGAAGTAGATGTCTTACCAGCGCCAGTGTTCGAATTCTGATAAAACGTCAAGATCTTGCCTGATTTTTCACTTGAAGAATTGGCGTAACACAATCTTTCTACACCGGAAGTATCCGCCGCCACTTAGCGGCTCTCATCATTGAAATTTTTGTTGAAAACGTTTCGACTATAAAATATCTAGTCGCTGTTTAGAGTCTTGTATATTAGAAAATCTTTCGATTTCAGACATCGTAGAGAGAAGTTTGTCCGAGTTGTGTCGGAATAAAAATAAATACAACCAAGAACCGGTTTTTGGAATAACAATTGGCCACCGAAAAATATCCTCAAAATGGGGGGGAAAAAAATAATTTGCACCTTAAATTTGATAATCATTTGTAACCAGGTAAATTCAAAAATGGAATGACTAAAAACTTTTTGCTATCATCTTGATTAAAGTGTTGCAAGCTATTTTATTTTAGTTCACATAGCACCTGTTCAATATGCTGGAATTAGAATGAATTCCACTCAACAATTCACATTGCCTGACAAGTTTAAACAAAACATCTTTTGCGTTTTGTGGAAAAAAAAAAAAAAAAAAAAAATCATCTGCATTTCCTTCTCCAATGTTCAATTGAAAATGCGGAAGTTTAGGAAATCTCTCAATGGAAAAAATGATAATATAATTTCTAATACTGGCTTTGAAGCGTCTCTCCCGTATTAAGATTTTGAGAGTAAACAACAAATGTTACTGAGGATATGATTTTAACCGTAAAACATTTTTTTTTTAAATCATCTTTAATCTCTTGCAAAGATTTTTTTTTATTTTAATATAAAAATTCCACGTCGAAAATATTGTGAATTTTCAGGAAAGATGAATAGCCACTTTACCCCCCTTGACTAATATGAAAATAATAAGTTTAAAAATTATTCGGTTAATAAAATTAAAGCCGTTTAAGTGAAATGTTAGCCGCTGTGGCAAGAATACAGTTATTCCCCTTGATGATATAAATAACTTTTACAATTTAATACCAACTAATGTAACGGCATAGCCTTCATCTGTACCTGGCCAACCAGGCAACAATTGTGCAACTGTGAAAAGCACGTTTTATGCACACAAATCAGAGAAAAAGGGTTTTTATCCAAGTTTAATGGGAACTTGATAAATGAGACAAAATTCTAGCAGAAATAGAGTGCAGGATTATTTTTGTCTGAAAGGAATGGACAGGGGAAGAGAAAGGAAGTAATCATGTATACAAGTTTATGTGTGTATGGGTTTTAAGCAATTACAGGAGGGAGAGAGAGAGGGAGAGAGAAAAGAAAAAAAAAAAAAACTAAATGCAGTTTTTATCTTTGAACCTAAATAGAATTTGGTATAAACGAATTAAAAAAAATAACAACTTTTGTTTTTTTTTTGTCAAGAATACACTTTAATAGTTGCATTACAAAATAAAAACTGCAAGTTGTTTACAGCCTGTAAGGATAAATATCACTTTATTTTGCATAATTTTTGTAGCTTTGTACAGGAGGAAAATGTTTCAAGATGGAGAAAAAAAAAATGGATTAGGAAAAAATGGGGTAGGGCTGGGGGAAGATATTTGTAAATTAATTTTGTTAATTTGAGTTCTGCCAGCCTCTCTTTCCTTATCTGATTATTACTAATCAGACAGAGGAAAGACCGCTTTAAGTGTATGTGTGTGAGAGAGAGAGAGAGTGGCACGTTTCCAATTGCTCACATTTTGTGTCAGTCCATTTAATGTCCATTGCAGGTGGAGTGGGCAAGTTATGTTCAAGATAGTAGCAACTGGGAGATTTTAGAAATAACTAGCACCAGACTTAGGAACATAAAAAAAGTCTCCCATTAGTCACCTTAGAGAAAGGTTCAAAGGAGAGCTGAAGAAAGAAGGCAGTGGGAAGGATGGAGGAGTTAGGGTCTATTTTTTTGTAGAATCGACAGCTGGGTTGTCCCCTTCTTGAGCAACACACACACTTTCCATTCAAATTCTCAGAATATTTTAGTAACACTTGATGTGTCTGCAAGTAAAATTCTATTTGGAATTTTATGAAGGCAAACTCTGCTATAGGCAGCTTCAGTCTAAGGGATTTGGAAAACTACAACCATTTTCCTATTTTACATTCAGTAATCACGAGATTCTGTATATGGTAAGTGGAGTGACTTTCCATCCTCACAACCTGGCTTTATGCCTAAGGATTGGATTTCTTTGTAGAGAAAACAAGGATATAGAAATTGCATACCTAGATAATTCCTTAAAATTTCAATTTATTTATATATATATATATATATATATATATAAATAAAGAAATATAGTCTTATAGTGTGTTATATTTATGAGATAAAGTGCTCAATATCAGACAGAGCGTGTGTAAATATAAAAGTGAACATAGACTGTCGCCTCTAAGTGTTGACTTCTATGTTCACTTTTTTATATATATATATATATATATATATATATATATATAAAATGTATATTACTTTTATCACAGACTTATAATGATAAACTTATATGGTACTTAAGAGGTGCCAGGAGGGGGGGGTGTAACAAAAATAGAAACCAACTATTGATAAAACGAGCATTTTTTTTTTTTTTTGTCCTTCAACTAATAATTTTCAATTCTCAACCCTGGCAAACTGAAAACTTTAGTTTCATAAGCCAGCTACTACCTGTTTCAAGTCTCTCATTCCTACACATCCCTTAATCTTTCTTTTCCCAATACTATAACATTTTTTGTAGTACCTCTTGCTGACTCAACAATGACAAGGTGTAACATAAAAAAAAAAGAAGACAAAAATACAACAAACATTGGAAACTGTATATTACCCACTCAATATGGTATGCTATGCAAAGTTACTGTTATCAGGCTATACATCTGGCACAAACTTAAATGCTATGCAAAGTTGCTGTTGTGTCCTTGTGAAATAATTACCAATGAATAGACTTGATAGGTAGGTATATTAATAGGAGAAGTAGAGAGAGCAAAAGAGAAGAGCAAGTGTTTGCATACACACGATGTCAATATGAAAATTATTTCAAAAACAATACTTTGATTCTTTTCTCTATTGTCATCAGTGGTTGACAGTGTAGACAGGAGGTAAGTGGTATAATTTCAGTTTTCTTGTGTCTTATTATTTTAGGTATATCAAATTTGGCAACAATTAAAGCTAGCAATCAATAAATGCAGAAATATGGGGAAGGAAATTTCAGAAAACCATTTGTAATAGAAAAAAAAAAAAAAAAAAAAAAAAAAAAATCAATTAGTGCAGATATTAATGACCCAAACTTAACTCATACTAACTTCTTTTTAATGTTATATCTGTTCTTGGATTCGAGTTTGACCCTTAAAATTAATTTAGTTAGATGGTTAGTTTCTTGTCTGTACAGAAGGGAGAAAGAAAAAAACCCTTCAAACATGATAGAATATGGAAATATATTTAAATTTATTTATATTGATGATATAGATATTTTTAATTTTTCGAGACTAATTATTAAAACTCAATAATCTTAGTTATAAGACATGTAATGGCTTTTAAGCTTGTACTTGATAGCAGTGTGTCAGAAGCACACAATCTTTTTAATTTGTAAAACTATAGCATTCCCATTAATATGGCAAAGAGAATATGCTGAAAAGTCACTGGCAGTAATATTAAGAGAAAGAGTGGGAGAGAATAAAATAAATTAAGTTAAATGCCAAACTATCTTGGCCCAATGAGTAAAAAGTATTTTATAAGCAACAGAAATATAAAAGCTGAAGTTGTACCAGTTTCTTTAAAGATGAAACAAATCTATGAATAACTGCAAAGAGACAAGCTAATTCATCTTTGAAGATTGAATAAAATTTAAAAAGCTTAAAATATCATTTTGATGCTTAAAGAAGAGATATTTTGAAGGAAAATGGAGCGTTGGCAAGTTTATCTTGGTTTGGCAACTTTGAACAAAGAATAAGATTATATACAGCATCAGAATTACAAACGAGTACCAAGAAAAATGCTGAAAGATTTTAAATTGTTGGAGAAAATTAAGATGGCAAACTAATAATCATTTTGGAAAAGAATACCAATAAAATCTATCTGATGAAGTATCTCAGCCTCGATACAAAGATGCAGTACAGGTCACTCAAAACTTAAGCCTATGATGATACAGTGCGCTATGAATCAATGATTTAAAAGAGACTAACAATCAAACTATCGATTATATGCTATGATAATATAAATGCTTGCATGAGCAAATGGCCTTTTAAAGACGCGTTCATTTTTTATTATAGCCCAAGAATTGAATTGGAAGAATAAGAACCTTAGTTTTAAAACATTGGGGATTTTAATGAAAATGTGACAAAAATTGTATTTCTACCATTTAATACATTATTATTGCAAGTGATGGACCAAAGAACTCGTGCATTATTTAAAGCTTATTTTTGGAGGACATTTACACAAGCACTTCAAGCAGTATTAATAGAAAATGGAATTTTGACAGTAAGAAGCAGACCATTGAAAGAAAACATATAATTTTAATAGTGAGAGGTTATTTCCAGCAATATGCAAGCAGTTTGGAAATAACTTTTGTCCTATTGCACAAATGGTTTTCTAGGTTTCAACCCCATGTTCAAAATATCTGGAAAGAGAACTTCTATGGAAAAGAAACAGCATGGACAAAGAAAAGGTGATAATTACTTGATTCACATGTAGAAGAATTACACAAAAAAATAAACTTGAAAACTAAGCTGAAAGACAGCTAAAGAAATCATTACAAAAGAACTTCCAGAATGATTTAATGGCAAAGTCTTTTTAAAATTTGTTTTATTTAAATGTTGATCCTAAAATGAAAAGAAATCTTGAAAGACATTTGGAAAAAGCAAATGCTAATTATAGAAGATTGTGGTTGTTGGGTGATGCGGATTTGGGACAAATATTTTTCTTAGGTAAAGAGGTATGATTCTAAAATGAAAATATTTTTACTAACTTTCAGCAGTTTTTAGCATTATATGTACCTTAAGATTTTCATTCACAAGTTTTAATGGATGATCTGAAATAATGGAATTTCATTGAGATGCTTCTCACTGATTCTATTAATTGCGTAGTGTGAATTCATCTTCTGTAAGTAAAAAAATTGTATGAACTGTGGCTAAAGTGAGGCTTGCCTGTACTGTCACCAAATGACAAGCTTGAAAATAATTGCTTATGGTTTCAGTTTAAAATCTAACGATTTTTGGTCATGCTATCAGCTGCAACAAAACAAGCCTTTAGTGTGATGGAAAATGACTAGAAACCTTTTGTAGAGGAGGTAGGATGAAACTGCAAAAAGGAGAAATCCCCCATCCACACATTGTCTTAATATTAATGGCAAAAATTATGCCTAAAATTGCAGATTTAATTGATAATGTTATTTGTATGGAAACTGTTTTTTTTGGGAACTTTTGCAAAAAGCTGAAAATATGACGCCTGTAAATAATTCCTTTTCTCTATGCAGAAAAAAAGAAAAAGTTTTTAAGTTGATTGCTGATCAACAATTGCTCATTTGTCTAAATAATCCAATGAATCCATTGAAAAAAACTATGCCGTGCCAATTAATTTGGAGAGGGCGAGCAACACAGTAAAAGCTGTTCCCCAAAGGAGAATTAGACTTTTTAACAGCATCCACCAAGGGCTGCTAGATTAGGTTATTCCAGAAATCCTTGTGCTATCAAAATCTGAATAGTCTTATTAGTTAACCAAAAGGTTACAAATGACCAAATTCAAAACGTGGTTGTGCTGAGCTTTTAAAAGTATCCTCATCTGGTAACTGTCATGACCTTTGTCAGTTAGTGTTTCTATCCTAAATAGAAAAGAAAATACACAGGCTATCAAGAAACAAAATTGAGTCCTCAAAAGGTGCAGACACTAAAAAAGGTGGAAGAAACAAAGTGTGTAAAGAACTCCATGCAATAAAATAACTGAACAAATTAAAGAACAGCAACAATAAAGCATGTAAAATGGCTGTCAGAGTAGAAAGAAAGGGCAAAGTTATAGCTTTGGACAAATGCTTTAAAATTCTTATTCTTACCAAAGATTATTTGTAATGATCAAGGAAATGAATTGGTAGTGTGTCTGTGTGCGTGTGGAGAGGGAAAGGCTACTTATTGAAGAAATACTATAGTCAAAATATTAAGATGCAAATTACCAATTAGCTATATTAAGGGAAAATAAGTGTATACACACATCAAGTTATGATTAAACTCCCTGAAACATCCATCTCAGTAGGATTTCCAATCAATTATCTACTCACCTTTTGAGGCTCCTCTCACAATGAGGTGAATAAACAAAAACGATCTACACACGTGCGCACACACACACACACACAGTTAAGGCCTCTGTTTACAATCATGAAGTAAAAGGAAAGGATATAGAAGCCTTTTGCTGCTGCTGCTGAAGTGAAAAAACCAGACATTCCTTGCTTTCTTGCTCTACTACAACTGGACAGAAACTCTCGCATGCTTTCAAATGCTTGATGCAGAAAACATTCACTGGGCAGTTTAATGCAGCTGATCAAAAGGTGTCGTCAGTTTCTGCAATAACCTTTTCTTTCCAAAATGTTAAAGAGGAAGAAATCAAAACAAGGGACAAAAGGTGTTTCTATTTCTTGTCATTTCAAAGTAAATAGTTTTAGGTTGTGCCTTATTAACTTTAACTACAATGGTAGATTAGGAAAAAAGTAAGAATGTTTGCAAGAGAAGACCAATAAACTGTTTTATGGCAGGGGAATTTAAGATAAGTGCAAGATTTTAAGAAAATAAAACCACTATAAAAGTTTGACTGAATGTTTGCCCAAATAAAGAAACTATTTTTTATTTTTACTTTGTCCATCGCACATGCACACTAGTTCATCCCTTTTGTACCCATTTACCAAAAATCCCAACAGGGTAAGAAAGAGGAAAAGGAAAAATCAGGCAGGACACACACACACAGGGATTTAACAGAATTTTGTACAACTGGCCTCAAATGACAGTCAGGAACACCTTACTTTGTCAGTTAGAAACAGTTCAATACATAAGCAAAAATAAAAAAATACTACATCACCATTTTGCATGTGAATAAACAATTCAATTCAGTTGGAACAAAACAATAGCACATGAACTCCTTGGCCTGCAAGCAGCCTACTACTTTCATTTGGCAGGGTGAGGGCAGCCAAATAGGCCCATGGATAAGTCCCCTGGCCACTCCGTAATCAAGGGAATGGACATGACAAAAATGAGAGCAATAGTTTTGAGATTCATCTTGCTATATATATATATATATATATATATATATATATATATATATATAAAAATAGCAGATGCTAGATGACCAAATTCCTTGTATTAACTCAAAGCATGCACACCCATTGAACAAAAGAGAATGACAAAGATACAACACCTTTGCTTCATTTTGAAATGGTTGTAGAACCTTAAGGAAAATTAAACAAGAAACAGAAACCTGATAGTGGGTTTTTTTTTTTTTTGATAAAGTTGATATTTTTCTATAAAAAACAAAAATAAACAAGAAACTCGTTTCTGCATTCTTCAACAACAGAATGCTTGCAATGATTATTTTGTTTGCTTCAAATAAAAACATGGCATTCATTTGAGATGTAACAAAACTTATACAACTTTCTTCTTCTCACTTCAACAGCAGCAGCATCTTTCAAAAAGCTGATTTTACACTGAATGACTGATTTACTTAAATGAAATAAAACAGACATTCTCCTCACAAAGCTTTAAAGCTCTGAGAATAGAGAAAATGCTTGGTTCTGACTTCCTCAGATTTTTTTTTGAGGGCGGGGGAGAAGGGGGGGGCCAGTGTTGAAAGACACAAAGCCTGAAGGAAGAGACCAAAAGTAAAAACTTACTTATCCAATGTTCGTTTTTTGTTTCTCCTTTTATGAATAAAGTTGGTTTCACCAAAAACGTCAATCTGGTTCAAAAATAGATTAAAATCTAAAAATTTTTATTTGTTGCTGCTGTTGAAATGGAAGAAGAGGCAAATAAATATATGCAAAGATATTTTTGTTTGCCCAAAATTTGAAAGTCTGGAAAGTGCAAAGAGGCACAAGAATTAAAACAACCAATAATAAACATCGCAGCTTTCCTCCCTTTGCATTGGACAGAAAGGGACGATGAGGAGTAGCCAGTGACTATTTAGCACTTTAAAGTGGGATAAAAAAAAAAAAAAAACAAACTCTCCTCCACTTGTCTTGTCCAATCAGCAAACAGATCCAGCCAGAGTAACCAATTAGCAAACTCATGCACCAATAGGTAAAAATTGGGCAGGGGATGGGGGCAGAAATAACCACAGATGCAAACACTTGAGTTTTGCAGTTTCAACAATTTTTCTTTGTGTGTATTAAGTTTTTCAGAGCAGGTAAAAAAAAAAAAAAAAATATTATACATTGTGGCCCCCAAAGTTCAACAAGTCACATCTGTTTATATATTACATGTGTTTAAAAAAAAAAAACAAAACAAAAACTAAAAAAAAAAAAAAAAACAAAAAAAACCTAGTGACTGTTGATGTCAGGCTGCAGTTTCAGTGGCAGTCAATTATTGGTTGTGATTGAAAGAAAGCAAAACAAATGGTAGTTGTTGTGGTGGTAAGTGTTAAGAATTAGGGATTGTAAAATTGACTGAAATGCTTATGGCCACCAATAGCTACTTACACAGTAGTTTCAGTTATGATGAGAGAAATGAATGAAACATGGATGCTGATTTGATAATGAAACAAAGTTACTTTCCTTTCATTCCGTCATCTTTCACGTCTTTTGTTTTGTACAGGATTGATTTCTACACTCAAGACTTCATGTAAACTCATTCATTGAGAAAAAGGTAAAACACTAAATCTATGACATGACTTGGTGGCATAATTCTTGCTCCACAACCAGCCGATTGTGTGTGTGTGTGTGTGTGAGAGTGTGTGTCTGTGTGTGCGCGCGAGTGTGTGAGAGATGTTCACAATGGTGAAAATTCTCTTATTCTTCCAGAACACTGGACCACCCACAGATGTAACTTTTCATGGGTTATGTCATTGTAACAATCAGTTTTGTATCGACAGTTAGATAAAAGGGAGATAGAAAGAGGGGAGAGGAATATATTCTCTATTGTATTTTTATTTAAATTTTTAAAAAATCAATTTTGTATTCAATAATTTTACCAAAGTCATTTCAATTTCAAAAGGAGGGATGAGAAAAATATATATATATATAGAGAGAGAAAGAGAGAGAGACAGAGAAAGACAGAGATGAAGGCAGGAAAAAAAAAAAAAAAAAAAAAAAAAAAAAGGGAGGGAGGGAGGGAGAGAGACAGAAAGTCTTTTTCTTTATACATATGACATTATATATATATATATATATATATATATATATATATATATATATATATATATATATATATAAAATCAAGATATTTTCCGAATTGTTTTGCAATAAATTGCCAAGTCCATGAAAAAGCAAGAAAGAAAAATGTTCTTTCTGTTTTGCACCCCTTGTCGAAGGCAAATCCAGAAGCAGTAAATGCTGTCAAATGGAAAAGAAAAAGTTTTCAAAATATTTTTATTTAGGTGATGGGGGTGTAAGCCTGCAGCAGAAAAACATGGGAGGGGATATACAGAAAAAAAGAAACAGTAACAAGAGCTTAGAAAAGGGAGGGGAAACTGAAAAAGTAAGGGGGAGTGGGTACCAGATGCCATTTTTTTAGAAAGAGATGGGTGTTTTCCTTTTCTCCAGGGAAATATACTGCATTCTGAATTGCTGCTAAAACAAGTAATACACACTTTCCTGTCCATTTCAAATTGTCCACATTCGTCATGGCTGCAAATGTGGATTTGGGGTCTGTAAAGTAAACATCAGACCTGCAAGGTTTTCAATTGAAAATAATTTCTTTTTATTATACAGTCTATCAAAGTTTATAGGTAATCTTATGGTCCACCTTGGCCAGGGTAGGCATTGGTTTGCGACATGATACTGTTGAGTAAGTGGGCAGAAACAGCTGACGGCTGACCAACACTTCGCCCAATATTACCACTGGGATCAGGGGAGCCCATGCTGCTAGAACCAACAGAGCCCATGCTGTCAGTCATATCTGTGTCTTGGAAGCCTATTGGACTATTTTCCTGCCCAGGGCCTGAGGGGTAGCCACCTGAGTAACCCCCTGAACCTCCAGAGCGCCCACCACCTCGTTGTTGTTGCTGTTGTTGTTGGCTTCTTCGCATCAAGGCCGCACTACCTAAAAAGGATAGAGAAATAGAGACTTAATTGCTTTAGTAGACAACTGAAAATATGTATCTTCTTTATTTACTTGGACCAAATTTTAAAAAGTCTATGTTAGCCCAAGTTCGTACAGAATGAAACAAGATTTGAAACAAAGTGTCAAAGATTACAAATGTTTCAACAAAACATCCACAATGAAATAGAATTCTTGAAGCAAATAAAGAATTATGTTCATTCATTTCTTTTTTGAGTAGGGACAAGCATTTTAGTAACGCCACAAACAAATTGACTTGCCATCTCCTTCAAAATATGTGATCCCTAGTTACATGATCAGTATTTAAATTTGATCATTTAAGGAAAAAAAACAAAACAAAAAAAAACTATCTTCCCATAGCAAAATAATAAACAAAAAATTATGGCTAACTGCTATAAAACAAGCCAATAATGAGTAAATAAATGAAAGTAAAAGTGCTAAACAAAGTGTGCTAAGAAATGTTTCCATGAGGACAAAGATGAAGAATCCACCCTGAAAGGGATACTGTCACCGCTGCTGCTAAGTGCAGTGAGAGAAGATTTAGCCATCTAAAGATTAAAACAACAGAACCTTATGATACAAAAGTGAAAAGACAGTAATTGAAAATAATTAACAATAACAATGGCAAAACATTTTGCTTCTTAGAGAAAAAAGTGGGGGCAAACAGAGAACAAGACAGATTGGAGAGAAAAAAAAAACAAAAAACAATGATAATTATTTCATGCATTTTTAAAAACTAAAAAGGTAAATCAAACAGAATATTGAAAACACTCAAGGTAGCAAGTTGACTGCTCATTTTCGCTGCAGATGTTAAAAGCAGAACAAACAAGTGCATGAAAAGCTGAAACGACATATTGGAGATAAAGAGAAATCAATCCATTGGAAAGTGTCTTATGGTGGGTAATTGAATGACAAAATGGAAAAACCCTATGTAATACATTTTGTCCTTCTTCATTATTCAATTACTCACTATTAGCATATAGAACTTAGATATCCTATTATTAAGAGTCTTATACATTTCATGCCAGTGGTTGTGTCTCACAACAAATGCATTATATAGTTGGATAAGTGGTAATTTGAAGGCCACATCAGCCCCATTCAATGATACAGAATTGTTTGATCAAAGACATTTTAAAATGTTTTGGATTGAGAAGCTATAGGTTGACAAGCAAAAATGTGTAACTCATTTGAAGAAAAAAAAAAAAAAAAAAAGACACAGGGCACTAAGAGTAGACAACAGGAAATGTTTAACTCCAAGAGAACAGTGGTTGTTTTATAAACAGGCAAACAGGAGAGGGGGAGAAAGGAAGAGGGGGGAGAGAGAAAAGAGAAATGAGAAAGAAAAAGAAAAGGAAAAAAGAAAAAGCAATACAAAGAAATTATTAAATAAGTCAATAAAATGGTAAATCACAACCATGCAGCAGTGAAGTTAGTAATAGAGTAAGTGCTAAGAAAGCTAAATCAACACTAATAATCCCACACTCCCCCAAAACAAAACAATAACCAGAGCATTCAAGAATTCACCTGAAGAGGAGGAGGAGGAATGGTTCTCCCAGCTTGAAAACATGATCTTGTAGGGATGTTGGGTGGGAGGAGCGAGCCCTGATATAAGAGAGAAGCAAACTGCCCTACCTTACCTGCCAGCGCAGCTTGCTGGGCCATTTCATCGGCACTCAATGCTCTGCCTGGAAGCTCTTCAGTCTTCTCCTCTTCGCGTCGTTTCAAACAAGCAGCTTTTGGGTTGAGGTTGCGTTCTGTTAAATGGAGGTGCATCAAATGGAACATTAAGAAAACATGCAACCATTTTGCATAAGAAAATTGACAGTCATCAAAGTAATTTTAATCTGAAACACTAACAAAATGTGAAAAGTCAATTAAATTTCCCATATTGAAGCAGGTGTTTGTAAGACTCAAAAAACAAGAGGGTGGGTGGGTGGTGCTACTAAATGAAGCAGACATTTAGAGGAGGAAAATTATATATATAAGTACAACAATGTATTCAAATTTAAAATAAGTGGGATAGAAGAAAAATACAATGTAGACTGAAGGGAAAGAAAAAAAAAAAAAAATGAAGTCATTCCTTAGCTTTTAGTGGTTAATGAGATGCCATATTCAAACACTGAAGCAAAAACTCTGGTTATCAATGAAGATATCAAATGTTTGATCATTAGTCTTTTCTGTAATAATCCCAACTGCAGACTTTGAAATCCTTTGAAGATTTTATGCAATGATTTTTGGGGGAAAATAAATTGGGAGGGAGGGGGGAGATTAAAGAAAAAGAATTAATTACCAATTATATTTTTTTAAGACTGATTAGAAATTACATGACAAGCTGTCAATTGTTTTCTTTTCTAGTAAGCAAGCAGACTGAGAGAATGCACAAACTGATTTCTTAATATTGTATTCAATTTTTCACAAACGTTTTTGTGAAAACATGTCCAAAACAAGTTGTAGTTTTTGCTCAATACCATAGTCTATTTTGGTATTTTGGCATAATTTCAAATACCAAAACATAATGAATGCTAAATTAATCAAGAAAAGAAAATTACAACTTCATCTTGCCATTAAGTAAACGTAGAAAAGTTCATTTAAATATCCAGAGCCATATTGACAGGACAAGTAATTGTAGCAGAGTCAGAAATATGTTTTGGGAATATTTCCAACCATAATAATCAAGGTTAACTGCTATAAACATTGGCATACACATTACTGCAGTCAGCAATTGAAGTTGGTTTCTAAGATGGCCGTTAAACTTAACTGCAAAATCATTTAAGGAGTTCTTGCATGACATAAGGAGAGCAATTAATACATTTCTTTTGGTTGGTATCTTCATAGCAAAAGTCAGTAAATTTTGTAAAGAATTATCAATGTTATTATATTGTGAAAAGCCATTTTTTAGATTTGAAATTTTTGAGTACTGTTATAATAATAATAATAAATCCACAAACATTTATAAAATCAAGGGAGGTGGATAAGAAAGAGCACTACAAACAAGACAAATGGGAGAAAGTCGAGAGCATAGAGAGAGAGAGAGAGAGTCGAGAGCATAGAGAGAGAGAGAGAGAGTCGAGAGCATAGAGAGAGAGAGAGAGAGTCGAGAGCATAGAGAGAGAGAGAGAGAGTCGAGAGCATAGAGAGAGAGAGAGAGAGTCGAGAGCATAGAGAGAGAGAGAGAGAGAGTCGAGAGCATAGAGAGAGAGAGAGAGAGTCGAGAGCATAGAGAGAGAGAGAGAGAGTCGAGAGCATAGAGAGAGAGAGAGAGAGAGCGAGCAATCGGAGGAGGGGAGAGAGAGAGAGCGAGCAATCGGAGGAGGGGAGAGAGAGAGAGAGAGAGCGAGCAATCGGAGGAGGGGAGAGAGAGAGAGAGAGAGCGAGCAATCGGAGGAGGGGAGAGAGAGAGAGAGAGAGAGCGAGCAATCGGAGGAGGGGAGAGAGAGAGAGAGAGAGCGAGCAATCGGAGGAGGGGAGAGAGAGAGAGAGAGCGAGAGCGAGCAATCGGAGGAGGGGAGAGAGAGAGAGAGAGCGAGAGCGAGCAATCGGAGGAGGGGAGAGAGAGAGAGAGCGAGCAATCGGAGGAGGGGAGAGAGAGAGAGAGCGAGCAATCGGAGGAGGGGAGAGAGAGAGAGAGCGAGCAATCGGAGGAGGGGAGAGAGAGAGAGAGCGAGCAATCGGAGGAGGGGAGAGAGAGAGAGAGCGAGCAATCGGAGGAGGGGAGAGAGAGAGAGAGCGAGCAATCGGAGGAGGGGAGAGAGAGAGAGAGAGCGAGCAATCGGAGGAGGGGAGAGAGAGAGAGAGCGAGCAATCGGAGGAGGGGAGAGAGAGAGAGAGCGAGCAATCGGAGGAGGGGAGAGAGAGAGCGAGCAATCGGAGGAGGGGAGAGAGAGAGCGAGCAATCGGAGGAGGGGAGAGAGAGAGCGAGCAATCGGAGGAGGGGAGAGAGAGAGCGAGCAATCGGAGGAGGGGAGAGAGAGAGCGAGCAATCGGAGGAGGGGAGAGAGAGAGCGAGCAATCGGAGGAGGGGAGAGAGAGAGCGAGCAATCGGAGGAGGGGAGAGAGAGAGCGAGCAATCGGAGGAGGGGAGAGAGAGAGCGAGCAATCGGAGGAGGGGAGAGAGAGAGCGAGCAATCGGAGGAGGGGAGAGAGAGAGCGAGCAATCGGAGGAGGGGAGAGAGAGAGAGAGCAATCGGAGGAGGGGAGAGAGAGGAATAGGAGGGGAGAGAGAGAGAGAGGAATTGGATACAAATATGAAAGGAGACAATGAGAGACACAAATGGGGGAGAATCAAAGACACTGACAAGAATGGGGACAGAGGTCAAAAAAGAATATTTCAACAACTTTGCAATAAATTTTTTTTTTTTTTTTTTAGAGAAAAGAATATTTCTTAGTGGCACAGTACTTGAAGAGTACCATTAATTAAATCAAAAGTACAATTTTGTTTTGTTAATTAGAATCTGACTTGAGCAGCTTCAAGGAAGTGCAAGCTCAAAATCACGAGCAAAACTGAAGAGAATGTTAGAAGAGCAACAAGCAAAAAATGGCAGGCAGGGCTTTAGAAATGTTAGAGCAAACATGGTACAGAGCATACACACACACACACACAAAGGCATAGAATATCAAGAAGGCATAGAAAAGACAAAGTTTTGATCCTGTTATTTGTCATTTCCATGTTGTCATTGCATTTAAGGGAAATTGGACACTATTTCATTAAGGTCAAATTTGAACAAATGAAACAAAAATCTGTCATTTGATCTCAGGAGAAGGAAAAAAAAATATTGGCATCCTAGTTTTCACCAAGACAGCTTGTCCAAAGAGTCATTAGTTTAATGTGTAGAGAATTTTGAAGTGGAAGAAAAGGTGAAGAAAGAGGGGGTGGGGAAGAGAGAGAAAAAAAAATTTAAATGCAAAGAGCAATTTTTCTTTCCAAGAAAACTCTTGTTTTTGCCAATTTTATTATTTTTCTACAAAGACTTGCAATATGAGCAGCAGCAGATGAGGTGTCTACTAACCACTTGCAACAGCAAATAAAGCAAACATTATACCCTCACTTTGTAGCCATGTATGCAAATATTGGGGGGAGAATCCCCCCCAAAATCTCCAATAAGTATGAATCCGTTTTTGAAAAGGAGTGACAGAAAATACATTAAAAATATAATACAAAGTTAGGGGGAGAAAAAAAACCCAAACAAAACAAACAAAAACAAAAACAAAACACTTAAAATTTGAGAGTATCTGATCAAGATTTTATTCATTTTCTTCTGACATATCAGAGAGGCTGGGGCATATGCTTAGTTGATAAAATACTAGGATAATGTTACTTCCTATGTTTATCTCTAGAGCAAATTACAGTCACAAATCACATCACGAGAATGTGGCCATTAAAAGTTTTATCAGAGGAAGACCTGTTAGCAAAATTGTCTCACTGGTCAAGAACAAATTGTAAATCACAACCACTACAAGGTGGGGAAAAATGAATTAAATTAGAAGAGGAAAGAATTAACAAAATGAAATCTACAAGGAAAGGATATTTCTGTTTTTACAAATGTGTCTATTTTTCAACTACATATAAATATGAAGAGCAGTACAAAAAGAAAACTAATAGAATACGGTGTTAAAGGTGAACACGGGCAAATGGCAGTGAATCAAAGTTGTTATGAGGATTTATGTAATTAAATCAAACTGAAAACAGTCCAGGTGTGTAACAACTGACCAGAAATATAGCACCCAAATTCTGTCTGTGTATTCTCAAGAACATACGTCTTGTGGTGTGTGTTGGTTAGCAACAAGAAATCACATCAAATGAAAGCAAAGAAAATAAGCAGTGAAATTGTAAACAAAACCAGAAGCAACGAACCCCCCGCCCCTGCTTCGATCTTTAAAACTTTCCTAAACTGCAAGAAGTTACATGAAAAATTCAAGAGAAAACTATAGCTTTTATTGTAGAGTGTGTGTGTGCGCGTGTGTCGGGGGGGGATTGAATACTAATTGATTTGTGAATCCTTTAACAATTAGTTTAATAGCAGAAATATCCTTGGAGGATCACATACTTTTCTATAAGAAGAAATGTAAGAAACTTTTCAAATTATCACAAGAAGTGCTGTTCATTGGCTTTTAATCATTAGGAAAGAATGATGACAATCTTATTATCAAGAGTTATGAGGAAAGAAAACAAGTTATATTACAGAAGAGTGGGTTAAAAGAAAAAAAAATGCTAGTAAAATTTAACAGCATAACTCAAGTCAATTCTATGATCAGAAGTTAATCAAGGATTTGCTTCAGAAATCTAAGTTGAACAGTTCCTTTGGGTAAAATTCATGATGTTTTGGATAAAACCTATTGTCAAGGGAATTGAAAGTCATTGTGGTTACAATTCCTGGATCAACATGCTATCCCAGCCTTCTTGTGCTGCTGAAACTAAACAAGCACACACAAGATAAATAAAAACAAAAAGAAAAAAAGAAATTAAAAAAAAAAGAAAAAAAATTCTCAAAAATTAAAAGTAAAACTGCTCCTGTTGGTATCAGTGAAACCTGCTGCTGCTGCTGGTCATCGTCTGAGTGTCTCTGGTAGATGCAACATTAAGGAGTTGAAATGTCATGTCCAAAAGAATGCGGACAAGAAAAGGCTCAAAGGCTGCCTACCTCGTACTTGCTGTTCTAAACTTGTGATCAAGGTGACTGCTTGCTGCAAAATCAACAGCTTTGTCTGCTGTTTATCACTGGAAAGATGCAGCGAGCACATGCGACCCAGTTCCTTGAAGGCCTCGTTTATATCCCGCACTCGGACCCTGCACAACAAAAGAGAAGTAACAAGCCTACCAGTAAGAGAAGATGCAATGTCCACAGATCAAAAGCAGCAGCATTTGGACATTTCTTCCCCAAATCATTTTGCATTTTGGTAAGCCTTTCTGGGTAGTTTTTTTTTCTTTCTTCTGCCAATCTGCGTTTTTTTTTTTTTTTTTTTTTTTTTTTAAAGTTTGTACCAAGAATTTTAGATCTTTCTCCCCCTCTCTCGATTTGCAATTCCTACATTTTCGTCTCTCTCAATATTTAGTTTTTTGTTCATGTTCAGAATACTCCATTTTATTGAGCTTTGACACTCAGGTATGCATGTGCAAACACCTTCAACACTTGTTTTAGTGTTTAGAAATGGAAAAGAATTGCTAAAAAGAAGCAAACTCTTGACAATCTGCTTTCATTTTTAAAGCAACAGTCAACGTTGAACACAAGACAAGAGAGGAAAGTGCGAACTGACATCATGGCAACCAAGATGGATGATAACAACAGCCATGCCAGTTGAGAACCCACAGCAAAGCAATTGGAAATGCAATATAAAATCATTTATCAATCCAGACAGGGTGTGGGAGTGGCAAAGGACATGCGAGAGAGAGAAAGAAATCAAAAGTTCAAGACAGAAAATATAATTGAGAGAGAGAGAGAGAGAGAGAGAGAGAGAGAGAGAGAGAGAGAGAGAGAAAGAAACAGTAAAATTAAGACAAATAAGCAGAAACAATTTGGTGAGGTGAAGTTTTCCCAAGCAGAGGTCGGAGAAGAGAGAGAAATAATAATAAAATCAAACAAGTTCAATTGTTTCAATAGAATATTTTGAGCTTGTCACAGATTTAAGAGGGTGTGGGAAGCCCGAGAAGCAATAGCTTTGTGCCAAACAATAAGCAGCACAAAAAAATTATCAGATTTATAGAAACAGATTTATTGCTAATAAACTAGAATTTATGAATATCTTTTCCACTTCAAGTTTCAGAGCAGGACTGCCTTACAAATGCTGCATTGTTTGCAATTTACAAAAATGTTGACAATCTTACAGATATTGGTTCAGCTGTATATGGATCTTAATCTTGAATAGAAAGGGTTTTCTTTGTCTTTAAAAGGAAAAGATGTTAACACAAAAATTGGGCCAACAAACAGTTCTCTCTTTAAGAGAATCATTAAGTAGCTAACCTTGGAATGTAAAATAAATATTAGCAAATAAAATGGAGCTCATAAATAGTTGCTAATTGTTTAAGATATTCTTCTAAAAATAGTCCAGTCGCTTTGTTAAAAGGATGCAGTGTCTTCAAAGTTCTGTTGCAAGAAGAGAGCTACAATTAGACTGCTCCTCAAATATATCTTATGGAATAGGAAAGAACATTTTAAGACAGAAGTGAAGCACTTCAATATGAAATGGAACAGCTAAATATGAAGTAGATATTCCATTGTGCAAGGTGGGGTGGGGTGGGGGAAAGGGCCAATGATTTTGGTACTAAATTAAGTGTATTCATTATTGAAGATGAATGAAGAAACATGCCACTCAAAATGGTCATTCAGTCATAAATTGCAAGAGTGGAGGTGGGGAAATAGAAAAGAAAAGGGGGCGAGGACAAAATTGTTTTTGCATATATGCTAAAAATTCATTTAGAAAATAAAAATCTTTTGACTTTTCAGCAGCAAAATATTTTCTTAATCCAATAAAGAAGTCAGCACATGTTGTGGATGGTAGACCGCGAAAGTCCCCCCTTTCCACTATGCAGCAAAAGAACTCAACCACATCTGATGCTAGTGGGGAGGTTAATGGAAAATTAGTTGTGATAAGAGCAGCTAAGAAATTTGTCATGCATATGTTATGGCCAAGATGATTATTGATTAACCCATAAATTGGAGGGGGGGACCAAAGCAAATTAAGCAGAGAATGCAGTCATATCCTTTAATTACAATGTAGGCAAATCTTTTATTGATATCAAGGAGAAAATGCAGCTGAAGTAATTCTCAAGCTCTCAACATACAACAGTATGCCAACAAATTTTGGAGATTTGAGATGAGAAAGTACTGCTCTGAGGATGTCACAAGCAAACAGTTTGGAGCTTTAATTTTCTTTTCTTTTTTTTAGTTGGCCTTGCCATTGAGGCATAAAAAAAGGAAAAAAGGTGGACCTAAAATGTTAATGCAAGTAGAGACTAAAAAAGAAATAAGCTAAAGTTGATGTGAGTAATAGAAGAAAGACATTAAGCATGGGTGGGGAGAGGAATTGGGAAGCTCTTTAAACAGTAAGAAAGATTCTTTCTCATCTAAACATCACTCAAAATTATGTTAACAGATACAGAGATATGATGAGCAAGAAACAGCAATCCACATGCATTTAGGAATGAAACAAAAGGAAATGTGCTAAAAGAAAAAAAGCCAGTCGAAGGTTGGGTTTAGTATTTTAATGGGCATGCAGTCAGCAGAAGTATGGTTGCCAAAGAAAAAAAAAAAAATATAAGAAATAAAGAAAAAAGAGGGTTAAAAGGAAAAAAGAAAAAGAAAAAAAAGAAAGAAAGAAAAAGGCTCGCACTGTCCTGTGTCACGAGTGTGTTTCCTCTGCACAGCTCGGACATGCTGCTCACTAAGCAAGTACAAAACTACGTATAGAGGAGTACAACTCACAAAACAGCCACCAATAAGAAAACATGGGTGGCTACATTTGAAAAATGGTATGGGGAGGGAAAGGGAAGGGGAGTTACAGGCGATAACAAGTTTGTAACACTGAATCGCGGGCAGGGATTCTCCAAAATCACTAACCTCGAACTTGCTGTTCTAAAGACGTGATCACATTAACGGCCTGTTGCAATATCATCAACTTGGTCAGCGGCTGGTTGTTGCCTGTATGCAACGTTATCATCTGGCCGAGCTCTTTGAAGGCTTCATTAATATCCCGCACCCTAATTCTGATGACAGAAAGCAGCAGCCAGTTAAATTGGAGAGGAGAAAAATGGGCAGAGAAGCCCATACATCTCCTACTTTGAAAGAAAACCGCATTGCCACCAGAGCCTTTTATGCCAAAAGATTTGCTAAGACAACCAAATGCTGTCATTCCATCAGCATATCTATAGAGAATTTGCTTTACTTCCATTAACACCCTCCGCCCAAGCTTTTGCAAAATGTTAGTCATGATTACCATAAAGATATCAACGGATTTGGTGCTGAATAGTGGCATCAAAAGAACTGGTTTCAAAGTGGTACTTCCAAAGTAAAAGAATTCACTTTGGTACTTACAGAATGGCAAATTCAATTTTCAATTAATATATATATATATATATATAGGAGGGGAGAAAAAAAAACACTCATTTGATGAGGCACCAATATGCAAAACAAAGAGAAGATATCAACAAAATAATACATGAAGATTTGAATTCCTGGAAGAGAGTTCAATGCATTTGACATTTGTGCATAAAAATTTGAAAGTTTGTAAAAGGCAAGTGCCTTCATATCAAATCTGAATACTTTAAAGAAAGGTTCTTATCCAAAGCATTATCACAGACATGTAGCCATGTTGTGACACTACAGCAGTCATAATATTTGCAACCTTTTGAGAAGGAGTAGAGAGTGATAATTGTTAAAATTCCAAAGAATTCAGATCTGAAAATTGTTTTGTTAGTTACACTTAGGCACAAAAATGGAAAATTATCCACTAAACAATTAAAAGATCAAAAATGCAGAATTAAGAAAAAAGAAATTCAATAAATCTTCATGTTATTGTAACTGAATATTCTAGTGCTTTAACATATGTCAATATTTTTTTATATTGTTCAATGAAAAATTCTTTTATATTGTAAATTTGTCTTGAAATATTTCTTCATTTCAATTTTTATATCACAGACTTGACAATTTCTACATTTTAAATGCTTACTGTGTGAAAAAAACAAACAAACAAAAAAAAAAAAAAAAAAACATGGAGGAGAAATTTTCAATTAACTCAGGATAAATTACATTTAGGCTTTTGCCTTACAATTTGCATATTTGTTAACTATGCCTGAAAACTAATACAAAATTACATAGTAAAGGATGAATTTATAGATCAATGTCAAAATGTGTGATCTTTCGGGTGGCAAAAGGCAGTGGTATAAAGTCATGAAAACACAAGAATATTCAGTAAGTAAATAGTATTGCACACATTATATATATATATATATATATATATATATATATATATATATATATAAAATAAGGTTTGCAATCTAAACATTCCCTCTCACTTTTAGAGATTGGATTTCATTCATCCCCAAGTTCAGTTCTCAGAGGAGAAAAGATTTTCTAATTGAAATAGACCTATAAAAATGTTTTAAGAGAATGTGCCAAAATAATAAAAAATGAGAGTGTGATATTTGTTGGTAAAAGTAAATCAGATACTCATTTAATCAACAGTAACAAATAAGAATTTTGTTGCTCAAAGTCTCATGCAATGCCAGCTCAGTTTCTGAATATTTCCAGATCAAAACTAACAAAAATCTCAGAAAGAGCAAGAAACAGAAACCAAATACTAATCTTTAGTTACTTGCTAAATCCAATTACAATTGTATTTTCTAAGTAAGAGCACTGGCTGCTAATTAGAGATGATGATGTTAGGGAGAAATGGGTGGGGGAAGGAAAAAACAACAAAAAAGAACACCTTGATCTTTCTTGAGAAGGGGGAGAAGAAAAAAAAAAATTAAAATTCTGCAAGTTTATGTTAAAACTGTCATTTTAACATAAACTTTCAAAAAACCCTGGCAACAATCTTAAGGCTATCCCTCTCTGTGCTAATGTTTAGCAAGACTAATCAGGCTAACCATTACTACTAAGTTGTGAGTTCAATCCTGAATGTGTGCTCCATACCTATGGCCTTTTGCTCAAACCCAGCTGAACTTAGTAAATTATAGTTTTACCTTCAAGATCTAGACAAGAACATTAACTCTAGTTTGATTTAGTGCAGCCTAGCATGAAATGTTAATCAAACACATATACAGGTTCTCAAAAAAAAAAAAAGAAAAAAAAGTAGCTTTTCTCTATAGCTATGTTTTTAAACAAGAGCTAATGAAAAAAAAATATTTGCAGGAAGTGATGGACAAAGCATGAACCATTTTCAAGTTGATCTATCCAATTCTTTATAGTTGAATTTCTAGAGCAAAGCGATGAAAAAATTAATCAAGAGAATTAGGACTCACTTTTGAAAGGTCACTTCCTTTTTCTATTATTTTATTTCCAAACAAAAATAATGGTTTAGAGAGAGAGAGAGACTGTAGGTAAATTCATTTTTATTGATTCAACACGTATCCAGATGTTAAGAGAGCAGGAAGAAGCTTTAATTTCTTCTTTAAACTTTTAATGTAAACATTAACTGAAAGATTAAGTAGCATATGAATTTTTGTTTAGTTTACTTCCAAATATTATTTTCATAAAAGAATAAAAAATAAAAATGAAGGGTACAACAAAACAGTTTAAGGGCTAAATTTTACTTTATAAAAACAGTGTGTATGGAGAAGCAAAGTTTGTGGGGTGGGTGGGTAGAGAAAGTGACAGTACAACAACAAAATCCATCATTTAATGATATAAACAATAAAAAATTCAGAAAACAATCCTACCAAGGCAGACATACTAAGAGTTTACAAATTCCACGTGTTTCAGAGCACATCTAAAAGCCGGTTTCATTTGGGCAGAAAATATTTTTTGGCACGATTTTTAATATACATATAACTTTTGAAGCATTTTTAAGGGGTAGGCAGAAATGCTTTTGTATCAAATCATTTGGTTTAATAAGAATTTGGAGAGAAAAATAAATAAAAATAAAAATAAAAATGTAGCAGCTTTGTATGAGAAACCTACACCCCTATGCCATATAGCAATGTACATATAATCTTGGCCATCAAAGTTGCCTATTGCTATAAGGAGTCCCCCCACTCCTATTTTCATTGATTACATTGAGTAGCAACATTTCAAATTATTTTGAAGTTAGAAGATTGAAACAGATTCACTGTCACAATGCACCACTGATATGAGAGAGAGAAAGAGAGATGATACCAAAGAATGAATGACTGAAAGCAAAAGCAATATGCAGTTAGCTCAAGTAAACTCTTGCAGTAGGACTGACTCAGTAACATTGCATCTTTAAGTGAATTAATGTTGAAATTAAAAACTGATCACTGAGCAAAGCAAAAAAAAACAAAAAACAAAAAAAAAAAAAATAAAATAATTTTTTTTTTAAAAAACTTAAAAAAAAAAAAAAAAAAAAAAAATGATGGATTCTATTCTAGCTTGAGGTCTTGTGGGGAAAACTAGAAACTCTAAGGTTCCCAAGAAGAATGTAAACTATAGATACCTTTCTCTTGTATTGTTAGCTCGGCGTCGTTCACTGGAATGGAGATTAAAGAACAGGCTTACCAGGTTTTGAGATGATCAGCGAATTAGGAAGTACAAACATTGAAGCAAAACGCCAATATTAAGAAAAGATAAACACTTTAGGGAGAGAGAGAGAGAGAGACAACAAAGACAACAAACAAGCACTAGCTTTCAACTCAAAGTCACTCCCCAAATAAAGATTTAAACTGAGAATTAGTGGAATATATATATATAAAAGGCTCTAAAAGGCAATGAATATTGGCCTTAGGGGAAGTGGGGGTCGTTATTATAGTGTCAGTTGAAGGGAGGAAAAAAGTCATTTAGCATGATAAATCCTATCCTAAGTGAGATTTTCATTAGATCAACCACAGTAAAAACAAAGCAATGAGTGCAGTATAGACTTTGTAGCAGGGAAGCTTTGCTGCAAGTAGGATGAAATCCATTCTCCTCCTCCTCCTCCTATCTCAACATTGCACAGAGGGTAAGCGCATAAAGAGACTGGTGGACACAAAAACAGTTACCTTTCTCTTGCATTATTAGCTTGTCTCCGTAACCTTTCCCGCTCTGCTTTAGCTTCAGGAGAATCATCTTCATCCGCTTCACTCCTGCAAAAAAGCAGTTTGTCATGTATAATTTATATACATATTATGTATCATATCTGTGCATCTATAAAATCCTGCGGCATTATTAGCCCTCAGATTCATAGACTGGTTGTTAGTAAGTGTGTATGTGTGAAAGTGAGAGAATTGTTCCCCATACCTGCTCCATTTTCTAGGAAAAGTACCTTCATGGTAGAAAAAGAGAAAGAGGTTATCATAAAATTTTTCATTCCATTTCCCCCCCCACCTAATTACACACATATATATATATATATATATATATATAACCCAAAACACTGGATCATTTGCTGAGAAAGCATTCACTTGAAAACTTTCCTGGTAACAGAGAGATTAGGTAAATTATTCAACTAAAATTAAAGAGGATGACCTCCTTGACCAACAAAATTGGGAGAATTCAGTCCTCCTGAAATAGTGATCCTATTAGAGTGACCTTTGCCTTGTCATAAATATCTCCCAGCCTATTGACAGATTTTGGTGTTTTGCATTTTACAAAATAAGGCTTTAGAACAGACAAGGGAATTAAATTTAATTTTAAAACAAATACCAAGTATAAAAACACATCATTTTTTAAATGAATTCTTTATACTGCGACATTGCCAGAATTAGGTAATCACAGTTGCAAAATATAACTCACTATAAGAACAAATACAGGGCTGTGAAATTGTTTAAATATTCTTTGGAGAGTGAAAGATTTGAGCAACATTCAGACACTAAGAGCCACAACAACAACAACATTTATAAACAATTACAAGCAATAATAAAATATAAACAATTTTACAAATTTTAGCTACTGTTTTTCTCACAACTATCTTCCTAAGCAAAGCAATGGGAAAAACAAAAAATAAACACTTTTGTAATAAAATTGGAGACAAAAATTGTTGAACACAAAGTAGTTTTCTTTATATATAATAAAAAAAAAAAAAATAAAAAAAAAAATAAAAAGGATTGACAGAAAGTGCAAATGAAGAAATATAAAAGTTTTAATTTTGGCTAACAGATTAAATTTTTTTTTAATAAGCATTTATAGAAAGAAAAGTTTTCCTAATATATAAAAGAAATATATCAAGAACTAAAATGTTATCGTTTTCTATTAACAATAGTCATTACCTTACGATTTCATTTGACAAATAAAAATCAATTCATGCCCAGACTGGAATGCAAATAGAAAAGTTCAGTCTGTGCAGGAGTTAACAAAGTCTAGTAGTAGCAATACATAAACATTGACATATAGTGCTCACATTGTAACCTGAAGACAAGGCGTAACAGTCATCAGAGAAAAGTATGTGTGTATATTGTTTCAGTTACCAAGTTATTGTCAAGTGAGAATGGTACAATTCTCAGCCCTTTGAAAAGTTTTGGTCAGAATCAAAACTGAACAAATTAATCAGTTGATTGCACAAGTTAAAAAGTAAAATTTTGTCACAGTTGTTAATAAATCATATGTGTAGGTGAGTGGGCAGTAAAACTCAAAGTATCAAAGTGTGAGGCAAAGAGTACACTTCAATGCTAGGTAGAACTATTGAACAATTATTAACAAACCAAATATAGTTTGCCTAAAGTTCCTATCTTCCTTTAAATGCTTTCCTCAGGCACTGGTCAAACAGGAGATTATCAATTTGTGACAGTAAATAAGATTCATAATCGATGACATGGAACATTTTGATGAAATTGAGCATTCACAATAAAAATACTTTGACACACAGACACACATTCATATGGACCACAATTTTATAAAGGTTAAATAAATAGGTAATAAAGTTAATCTTGTCAAACTTAATCAAAAGTGCTAATAAAAATGGTGGTTTAAAATTTGAAAGAATAAAGAATTAGTGTGTGCTTTGCAAAGTCAATTCAAATGGGAAAGCTATATGGTCTGTTCTTTTCAAGACATGTTTGTTGTAACTTTAAAAGGAAGAGGAACCAAGAGATGAAATGCAAAAATAATAGTTACATAGTGGCACTCTCGTCAACTGATCTTGCATCAACAGTCCGCAATCGGCTGAAAGAAGATTGTTATTGTTTTGAAACATTACAAAGATCTAATTCAGAAATAAATACATTAACAATATCAAAAGCACAAATAAAAAGGCCATAAAGGCAAAACTTTGGAGGGAGACCATTTCTTTATTTGTAAATAAAAGTGGGTAGTTAGTCCCCATAATAACCTATTCTCTTTCAATCAGTAACAATTCTATCTACCATGAAGGTTTTAGACAAACAGAATCAATAAAATGTAGATATTATAGAAAAGAATTTGTTTCTCCATTCTAAATGAACTGTGAAACTTACCCATCAGGTGCCACTTCTGAGAAGAGTTTATTTCTGTGAAAAGAAGAAAAAAAAAAAAAGCAATAATTAATTTTTTGTATTAATGAAGGGTTCAACAAAAAACATTCATGCCTGTCACCAATAAAAGTAGACTGATATTTGAAACCCAACCAGTAAAAGATAAATGGCATTTTGTCATCAGTTTCACATCAATTGATAAATAGACCTATTTTGCTTATTTTTTGTTGCTCAGGTATAAATTGTTACCTTGGAATATGCAATATGACTGATATTCAGTTGGTTATCCAAGGTTTTACTGCTCATCTTTCTAAGTAGCAATAGGTAACAACATACCAAGAGATAGAAAATTCAAAGATTATAAGACTTACTGGGGAAATAAAGTCATAGGTACCAGATATTTTAAGACATTTAGAAATAAAACAAGACCTGTAATAATGGACAAGTTTGAGGAGGAGGTAGGATGGAAAAATAAATAAAGCTTACCGTGCTCTCTTTGATGGAGGTGCATTCGTAGCTCCTGTTGAGGTATTTTGTCCAGATTTTTCTAACGTGATGCCATCTGGCTTTGATCCTTCTGTTTCAGATAATTTTTCAGTTTTTTCCACCTTAATCGTTGGAGGTTCAGTTGTCTGATTGCCAGAGGCAGCTACAAAGATTTCAAATAGCACCCGGATTACAAAACACAGACAAGCATATTAACAAGCAATATCAACAAACTGATACTCAGCAAAATGCACTCACCATCAAAAGGCTTCTGTTCAGAACCTGCAGACAAACTGCTTTGCCCTCTTTCTAAAGAATGGTTACCCTGAAAATGTATAAAATGAAGATCAATTGTTTTTTCCCCCCTGCTTGTTACAAATGCAGTCAGAACAGCCATTAAGTACTAAGGTATCTAAAAGGAAAAAAAAAAAAAAAAAAAAAGAAAAGAAAAAAGAAAAATCTAAGTCAGAGTAACAGCAAAGATGTAATGTGTCTTTACTAACCTGACAAATATTAAAAGTGGAAATCATACTATATTGAAAGGGTTTCAATTGGCTTTTTCTTAGCAATTTTAAAATATTAATTTTATTCATTGAGTAAAAAGTATGATAGAGCAAGAAAACAAATTTTCAGAAATAGGAACAAAGTTTAGGACAACTCTTTCAATGACTCATTTTTTTCTCCTTCATCAGCAGGTCTGATGGAATATAATGAATCAGTAATTAAAGCAACTAGAAAGGGTACCCGTCCCCTACAAAGGAAAGAATGTGTCAGGTAAAGAAATTAATTTGGTAAATATAAAAATCCTATTTCCTTTACATAAGTGAAAAAGGCTGCAATTTTTTTAGATACAATGGTAAGTATGAACAATATTCAAGGTGGCATCAAGAAGTAACAACCATTCCTTCCATCTTTTTGGTTAGATGATAAAAAGAAGGTTTCAAGGAGAGGCAACAGGAAAATTTACAGCAATGAACATATACAACCTAACTATAAAAGAGATTAATTTGTAACACAACACTGCAATACATTTGAGAGATTTTATTTGCTCTGGTTGTCAAATTCAAAATGATGCCTCCTAGGCAACTGGATCCATTAACTTTTTCCTTCCTCAGGAGGAATTTTTCAAACCTGGAATTGGATTTTTTAAAAATTGGTTTGCATTGTTTATTTTATCGTTAGTGGGGAAACATTCAATTGCTAAAGTCAAGAGCAATCAACTATAACTTGCCATCTTTGACAAATAGACTGGAGGATATCATGTTTTATAACTCGAATGGTTACAAAAACATTTCCATGGTAACCACCTATGACAATGATTACGTAAAGAGAATCACACAATAATTAGAAATTTAAGTGGTATAAACTGGATATAAATACCAGGTATCCTTAGTCAAATAAGTTTTAGGATTTGCTAACTGGAAATTGTCAAATAACATGATTTAAGTACAAATCATAACAATATGGCAAATGGTTTTAAGATTTGTTAAAAATGAAGAACACTTTGATGTTAAGAAATTTTTCAAAAGTAATTTAAGAATGTCTAACAGCATTTTAATGGTCAGATCTTATCATAAACAGCAAAAGTTTTAAGAGAGGAGTTCTCACAAATTGTGGAATCATTTTTATTCAGAGTGAAAACTTGTAGTTTGCAAGAGATGAAGTTTTCAGACAATGTTTTGTTGAGGAGGAAGGAATAATGTGAATTTGGGAGTGAGTCAATAGTAGACCAATGAATACGAGAGAAAAGTCAAGCAGATCCCAGAGACTAAAGTTCCATTCCTCTAATACATTAACTTGCCATCTGGTAGTGATTTAAGTGTATGGGGTGGAGGAGGTTAACTCATGTGCTCAGCAATGGAAACATTTGACTCTCTCACCAACTGGGGTCCCATAGAGGCAGCCACCATACTACTCCTACCCACCAGTTCAAACTCTGACATTTTCCTGTTTATTTTCCTTAGCCAGCATTGCATTTGGATTGGTTGTCTAAGTTTGTTTTTGTAACTTTGCCTCTTACAAAATAAACACCTCTGTGGCAAAGCCTGGACAAGTGAATGAGATCTTTTTGCCTCAATTTGACTGCATGGAAACCATCTGTGAAATATTCAGAAGATGGGTAATTAGAGACAGATGCTTCATTTGCAAAAAGGGAGAGAGCAAAATAAAGACAATTAGAACCCTTAAAATGTACCACTAATTATAGCCAGTTAAAAATAAATTAATTTTTAGTAAAAAGAATATTATTTCATAAAAAATAATTTTTTTTATAAATATAAAATAAAAAGCACAAAATAAATGTACTTGCTGACAATTTACTATGCATGTCAGATTTTTTTTTCTTTTTTTTGAGTGTTTTAAGAATTTCCTTTGATCTTTTGGGGTTAGATGTACATAAGTGTTTAATGTAATAATTGACAGTTATGTTTCTACCAGCTGCAATAAAATAATTTAAATTTTTTTAAAAATTTTACACACACACACACACGCACGCACTTATAAAAACCATATATTAAAACTAATTGTGCATTTCTGACTGCTTAAAATAAAAAAAATTGTAATTGTTAATAGAAAACTCCAAAAATTGAAAGACATCCTGAAGGAATATTAACTGTTTAGAGGGGGTTTCTGTAACTTTTCAGAGCCCAGAATCATAAAAGCAGGAATGAGTTTCTCCAATGTCTGACAATAAAATGTTGCTTACAGGCAACACATAACTTGTACAAACCATAGTAGGCAATAAGATTTAATGAGCTGGATGAACACAAATTGTTTCTTCCTGTCTCTTCTGGGCAGACTGGCACCAAGCCAAAAAAAAAAAAAAAAAAAAAAAAAAAAAAAAAAGTTCAGACCAACACAAATTCACATGAATAATCTGCATTATAGCAGATGGTCAATTTTGAAGTTTTTTTCTATTAAGTCTTTGCAGAAACATTTAGTCAACCTTTAATTTGGTTCGATATTTTATTATTCTTTACTTAAGTGAAACCAACTCCAAGTCTGCAATTATTTTCATTGTAAAAATTAAAAATGAGATTATATATATATATATATATATATATATATATATATATTCTCTCCATGATTCCATTTAGCGGTTGATCAGATTGGAAAAGAAAAAAGAAATTCAAATGGAAAGGTGATAATATAGAATTGAAAATTTATCCATTTCTGGAACAAAAAAAAAAAAAAAAAAAAAAGTGTCAAGGAAGAAAACCCCAAAGACATTTACAGGCAAATTGAAGTTGTTAGTTGGTCTGGCCAAATGGAAAGAAAATTAAAAAAAAAAATCTCCAAAGATCGATCAATAAGAGATAGGCAGTGAAAATTCAAAACAGGCAGTCAATCCTGTAGGGTGGCTGATCAGTTGTCGTGCACATGTCTGGGTGGGTGGAAATCATGCTCCTTTTATCATGACACACATTTGTTATAGCCAAAGTAGGGGAGGGGGAGTTAGATTATGAATGAGCCAATCTTAAGAGTAGAAAAATAAAAATAAAAATAAAAAGGGAATCCACATCAGAACAAAAGGTTTGGTGCAAAAAGAGGTAGCACCAAGGTTTCAGTTTTTAGAAAGCAATGAGACAAGCAACCTTTTCAACAAACAAAATAGACAAGCTTATTTAGAAAGGAACAGAAAGCAAGCGCAACTAACAGATGAAGGCGTGTGTGTGTGTGTGTGTGTGTGTGTGTGCGCACATATAAGTGAAAGGATCAACTGTGACTAGCAATAAAAGAACAAGGAACTATGATAACTGCAATAAAATTACATATTGCTGTAAACTTAAAAAAGGGAGTGGGGATTTGGGTGCTGAACCCTTTTGATAAAACTGATTCAGAAATAATAAATATATATTGATATCCCATTGACACAAACTATTCCTCTGTAGAACAAACTTTCCTGACACTTGTACCATTCCATTTTGGGATTGTTATAAAGTAGTTTCCTCAAGATGAGAAACTGATGACATCAAATGATGACAGACAAAAAGATGTCTTACCATGTGTGCATCCATGTGTACAGCAGCTGTAGCTGCTATATTCATTCCTGGATAACCAGGTATGTTGGAAGCCCCTGGCCCACCTGGTATCCCAGTTGCTGTTCCATTGGAATGTGACGGTGGTTGCATTATGCTGCCTGGACCCCCTGGCAGGCTTTGCAGCATACCAGGGGTCAGTTGGCCTTCTGCATGGTTTCGCAAAACTAATATGGCATCATCCAAACGCTCTTCCATTCTGCTTTGCTGTTTGGTAACAATAATAATAATAATGATGATAATACAAAAAAAAAAAAAAAAACAACAAAAAAAAAAAAAACACAACAACAACAAAAAAAAAAAGAAAAATTTGAAACCAACAAGTGCCACTGAAAATGAAAATTAACTAGAAAGGAATGGAAAAAGAGGAGAGTGAGGCTAAAGGAAAAAAAAAAGTCTTAGAGAAACAAGTCATGAATCATTCAGAATAAACTCACTTTTTATTATTTTAAATCATACTATGAAGAAAAGATTTGATAACTTATGATTAAGTTTGGTGATGGGCCTTAAGAAGAGAAGGGGAGGAAGAAAAATCATAGTTCTTTGTTCTTGTTATGACAACCTTATACCCACTGACAATAAAGAAGGGTTCCACAAAATGTTTATATTTGGGAGAATACAATAAAAGAACACAGGATAAATAGGGATGAACGCATGAAATAATGTAAAATTCCTTTTAATAGGACTCATTTGGGATTCAAGTCATGCAAATGCTCAGAAGTAGCAAAAGCTTCCACAGCCAGTGAACTAGAGAAACAATTTGTGCTGCAAACTTAATTCCTTGATCAATGACTAAGCTGAAATATTTCAAAAGTTTACTGAGAGTATCCTTTATATAGGACTTTTCTTCAAACCAAATTGAAATAATTTTTTTCCTTGTGAACAAAAAAATGAAAAGAAATTTGGCCTGATTGAAAATTTGCTGCCAAATTTGTGTTCATTGTCTTGATGTCTTTTCATAAATTTATTTAGAAATAAAACCTAAAGGAAACTAGCAGTGTTTGTGGATGCTTATTTGAGGAACTTTGGCTTCACTCAGAAAGCAAAGTACTGCTTAACAATTTGAAAATATTTACAAACTGCTATCAGAAATATAGCAGGTTGCACACTGTATTAGCTAGTTTTCAGGATTCACCATGTAAAACAAATTCTAGTGGCTCAAAACATTTAAGCTTAAAGAAAATCCCATTTCAAAAATTAGAAAATAATCAGAGACCAAAATCAAGTCAGAATTTTTCAAGAAGATGACAATGGTAAATAGAACAAAAATACATAAATGTAGAGCTGACGAATTACTGAACTTCAGAAGACATTTACTTGAGCAATTCTCATGGATAATCCTAACACTATGGTACCTACATTTTTTGTAATAGAATAAGCATCTTCCATAAAAAAAACAGCTCTCTAAGTGTCATAATATTAGCATAAAAAAAAGAAGAAAAAAAGCTTCTTCCTTCAGCAAAAATCAACATTAGATGATTTGTTGAAGGAAACAGTGATAAGAGGAACAAGCAATATTGACATGCAGTTTACACAAATGCAAACATTTCAGCCCAGCATCAAAGTGTGCTTTGTTAGATTTCAACACAACTGCCAATGAGAAAAAGAACAACATTCAAGAGAGAAACCTTCAATTTGGTTTTCAACAGCTATATTTTCTAAACTTAACATTTGTATTTCTAAGCTAATTTAAGAGCCATCAGATTAGGGGGTGGGGGGTGGAATCTGAAAACATCTTTGTTATCTAGTTAGTAACATACTTATAGTGAAATACGAAAATTATAGAGTTAAAAGGTTTTCCTAAAAATTATTTGGGCTCATTCGCAGTTATTTAAATAGCCATTTATTAAGATTTAAACCAGTTTTAAATATTAAGATATTTTTTTTCCTTTTTAAGTTTTAAAGAACCCAAAAGCACAGCATTAATTTTCCTAGGGGTGGAGTGAGGAAGAATTATTCAACACATACATATATGAATTGACACACATTTTGGTGGTGAAGGGTATCCCTAAATATGAAAAAAGATGTTCAGGTTTGTTTTTGCCTAACCTGTTAAAGAAAAAAAAAAAAGGGGAAAAAGAAAAGATAAGATTCATTTTAATGTCCAAGCTAAACAAAAGGTAGGTGTGTGTACATCATAATAGCTCAGTGATTATTTAAATTGAAGATTTTATTTAACTTTCAGCTTTTAGCAATATCCTAAGGTAGAATCTTTGTACATTAGAGAGTCAAGTGCTAAAATTTAAAAAATATATCAAAATTATTGTTAATGAAAGGATTGTTTTAGGCACTTATTTTTAGTCTAGGTTTTTTTCTGTTGGTTTTTAAAGACATTAGCAGTTAAAGTTGCCATGAAAATAGACTTTACCTCTGTGTGATCTCTGAGAAAATGCATGGCATCATCAAGTCTTTCTTCTGTCCTTTGATGGCCCTATAAATGGGGACAAGGGCAACAATGGGGAAGAGAAAAGAAAAGGGAGAAGAAAAATGTATTAGTGGCAGCATGCAGCAAACACCCTGGAAACACAGACAACAAAAATACATTTTACTACTAACACTAGGAGGAAAAAAAAAGAAAAAAAGAAGAAAAAAAAAAAAAAAAACAAGAAAGAAAAAAAAAAGAAAAAGAAAAGAAAGTGTGTGTGTGGGGAGATTTAATCTGTCGGTAGGGGATGCATGTGGAAACTAATATTATGGTAGGAGACATGCAGATCAATTTCTGTCAGACTTAAGTGATATGCAGGGTCATGGAAAGAAAATTAATATCCAGGAAGGATACAGGTTCAGATGGATGGATACAAGTAAGACTCGCATAAAAATAGATCTCTATCTGAATTTGGTATCCATCAGAAAGGAAGGTAAAATTCATAACTAGTACAAATAATAATGTGTCATGAAACACAAACAAAAGCCATTTCCAAATTTGGTCCCAATGAAAGAATCTTTTACTGGTTTTCAGTTTATCAATTACAGTAATGGATTAAAATTTTTTTTATCATAACATCAATTTATCATGCAGTGTTTTTAGGGGAAAACTAGTAAATGTACTAATTTTATTCATCATTCCAACTGATTTCTTCTTCATATTGTGTGAAATGAGACAATTTCCACAAAGAATATTTTTATCAGCAGTACTGGTGATATCAGTAAAAACTGTCAAGAATTTCTACTTGAATGAGCACACACACACACACACACACACACACACACACACTCACACACAAAAGAGTTAACAGATAACAACAACTGATCCTACTGATAAGAGCAGGCAGTTAATTAAACATGCAAATGTAGTGCAATCATAACAATAAAACTGAGAGGAAGAATGACAAAAACTGAAAGCAAGAAACACAAATGGCATGCTTTTGCTAGTAGAGTCACCAAGAACAGAGTATATATGGGTTGGGAAGAGGCACTCCTGTTTATAATTGTGCAAAGAATTGAAGTAATCTGTAGCAGTCAATATTCTATTTAGATAAGAAATTCTTTGAAGGGGCAAAATTTTGAATCAACTTGACCAAATCAGAACTAACTTTGTGAGAATGGAAATTTCAAAAAGAATGAAGAAATCAAGGAAATGGATTAGTTAAGCTTCACCATATCCAATACATAGTTATAAGTCCAAGCCAAAAAACTGGACAAAAATCAGACAAATTTGTTGAATGTACTAAAAAAAAGGTCCACTTAGTACTTAAATAGAATCCCCCTACCCTATACACACGCTTGACACAAGGAGATGGGGGAATGTCATTTCATTCTCGGTGCCAGTGACTGCTGAAGAAAAATAAGGCAAAGAGGAAGAAGAATGGCACGGAGCATGGTGCTAGTAGCAGCAACAAGTCGTGACAAGACAATAGTGGCCTACCTTTTGCAAGTTCTTGTTCTCTCCCCTGCCGTAGCGAAGCTTTGGAGAGAGATAGAGAGAGAGAAAGAGATAGAGAAAAGGAAAAGGAGAAAAAAAAAAAAAAGGAAAAAAAAAAGAAAGAAAGAAAACCATCAGAATCAAAGGTTATTGGTGGAAAGTCATATTTTTATGTTTTAACCCCTAGTAAAATTGGTGCCTGAAACAAATGGATCAGAAACACCAGAAGAAAGAAAGCAATTTTGAAATTTTTATAAAAGGTTTGAGCCATTTCAAAATGTTACTTGTGTAATATATAAAAGTATATATTCAACATTTGAAATCATCAAATCCAGACTTTGCAGACATTTCTATCACATTGTTCACTACTGATTACATAATTCTTTTACAGACAACTACACATACACATTGAATAATAGTTAAGTGAGGATTTTATAAAAATGAATTAATCTATATATTTTTTTTTACAAAGTGAAAAAGAAGTACAAATGAACAGAAAAAAAAATCTGTAAGAGAATTGTCCATCACAATGACTGAATTGTTTCTGCAGTCCTACGACATCTGATCATCCCTAAGCTAACTTAATGTTAGCACTCTTAATTTGATAAATTTACTGCGCAATATCAAAATAATAAGCCTTAAATCAAAAACTTTTCAAAAACAAAGTCAACTAAATTTCATTTGAAAGCTATTACATTAATGATTTATTTAAAGACATTTTTATGTTTAACATTCTTTTTATAGATACATGTATTTAAGTAAATGCTCTGTTTATAATAAACAGTATTAAATAACATTTACCGGCCTGACATAAAAATGTCTTTAAATAATTTTCGGACTTTGGCCATTTCATAATGTGTGACGTCATTTGTTTACATTTGATACGCCATGAGCAGTTATGAATGTACGTGAGAGATTCATGGAAGATTGAAGTTTATAAGCAGTAAATTCGACCTTGCCAACTGAACGATCCTCAGTGGCCGAAACGGTTAAGGCACGTCAGGCTATATGACGGTTCCGTATAGGATACAGGTTCGAATCCTGTCGCAGGACGAATATTTTCTATGAAAATTTCTCGGACATTCAGGCCGGTAAATGTTATTTAATACTGTTTATTATAGACAGAGCATTTACTTAAATACTTGTATCTATAAAAAGAATGTTAAACATAAAAATATCTTTAAATAATTGTCGGACTTTGTCAATTTCATAATTAATGATTTACTTGCTTATTAAGAACATTTTGCTTGCCGTTTCTTTTTGAAAAATCTTTTTGTATTTGGCATGAAATATTTAAAAACATTTTCTCCTTTAATGTGTATAAGGTTAAAGTGACTAAAATGATGCTGATGGCTTTGAACATTCTTTACTCATCCATAGAAATACTGACCAGGAGAAAATTGTAGTTAACTAAAAACTCCAAGCAACCAACCAAGCAAGTAGATTAAGAGTGATTCAGCTAAGCAATTTGATAGCTGAAAATTTTACTGAGTTGAAAAGAAAATATGCAATTAAATCTTTAGTCAAGGAATATGCACACCCTCCGCCCAATCAGTGCCTTCAAAACTGTTGACATTTACTAAAACATGAGTAAAATGAAGTTAGAAGACAACACTTACCAGTGAATGAAGATGATTATCATAATGGGGAGAGGTAGTACTGCTTTGCGTGGTTGGTCTTTGCCAATGACTAGTTGGGGCTGAGGAGAAAAAAGAAAAGAAAAGAAAAAAGTCAGCAGTTATATAAAAAAAAGTATTATTTGATCAAAACAAAACTAAGTCCATTTTCAGATATTTGAAATCGAAACATTTAAAAAAAAAAAAGAAAAAAAAAAAAGGAGAAAATAGGCTGAATTTACCTGACATGGGTGGTGGTGATGAGACTGGAGTGGATGGGTTCGATCCATAACTGCTGTTTGTGTGCTCCGTTGAGTAAATCTATCAAAGCCAAAAATAGATATCAAGAAGGCTGTGTTTAAAAGAGAGTCAAGACTTTCCTAAAGATAATTAACAAAACCTCTTTTACATGAATTTACTAATTTACAGAATCCAAGAGAAAAACAAAGGGAGGAAGAATAGCATTTAATTCAAAGTGGCTGAATTGAAATTAAAATTATAGACTTTTTGGTCAGTATAATTTCAATAAAAATCTCATTCATAACCCTAGAGACTACATATAGGGTTCAGTTTGAAATTCCCAGAAAGCTACTTGTATTGATAAACACCTGAAGAAGGCTGAAAGTCACAATGGTTGAAACATTGTGATAGCAGGAAAGGTGAGGACATTGGTCTAAATCTAAATAATAAATTCAGACCAATCATTCTTGTGTATTCAACTTATGAACAAGATATTTTGAAAACACGCACACACACGTGTGCAAAATACAAGTCTGCCTGAAGGATGAAGGCAATGTTTATTGCCTATAAAAAGATGTTAATAATAAAAGACTGCTGCATAAATGCACACAGAAAATATTTAAACAAAAGCAATGCAAAAGTTAGAGTGAAATGATCAACTAAGTTAAGAAAACAGATTTTCTTTCCTATTTAAACTTTTACAGAGTAAAACTGTTTTGAAAAGATCAAAAATAAGTATTTAATGAAATGTGAGAGGAGTATAGTAAAGAATATTGAACAATAAGGAGGCAGAGCAGAGGCTGCCTCCTTCATTGGCAATCAAAATCCATTTCAACCAGACAAAGAAAAACTCCTCGTAATTCTAAGAGTATACAATGGGCTAAGTTCAGACACTAGAAATTTTTAAAGTTGTTACTTTTAAGCAGGCTAAAAGCATTTCTAAATCTTGAAAACTGAGTCTTTCAAAGACTTCAAAAATTTTGTTCATATCATTAAGCAAACGTCATGGTATTTGAAATTTAGGGTTTTTCAAAAATCATCACCTGAATTTTGAATGCTTTTTCCAGCATGTGTTTTATCAAAGCAGGCATGCAAAGAGGTCTAAATGAGCAAATAAAATTCTTTTTTACCCAACAAGAATAAATTAAATCCAATGAGTTTAGAAATATTTAGCAATTAAATAACATAAAATGTTTTATTCCATTTTCCCCTGAATCATCTGCCTCCTCAAAGTTTGATTAGCTTCAAAGTGAAAGCCTCCACCACCATCAATCTTTGGGTGTGTCTTTCAATCATGACATCTGTGAATATTAAATTGAGAGGAGAGTGTGCATTCACAGATTCTGTCAGTAGGTTTTAATTTATACACACACACACACTGGATATATGTATGTATTTAACATCCTAAACAGTTGAGTGTATATGCCTGCTTTTGGTGCAGATGGTTCACACCTGTCTAATGGTGCTGCAGTATATACAGGGCCAGTATTTGCAAAAATATTTTCAAAGTGAGAGTTATGTCAATAATCTTATGGTCTACTTGACATTTGTGTCCAGGTCTAGCAGAGAGGTGAATAGGTTCAAGATAGAGCCCATCTGGTGACCAACCATCTCCTAACTCAGCTATTTCTATGCAGAAAGAGAGGGGGAAAATACATTTTTTAATGGCCTCTGTAGAAAAAAAAAAGAGTTTAAGAAAATCAATTATAAACATGTATTATACAGGTCAGATTGAATTGCACAATATGAAAAACATTTAACTGTGTTACAGTAATTTAATAAATACAACTAAATAGGCTAGAAATAAAAAAGAAAGATTTATAAGAAGAGTTTTTTGCTCTGATGGCTATAGTCAAAAGATAACATCCAGATTAGATTGACCTGAACATGATACATCCTCTTTCTGATACAGAATGCAAGAGAAGCAGAGGCAGAATGGTTAAGTTGTTGAATTGGGTGAGAAAATTGATTAAGGCTTGTCAGACCAGAAGGTAGAAGACAAATTATAAAAATTATAAAATCTGAGTAGTAATTTTCAATTTCTTTTCCATTTATTGAACTTAAACTTTTTCCATACTTAACCTGAAAAGTAAAAAGAAAATTTATACACTGTAGAGCTATAGAGAATCTTGGTTTTTGACTGTCAGCTGAGAATGAGGGGGAAAGAAAAAAAAAAAAATTGAAAAGGTAACTTACAGAAGCTAGGGCTTTTCCTAATGCATCACCCGTCTGCGAACTGCCTTGGTTTCGATTGGCTTGCATTAAATCTGAGCCATTCACTGTGGGTGAAGTGCTCGAGAAGGTTGATGATGAAACAGGTGGTAGTGTGTTGCTACTGTTTCGAAATGTGGACATGGGTGGAAGACCAGAAGGTATCATTGCATCATGATTTGGTGACACAGCATGGTAGCCCTATATTCAGAGAAAGAACAAAAGGTGACAATTACCACAATGTGATTATACCAGATTAGGATAAGAAAGCAAGTCAAAAATCAATAGGGAGGAAGGCACACAAAAAGACAAACCAGTAGTGAGAAATAAAAACAGTATTATTTATGTCATAAAGTCATAGTTAAAACATTTAAACCGTTGTGTGATTTTCCTGCTGATCTCTCAAATATTGGGAGGACAAAGGAACATTTAAAATATATACCTATGAGTTTTTTTTTTTTTTTTTTTTTACTTCACTGAAAACTAGAAATATTCACATTTCTTTGTCAAAAAAGAGGAGAGAGAATGAAAATCACCCACTCCACATGCTGAACATTTTTGGGGCATTAAAAAATACTGTCCCCCAAAATAATGGGCTATTTGGAGGGGGCGGTACAAACAAAAGAAAGCATCATCAAACTAATAACACTTGAACAACTTTGATTAGTCAGGTTAGCATCTTTCAAAGTAACTCACTTAGCAGAATGGAATCAAAGTTTGTAGTTTCTACAGGAATTAAGACCTCTGACCTTAAGAAATCATGCACTATTTGTGAGTAAGTCAACTGTTCAAGAGTAGCAAGGCTATCCATAGCATAAAATTTACTTGTTTTGATTCACTTTTCTAAATTATCATATACAAAACAGATTTGTTCAATTCCATGGACCAGGAGTGTCATGTAGTTAAAATAAAAACAGTTATTTGTTGTAGTTTACAGTGTAACCTATTTCTAATGTAGAATTTCATCAATTCTAATATTCCAGACAAATACGATTCATATTTAAAATATACTTCAAACTAATATCCATTGTGATTTTGAAGCCTTCTCTAGTTGGATGTGTTCCAGCCTCTGAAGGTAACATTCAATAAACTAGTCAGAGTTTTCAAACAAAATGTGAAATTCGCAATAGCAAAATTGGAGGCTCTCTTTGCAGTGAACAATTTGGGATAAAGAAAAAGAAAAATATACTCATTTTGACTCAAAATAGGCATAAAGAGTGGAGTCAATTTAAGAGAATCAACTACTTGCTGCCTTACTGAAAGTAAAGAAAGCACATTAAAAGGACAGTTACTTACCATTTCATGAGCTGGATGATGCATGCCACTGTATGTCGGTGCTTGGGAATAATGATGTGAGTTGTTATGCAATGCAGACGACGTGTACGAAGAGGTCGCTAAGCCATTGTTCTGGGACCAAGGATCAGCAGAATTATGAGGGGCATCTGTGCAAACAACAGAGTTTTAGGAAAGTTTTGAGAAATAGCAGCAGCAGAAAGTGGAACGAAACAAGTAAAAATACATAACCTTCCATGCCAAAACATTACATTAAAAACGGAAATATATGTAGTGAATTTTTTTTTCTTCGAGTGATTATTGCCTAAAATAACCTTTTTTCTTCAGACACATGAAAAATTAATAAAATATTAACAGACACCAAACTTTTAAATTACTTGTAGTAGTCCTATATACTGAATTAAAATTATTATTTTGAATGCATATTAATATAAGGTTTGTTTTTTGGCATTTCAACGGCCAAAGAGTGAAGGACACTGAAAATTGGGTTAGGGAGGAATTAATCCTTGTTTTCCTGATAAAATTTGTTTTAATGAAGATAACTGCCTAATGAGTTAACAGTTTTTTCCCCTCCGCATGCACTTGTAAGAGTATAGCTTGGGAGTAATGATAAAATAAGAAAAGGAAAATAAATACATCATTGTTAGGCAAAGCTACAATTGGGTGTCAACGACCAAAAACACAAGCAATAGGTGACAAGTATTAACTATGGTTTTATGCCAAGTACACATAAACTGCAGAAAAGGGGAAAATGAGTAAACTAAATTACAGAATAAACAGATTTGGTTTTCCCAACCAAAGATGATTAAAGTCTTATTAATACAGCAATAAGCATCTTGTACATTGGCTCAGATTTTATGGAAAACTGGCTACCAGTAATCAGTAGCACATTTCCTCTTAGCTTTTTTCATTTTTTGACTACAGGAAGAGCAGCCAAAATCAAGAAATAAAACACATTAATCTCCAATTATTAATATACATAAAAACAGGTTCAAGTGTCCTTGAAGATAATTTGTTTGTCCAGAATTTAAGAGCCATTTGAAGTAGGGCAATCTCTTTCAACATTTGTTATAGAGATCAGTTGCAGAAAATTATGCAAGACTTGTATACATATTTCCCCTTTTTTTCTTAAAAGCATAGAGTTTCCACAAAACTTTTAAACTTTTTGTTCACTAAGTATTTTAGATGAAGAAAAAAGTAAATTTCATATTAGAAATTTAAACCCTTTCAACTTTTAAAGCTGCAACCATAAAGTAACATTTAAAGTGTCAGATACTAAATGAGGGTTAATTGAAAAAAGTAATTTCTCTCACTACCATTTGAGACAAACATGTCAGCACAAGGACATGATTTGAGATGCCAAATTAAAAAAAAAAAATTATTGCTCTAGTAAAACGTGGAAGAAAGTTTTGTTAAGAAACCTTGTGATTGAATACTTTCTACATAATTTCCTAAAGTCATTTTACAGAGAGAGCATGTTTCAAAAGCCAACATTCAACGTGCTCATCATGAAACAAATTCTGTACTAAAGTTACAACTTACCATACATATACGAGTCATAGAGACCTTGTTTTGGTGAGTGGTACTGTGGAGAGTCCTGCCGATATTCATCAGGGCTAGGTGAATAAACCTGCACAAGGAAGAAGGGAAACAAATGTATACTAATAAATAAAAAACACGCATAGAATTTTTATCCAAATATCCAGGTTATAAATTTTAGCATGTGATTCAATACAATTATTGAGAATTATTATAGATAAAGTTAAATTTGAATATCAAGTCTATCACTCAATTTAAGATGACCTTTAAGTTGAGCAATTAATAGAAGATCCATCATTAGGTTTTAAGAATAATGAAAAACAATAGTTTTTGTTACCAATAAAATAAGGATGGGGAATTAGATTTTCTTTTGTGGGAGAGGGTGAAGAGAAAAAAAATGAAATGAGAGATTTTTAACTAATTAATTAGGTCATAAAAACACAAAAACTAAAATAAAACTTGAAACTTATCTTGAAAGGGTATTTTGGTCATAGACTATCTAAACAAATGGTGACCATGATATCACGTTCAAAGATTTGCCTTGCTTCTATTCATTAAGAAACCTCAATATCATCTTGTAAATTAATGCCATTCACATTTCTTCTCCAAAACTTAAAAATTCTGGAACTGATGATAGAAAAGTAGCTTGAAAAATTTTTAGCCTTCAATTACCAAAACAGAAAAACTGACCAAAATGTGTCCAATGTGAAAAATAAAAAGTGCAAAATGTAATTCAGTCCAGGCAAAAATGACAGTTTTTCCTTGAAAAACTTTAGTGTGATAAAATATATACAAAACATTTTTACCCACTGGCTCAGCAATATTTACTTATTAATGGTGACCAAATGTGTGTCAAATGAGATGATTTTTTTTCGGCTAAAAATCATTAAATAAAATAAAGCCTTTTTCTAACTCAATAAAAATTCGCCCAAAAATTACAATAGAAAGCATCTGCATAGCTTACCACTTAATAGAAACATTTTTTTTCAAAATTTATTTAAAAACAAAGTAATAAATGCTGCTTTTGAGTTTCATACAAAAGTTCATTTTTTTTTGTTTACATTTGATTTTCGGATTCTTACATAAGAATAGTTACTGAAAGGTTAATAATAATAACCAATGCACTTTTCTAAATCTCACCAAATGACCAATCACTTTTTGATGAAGCAGAGAACTTTTCAGTACATGCATGTGGGGAAAAAGAAATCAGACTGCCATGAAATTTTGCAAATGTTTAATGTAAAATACGTTTAGATTTTTTTTTTTATCACATTCCACTTTTCTTTCTTCTTTTTTTTAACATGCAGACACCATACAAATCGCAAGCAGTAATACATTAAAAAAAAATTAAGCATTTTAATCTAGGACAAGAAAGATTATTATTTAAATGACTGATTAAAGTTAAACTGTTTCCTGGGATTCTATAAATAAATGTTCAAAGTTGTAAATTTGTGCTAAAGTTTTGCAATAAAAATTTGAGAGGAAAACCATTTTTTCCAAAATTATGAGAGAGAGAGAGAGAGAGAGAGAGAGAAAAAATAAAACGAGTTTTAAAAAAGTTTCTTAGTGAAAAAAGAAAAAAAAAAGTGATGAAAATTGTAGGTAGGAACGAAAGCTCATGTAAGACAAGTAAATTTGGAATGATAGCAGAAAAAGCAAACCCCAACCAACATACACTGAAGGCCGGTGTTTTGTGTGTGGTGAGTGCAGGTGAGCAGAATTATTTTTTTAAAAAGTTAAGAGCAGCTAATCTTCAACTGAATTATGAAGGAAGTCGGATTAATAGGAAAATTATTACCAAACCAAAAGGAGCAGTTTTTTGATTTTTACAACTACATTTTGTAAACTCTTGAGTGCATGTTAAAAAAAAAAAGAAGAAAAAAAGCAGACAATATTTCAATATTAATCACAAATAAAAATTCAATTAAAAAAAAAAAATGTTCAAACAAATAGACATACAAGTTATTAGAATTTCAAGTTGGCTATAAAAACAAGACATTTTTCCTGAGAAAACAAAAACAAAGAAAAATCTCTACTAAATGGGAAAATAAAAAAGTTTTGTGGTTTCACCTGTTGACTAAATTAATGAACATTTATTGACAAAGGAGAACATTTTTCTTAAGCTTAAGAATTGAAAATAAGAATTTCTCCCTATAATTCCTATTTAAAAAACGGATTTTGTAAAATTAAAATAAAATTATACACCAAATACATGTAAAAGAGTATTCATTATATACACGAGGCAATGTCCTGACAAAGAATCCCTTAAAAAAATAGTTTGGCTAGATTATGGGCAGATCGGATCAAGAATTGTTCATAATATCCTGTTAGTGTTATGTAAACATATTTTCATGAAAAAGAGCTCAACGAGAATCATGTACCAATAGCAGGGATGATATTAAAAAATGCCCACGTTGTGCAGGAACTCCTCTACCAAGAGATACACAAATATTTTCTAGGGTCACAATAGGATAGTGAGGATATACGACAAGCAATAATCTTACTTCGCTTATAGAGAAAGATAAAAGATTTTCTGATACACTGAGTGAGAAAGGAGGAAGATTGCATTTACTTTTCAAATAATCTTCAAAATGAATGTTTAAAAGATGAAATGAATCAGAAATAGAAAAAGTCAAAAAAGGTATACATAGAAAGAAAACCGTAGATGAAGATTTAAAAAAAAGAAGAAGAAAAAACTCACTTGATTAAAATGATTTATGAAATGCATATTAACAGGGCGTGTATTTAAAAGACCTTCCTGGGTCAAGGCAGTAATTGAATCATTTGGTTGACTGTGGTGGTGAAAGTACATTTTTTAAGGGTTGACAAAATCAATAGAAAAAAAAAATTGGAATGAAAATAGTGCTTTCGTAAAAGAAAGAATTAAGAAAATCCCACTTATCGAACAATGTGCCCAGAGAACGTGTATCTTTTTTTTTTAATACCAGCAGTGAAATCGCTACTCAAGTAAATATTTTCTCAACTCCATAGGATTGGGGGTATTGTGTGTGCGTAAGGTCGACCCGGAAATTAAGACGAGGGAACTTAGAGAAATATTGGCTAAACTAAAATCCCGATTTGACTGGCCAGTCTTCTGTCCCCCTCCCCACAGAAGAAGAAGAAGAAGAAGAAAAAACTGGCATGTTAGGTGGGGGGAAAGTCATCAACCTGGCTCTCATAGTGCGAGGTTGGTTACCTGATTATTGATCGAACATAGTTTTATTTGGGAAAACTTAAAATTTGAAGGTTTTTCTTATTCACGCATTCAAAGACATCATCACCATCAAAGAGGTTCCCGCTCTAAAAGAAAACGTTGCGAAAAAACGGTCTTCAACGGAATGAAAGAATTTCGTTTTATTTATTTTTCTTTTTTTTACATAAACTCCAGTGATTCCCAAAAAAACAAACCAGACATTGACGAGCTAAAAAATATTTCATACCACTGTTTTTTCTCTCTCTCCTCGGCCTTCCCCAGACTCAACAACATTCTGGATTAGGCAGAAAAATTTACAGCATCCTCTCATATAAATTAGTTTTTTTTAATTCTATTTTTAGTCAGTTAAAAAAAAAAAAATTACGTCCATAATTTTAAAGTGGGGGGGAGAAAAGAGAGAGGGTTATAGACTAAAATTAATTATTAAAAAGACCCAAAAATATGCTGAGTGTTTTTATTAGGCTCCAGGAAATCTAAAGGATTCAAAATAACCAATGAATTGGTTATGAAAATATTGGTTACGTGGGGATATAGAAAAGAAAGTACTCTAGCTGATTTATTTTTTTCAAACAACATTCTTGCCTCTTCTCTGGGCAAAGCTGTATTAAAAAAAATGTGACAACTAAATAAAGTACAAGATTGATCGTTGGGGAGGAAGATTGAAATGTAACAATTCTCCAAGATTAGTAAACTTATGACCTCAAATTTAGGTTTTCTTGTCGATGAAAGAAAGAAAAATACATTTCCATACTTTTTACAATTAAGGACACTATCTTTTGGGGGAGATAAAAAAAAGTTGGCAGGGGCAACACAACAGTAACACCTGTTAATTGATGAACAGTAGAGATTTGATCAAGATCTCTTGAAAAAGGCTTTTTAAGTTTTTATTTTGAAAATGCGTAATTATAGTTTACCTATAACCCCCCCCCCAAAAAAAATAATCACGGTTAAATGAGAAAGAATTACAAAGTGTAGTAAAAATAATAACTAGTAAAATAATAAAAATGAATCCGTGGAAAGCTACGATGCCCAGAAATCTTTCATGGCATAAAGACACTTCAATAATTTTCATTTCACTAAAGTAAAGTAAACCAATTATATAAAAAAAAGGAAAGATATAAAAACTGACTTGCTCAAAAAAATGAATTTATATTAAATAACTCTAAATCATCACTTGCTTTCAAATCTATGTTCACATCACACGGAGATGTTTAAATAGTTAAAAAAAAAAATAAGAAAAAAAAAGAAGCACATTTTATTGTTTCTATTTAAATCTGATGATGCCTAAAGTATTGGGTGAAATAATAAAACCAATACCAGATCTTGATTACAGTTAATGAAAACTAAAAAAAGTGACTTTAAATTAATTGAGGCTATACTTCCGACAAAAAGAATAAGGGAAGTGGAGAAAAAATGTTAATAAAAAAAAAAAAAAAAAACAACTATTATTTGAAATCGCCGGTTACAAAAGTCTGTAAATACAAGGAGAGAATAGATAAATAAATAAATAAATAAATAAATAAAAACAACTCAAAAATAAGTAGTAATACTCATCTTCTCTGTCATAAAGAGCCCAAAAGAAAAACAGTTTTTTTTATGACTTCAATTTTTCAAATTATTCGACTATGAAAGAGAACACAAACAAGACGTCAATACAAAAAATGTTTTACCTCGATGCCGGGAAACATTAAAACAAAAACTGATTTAATCAGCAAATGTGTCTTCTGTCAACAGCAACCCTTCAAACTTTTAATACGTGAAAAAAATGCCTAACGATCAATGGCTTTCGACGTGTAAATAAATAAATAAAAAGAGGCAAGTGTCTTTCCTAAAGAATCACACACATTGTATACTTACGTTTCCTTTGGGTGGTAGGTACATGAGAGACCTATAGAAAGGGTAGGTCGTGCAATACATGATGATCAATTCCACTGTAGTATAGACGCCCGAGAAATTGGTGAGTTTAGTAAACCGAGTTTACTAAACCCTTTTGAGTTGAATAAGCAGATAAACAAAATAAAAAAAAATAAAAGAGGGCGATTGCTGAAGTGAGGGGGGTCAAGTCATCCTTTTAGGTAAAAATGTTTTATCCAACAACACTTAAAGATTTCCTTGTTTAATCCTTCGAGAGACAGTTGAGAGAAAAAAAAAAAAGATTTAAAAACTAATCCAATGTTGGTGATCAAGGAAAGACGGACGTTGAGAAAAAGGCCCGTTTTTTTTGCTTGTATTTTATTCCTTTTTAAAAACAAATAAAAACTGTTCGAGTAACGAAGAAATTCCGACAAAAAATAGACAGCTTTAATTTAAAGTATCCCTCTCCAAAAGAAAGTTGACATTCTCAATTCTATGTGCGTGTGTGCGAGAAGTAAACTTTTGGAGCAGGAAAAAAGGCTAGAAGCTGTCAGGTCGGTCGACGACGACGACGCTTTCTATCCTCTTGGGGCGGCGGCAACAGCAGCAGCAGCGGCGGCGGTGATAACATTACGGGTGTGCAGAGGGGCTAAAAAAGAGCGAGTAGTCGCACTCTCTCTCTGCTCCTGAATGACTTGAGGTATTTCTACATGCAGTGCACCGAGAGGGAGAGAGAGAAAAAAAAAGCAGTCAGGGTGAAGGCAGCTAACCCACAAAACTTCTCCTGACCAACACATATTCCGCAACAGCAGCAGCAGATGGGCGGCGGTAGTGGTAGCAGTCGAAGTAGTAGTAGTGGTGGAGGCTGATTATTTAGTTCTGAAACCAGATGCGAGAAACAAGTAGAGCACTTTCTCCCCCCTCGCCATCCTCTTTTCAACTGGTGGAGCAGCGAGTTCGTCAAATAACTCTCGCCAACGTGCGTGCGTAAGGTGTGTGTGCGTGTGTGGGAGAGATAGGAAGAATGTGGATTTTGACACCTCAGAATCAGAAATATCACAAGACTAGAGAAATTAAGGACTCAACAATAAATCCGATTTTCAACTTCATTTCGCAGTGTAATAAGTTCTAGGTTTTCCGACTACGAGAGCACATTGAACAAAATCAATCTGTTACGCCCTTTGAGTAAGTGGAGGTGGAAACATTTCCAGTCTAACAAAGTTATACAATTATTAGAAACTCAATTGTTTACGTTTTAAAAATAAACCGTGTAGAATTCTTGACTAGTTTGTGAAATGTTTTTTTCTTTGACTTGCACTGGAAAGTAAACAATGATCATTGGAAAATATTTAAATGAAACGTGATTTTTGAACAATAGTTTACTTTCAACATGTGATTAAAATAAATGTATACTGGCTATTCAAAATGACAATAAGATGGATACTGTTTCTCCAATTGAAACGTAAATAAACAAGCTTGAAAGAACTGTAAAGTCTGTAGAAAACAAAGAAAAATTACAAAATTGCTTGGTTGTTCTGCCACGGTCTATTCAAAAGTTGATGAACCAAAATGAAAAGGCAGATAATGCAAAAAACTATATATATATATATATATATATATATATATATATATATATATATATATATATAACAAGCAAATCTAAACAGTATGGAGTTTTTCTGTTTCAAACTTATTCTGACATCGAAATAGAATTGTTATTTTCTTAAACAAGGAGAGGGAGAGAGAGAAAAGGGGAAAGGAATGGAATACGTTTTTGTCAGATACTAGTAGAGCTACTAAGCTATGAATAAAGTAAATACAATAATATTTCATTACTGGATGGGCTTAAATTTTTAGGGAAATCATTCAATGGCACATAAATTTACAGTGTGTGTGTGTGTGTGTGTGTGTGTGTGTGTGTGCTCATTTTAGTGTGCTCTTATTAAACAGTTTTGTGTTTGTAAAATCTATAAATGCTAATCAAGCAATTGACTTTTTTTTGTAATTTATTGAAAATAATTATACAAAGAAAAAACAATGTGGGAGATAGAGTTAATGAAAGCTGAAAGATTATTGCCTGAAGCCAGTGAAAGAGGAATGGTGAGGTTCTAAATAATTCATATTTATCCCTTAAACAGTAATGTCTAAATTAGAAAAGGCACTGAAAGAGAAAATATCACCCCACCCACAAAATCTATATAATCTACAAAACAGTTTGAAACTAAGTAAAGTGGTCTATAAAAATAGAGAAACTCAGGGTCATTCAGAACTGGTACATCAATCATTTGACAGGGTCAAGTTTAAAATAAAAAATACTAAACAAATTTTCAAAAAGTTTCTATGAGAATTTTATTTATCATCAAAAATAACCTGATGAAATAAATGCAGACAACATATATACACACAGAAAGATTGTTAAAAACAATAGTTGATCAAGAGACAAACTTAATGGGTGTTGAAGAAAAACTTGAGAAAAGAAAACCCAAATACTAGAATTAAAATAACAAGTGCTTGGATGATGACTATTTTGATACAAATGAGAGCTTTTGGCAGTTTTAAAGAGTCAAATAACATCCAGCATCTTCATAATTACATGATTAAAATATTTAAAGAAACCCTAAAAACATTCATACATACACAAGGGGTTAAGGGGACAGGTTCTTAGTTGAAAAACAAACTTTGAAAAGGGAAGTATAGATGGAATAAAGTGGGTTAGGAGATAAACTGTAATCTCTCTTCTTTCATGGGATGAAATAAGAAAATATTAATGATGAAGAAAAAACAAAGAGAAAGGATCTAAATAAAATAAGTATAAACTTGGGTTATGCAGAAAGTACGAAGGAAAAAAAGAGAGGAAAAATGCTATTAAATGGTTCATTGATAAAATGAATCTTTAACAACGACAACTGCTACTGCTGCAGACTGTCCACCCCATTACTACCACCATCACCACATCCCACAACAGTTGTCTACTGGATAAGCCTATAAAAATGAGATTCCAAAGAGGAGTAAAAGTCATGTTACTGCTAGCCTAGATTTTCTGCAAAAAGTTTTTAGTCAGTTGTTGAAGTTGGAAGAAACAAGAATTTCCAGAGTTTATTTTACTTGGACAAAGAAAAGAAAAAACTGAATTATCAGAAAGTATGAGCAAAATGTTAAATTGTGGATTGCAAACAATTATAAAGTAGCTTTAAAAAAAATAAAGTTGGTTTTGGCAATTATTTTGTTTTTACTACTTTTTACAAACACCATCTTGAGTATTTTTCTTCAAAATAAAAGTCAACATATTTGTTGCAGAAAGAAGAAATGGGGATCATTGAACATTAAGTTTATAACAAAATAATGCTCCACTGTGGAAAGTGGCTGATAGATTCTACATTTTTCCTTGTTTCAAAACATTATTGCTTAGCTTTCTAGCTTGCCACAAAACAGGTAATATAAAATATTTTTCAAGAGTAGAGAAAAAAAAATGGCAGAAATTAAAGTCGTATTGAGGCCATTTTTTTTTCTTTTGCAAAGTCTGCTTGAGGTGGGTAAGGGGTAACTCATTTTAAGAAGCTGTCTCAGCCTTCCTTTCACAAAGATGAGGTCCAGCTGTAGAGGGAGATAAGGGGTCTCTAAAAACTAGCCTAATTCTGTCTTTGAGACTGAACTTGTATAAAAAATTTGAACTTAAGAAACTAGCAGCTTTGAAAGAATAAAGAAACACATCTTATATTTAGTTAACCCAATATAAATCAGACCCAATTAGAAAAATAAGAGCAGAAGACAATCAAATCTACAGAATCATTTAGAATTAAATTTTAACATTTCTCAGTTAAATGTTTGAATCTATTTTATACACCATTAATTGCCAATGGCATAAAGAGGATATTCATTGACATGTGTTTTTTTTTTTTAAGGAACTCTTCAAAGAACAGAAAGTACACTATATTTCATAGGCCTAAATTAATATAAAAAGAAAATAAGAGTCAGCCCTCAAATTATTATTTCAAATCCTTACAGGAAATATTATTCTATGAATTATTTGGAATAATATACTCAACTTTCTTTCTTTGCTGTATGTCTATCTGTAAAATTACATACTAAAAACAAAAGAAATTGTGAAAAGAATGCGGATGAGATTAAAAGGTTGTATAGTGAAGTCATTCAAAAGAACAAGTGTTACCTTTTTAATATAAAAGATACTGTATTATAGAAATAACAGATTCACTTTATGACTTTGTATTACTAAAGTCAACAGGCTACAAACCCTTTCATTGATTTTTTTTTTTCTGGAGTAAAAAGGAAAAAAAATATGAAAAAAAACGAATGATTTTTTTTCAGAGAACTTAGATCTGATATTTGTGAAAATTAGCTTTTCAAGGTTCAACCTCAAGAAATGTAGCTTTAAGAAAAAGAAGAAAAATTCATTCTCAGTTCTTATTTAGATTATTTTTTTAGAACTTTTTATATGCAATCCATAAAACTTAAATTGCCTTTGTAAAATGTTCGCTTATTTTAAAAAGTTAATATAAACAGATTCTCAAAGTTTAAAATGAAAATGTAAAATCTTATCAGATATTTTGCCATTATGGATTTCATTTTTGACCATGTCCTGCCCTTGGGTACAGACGAGTTGATTTCTATTCATAATTATTTTTCTTCTTTCCTAAAATGGACAATTTGTAGAAATTTCTCATCTATTTTTTCTGATAATGAGGCAAAAGAAAAATCATTGGTCCAACAGTTTTATGAGAATATTTTACTCATGCCTTGTAATCTGTTTAAAAAGATATTTATGTAATCCTTTACCTTTATAAAATTTTTGAAAATTAGCAAAATATTTCTAGAAAAATTGTTTATATAAACTTTTTAACCTCCCAAATTTAGTTAATGTTTCGAAGTTTTAAATTTTAAGATCAATTTTTTTGTGATAATCTTTGATCAACTATAATCGTAATATTGATACTAGTTAGTCAGCAAGATCCAATGTACCTTGTCCAGCCAATTGACAACTGTGAACCCAGTCAAACCTTCCACCTGTTGGTAACAGACTTTAGTTGAAAGAATGTTGTCTGTACACAGAATATCAACATTTTCATCAAGTAATCTATTACAATACTAGTACATTCTTCAAGGTCGAGGTCTGATTCCAATTGGTTTTGAACTACTGACAAAGCCTCATCTGTAGGAATGTTGGTGAACAGACTCACCACATCCAAATTTACCATCCAATTGCTATAGATGTGAGCCCCTCATACCAATTCTACAAAGTGTTCCGAGGTCCTAACTGTTGAAACCTAGGGAAGGTTACTGAATAGAATAATCACACGAAGGTTGGTAATGAACGATAATACTTAGGACATGAACAAAGCATATAAGATTCAATAGCGCATAGAAGAATTAGTCAACTGATAGAAATGAGTCAAGTGAATTCCACAATGAATCTCCAACTGCAGGATATCTACTAACTGATCCATGCAGTCAGATGTGGCACAAGACCGAATTTAATGCCGGGTATCAGAGCCTGTAAGCTCGGCCAAAAATTCCCCGTAGACCCCGTTTTATATAGGGCCGAGCAGCTGCTTCCCAAGACAAGACTCTGCCCTTTGACATAGCCTCGTCTGGGGATCCTCTCTGCCTGGAGGCAGAGAGTTTGACCAGCACAGCTAGAGATGCAACTACAGACCCACATACAGTATTTACTACTGTATTTATGTGAATGGGGACATACCCATTATTGTTCGTAGGTATGCTACAACACTAACATATGACAAGGACTTCTCTGCTAGTGGGTTGACTATACTCACTAGGAATCTGCTCAGGTGGAAATTCAGACAGAAATTTTCATTCTGATGATCAAGGAGCCCATAACTTGGCAGCATTATTTAAGAGTAAACTCAAGAGATTTTTTAACACATGACATAAAAACATTACTGATATTGTTAGGTGTTCTTGCACATTTTCTTCATTCTCTCTGGCCTAGCCAACCTATCAGGGCAGCTGACATTCTGAACACACCTTTGTTCCTCTCATTTATTGGTCGGCCATTGATATATCAACCTACTTTCTGAAGGAAAGAAATATCTTTGCATTTTAATACTTGTTTCACTAATTATTTACATTTATTTCACAAATAAAGAAAAGAGACAACATTATCTAAATATTTCCACTGTTTATAAGTCACTTATAAAAAGGTTTATAGTACAAGTGATCTGTAACCAATGCAGCTACACTCCTGGAAGGTATAAGTGTGCACAGTTGTTGATATGTAAGAGCAATTTTGAATGACAATAACCAATTACACACACAGAGTTATATATGCAGATATTCTAGAAGTGCTTTTGTTCCTATTTCTAATTCACATAATATTGCTTCAACCACCTAAATTTAATGCCCCCCCCCTCCCCAAATGTTACTTAATTCTCATCAGGATATAGAAAATGAAATGGGACAAAAAGTGAAATAATTAATGACAAAAATAAATTACTTTCAAAGAAACAGAAAAAAAAATTCTACCAAGAAGATAATTCTTTTTGGGATGGGGGTAAAGTTACAACGAAAGTGGATGTTAAAAACATTCAATAAGGTCAGCATCTTTTTTGTAAGAGAACAATAAAAAAACAAATTAAATTTCCTATACAATATAAATATTGCCGATGTTGCTAAAATCAGAATATAGCGTCAATTGCATTCAACAGTTTGTCTAATTCGGTAGATGGGATTTTAGATAAAATAAAACTTAGTTTTATGAATCGTTTGATTAGTGCTAGTTGATCTTGGAGTTGAGAGAACAAGAAAGTTACAAAAAAAAAATTAAAAGTAATTTCTTTAAAAACAATGGAAAGTGAAAGTGAATTACTAAAAATAAATAAAAGATGACAAGTAAACTCCATTTTAACTGTGAGCAAGAAATTATGGTATTTGATGACAACGGACTGACTTCAGCCATCTCCTCCTTTATGTTTAACATTACACTTATTACAGATACAGGGTATTTTTGTAGCTATTATTTTGGGAAGAGATTTTATATGCCATTAAATACAGCATTAATGTTCGTATGGTGTTTTTCAACTTCTGTTTCTTTTTTAAAATTTTTTTTTATCACAGCACTGAGTGAATGAGGAACTTTATTATTTCACTCTTAATTGAACATGTCTATTTTAATTAATCATGAAATATTGACTCAAGAAGTTTTAACCCTGATTCAATTGATTATACAGCTTCTTAAGGAGGGAGAAATGTCAACAAAGTTAGGAAATTGCCGCATAGTATTTCTTAGGAAATAGAAGGATCTGATCTTGGAATAAGTCTTTGTATCTACAAAAGGAGGCTGGTGCTGATATTACAGCTGGCAGGTATATATGATAGAAGAGGCAAAGATTTTTACTTCTTGGCTTGACTAAATATTATTGGTTGGAAGTGGCACTGATAAATGATGCTCACTCAAAGAATGCAATCATTGCAAATATCAAGAAACATCAACAAAACAAAATGATTCCACTTTACACACTTTGCTTTAATTCCAACATCAAGAGTTGATGATTGATAGATTCCTCTCTTTCTAACTGGGAACACCATAAGCAATGACTTACCATACCCATATTTCTAATTTAACTCTTGTATCAATTCCTTGCAGTGTAATTGCTCATATAGTAACAACAGATGCAATTAATGGAAAACTTTTCTTTAGTATCAGATTTCTTAACATTCTTATGGTTTTTTTTATTTTATTTTATTTTATTTTATTTTTTTTTTTATTAGTATTCATTTTTGACTATTTTTCATCTAATGCTTTTATTTCAATTTCCAGATCATTATACTATGATTGTTAGTCAACAACCTGGATTAGAAACAAAGGATAAGTCTCAAACTTACATTCTTTATGCAATAAAAAGCTTAAGCTAAAAAAAAAATTCAAATAATATTACAACTAGCATATGTAAACAAAGATAACAGTGTATCAGGCACTGAATAAAAATTAAGAATATAGCTCTGTGGCTAAATTAGAATAGCAACTGTCAGCGGCCTCCATCGCTTAACATATGTAAATTAGCCTCTGTTGCATCAAAACCAGCTTCCTGGGGATAATGGGTGCGAGTGTCTTACCAGAGGTTCATTCTCTGTTCTTGAGCCACATTGCTTAAAAATAATTATGAAATGATAATCTAGGAGTTGCAATAAAAATAAAATAAAATAGAAACCAATATTATTCTTAACTCTTTTCATCATCACAGGAGACATATCAAATACAGTCTAAAAAATACAGACAAAATTATAGAATATTTATATGCATTTTTATCACAACTATAAATATATGACTTTAGGTTTGGCTAACATTCAAACCCAAAATTATCATTCAGTAAACTAAATTTAGGAAATGCCATGTAGAATGAAACAGAACACACTTTCTTGTTTTCATCTTCAAGATTGTAACAAAAAACAAAAACACACAAAATTTGTTCTTCTTTGAGAGAGAGAGAGAGAGAGACCCATACTAAGCCAAAATAAAAAGCAAAGATAGTTTCATCTCAACTGAAAAGAGAAGAAGTGATAACAAAACTGAAAAAAGAAAACTAAATCCTTTGAAGCTGTTACTTTTTGTTATGAATGCAGATAGAAAATCCCAGCATTTGAGACATTTTAAAAACTCTTAAAACTACCTGGATTTGTAATGTGTAATTTTACTAAAAGCAAATGAGAATGAGTGTTAAAATCAATTTTAAGAAGAATTATGTTCAATCTGCTATTGTAAACACTTAAACTTTATTGTTCATAATGAAATAAAAATAGTAATATTAATGTAGGAAGTACTTTTACAATTGAGTCATTTTGTGCCAAATCAACAAGGGTCTGACCATCACCAAAACAGATTTTTTTCAAATTTGATACACTTATAGATCTTCATGATACAAATTGAATGGTACCTATTTTACATCTCTAGGTCAAAGGGTTTCCGAAATATGTCCCTTTGACCATTGTTAAAAAAGGTGAATTTTAAGTTTAATAAATATCAGTATCTCAGTTGCTTTTCACCCACAAAGCTCAATTATATACCATTTTAAAGTACTTTGATAGATCTAAAAGGTGATCTACTTTTTTGTTTAAAATGGCAAATTAGATAATTTGACCTTGACTTTAACCATTGACTTAATCTATCAAAAAAACGTTTTTTTTTTTTTAAATTTGACAACAGATTTATCTGCTCTATGGCAAGATACATACAAATTTTTGTGGTAGGCTTTTGACTGTGGCTTGAATTACAAGGGTTTTACTGAGTTGGGCCAAATTCAAAATGGCAGATTTTGGTATTTGCCACTATATGCTAACACTGACATATCTTCCAATGTGGTCAAGTTGCATATCTTTAGATATAATAAAAATAATGATACCAAAATAGTTGTTTGATTATGCAAGAAAAAACATTTCAGACAAAAATATTTTGTATTCCTCAACAAAAGCAGAAATCTTAGAAAATAGATTAAAAAATGCCTCAACAATTAAGGGAACTCAACAAACTACATAGTTTTATTCCTTCATCTCAGGAAGTGGTAGAAGTAAAAACAGTGTCAACTCATGATGAAAAAAATAAGTAGTTAAAATTATAAAACTAGAAAATATATTCAGCTGATGTTGAATTACTTTCAGAAAACTCAAGGTAATGCTGTTAATTTTATTCGACAACGGGTTTGCTTGTTAATATCTTTGCAAATGTTAAGAATCTATTTTAAATATTCATTTCAATGTATAGCTTTTTAAAATCAAAATTTAATTTTTTTAAATACATAAAAATACTGAAAAATTGATTTTGTGTATTTAGTGTACTGTGTCAAGTGTCATAAAAAATTTGTTAACCGTTAACATCATTTGCTACTTATTTTCATATTATTTTATGATATCTTAACATTAATTCATAACACATATTTTTAATTATTTTCATTATGCCACTGTTTCATATAAAATATCTATTTATTGTATAATAAATATGTAAACAAACAAAAAATAAAGTTGTTTATTTTCCACCAAATTGGTCAACATTTAACCACAATTAACGTGAGTTCTGTTGATTTTATGACTATGGTTCTTATGTGAATAATAATGAGCATTCAAAGGGCTTTCTAAAAATATACAACCTGACCATATTGAGAGATATGAAAATGTTAGCATATCGTGGCAAATGCCAAGATCCGCCATTTTGAATTTGGCCCAACTCAGTAAAACCCTTGTAACTCAGGCTACAGTCAAAAGCCTACCACAAAAATTTGTATGTATCTTGCCATAGGGCAGACAAATTTGTTGTCAAATTTAAAAAAAAAAATAAAGATTCAGTTTTTGAGAAATTAAAGGTCAAAGTTTAAAGTCAAGGTCAAAGTATCTTATTTGACCTTTAAACAAAAAATAAATAGATCGCCTTTAAAATCTAGTAAGGTACTTTAAAATGGTATACAATTTAGCTTTGTGGGTGAAAAGCAACTGAGATATTGATATTTATTAAACTTTGTGACTATTTTCCAAAATTCACCTTTTTAGCAATGGTCAAAGGGTCATATCTTGGGAACCCTTTGACCTAGAGATGTAAAATAGGTACCATTCAATTTGTATCATGAAGATCTATAAGTGTACCAAATTTGAAAAAAAAATCTGTTGTTGATGGTCACACCCTTGTTGATTTGACATGGAGTAACTCAATTTTTATAAATCTTTTGATGATTTATAATCATATTGTTTTTCCACTAATTTTTGTTGTTGTTCTGCTATAAGAAAAAGCAAAAACATGCATCTCTTCAAGTTTTTAGTTAACAATAAGGGGATTATTTCAAGAAATTTTTAGAACTGAGTAAAAATCTATTTGGGTTGATGGTGGATCATATTTTTAACTAAAGTAAAAGTTGTGAAATAAAACAAAATTGTAATATTTGTAGAAAACAAATTTTTACCCTTATCTTTGCAAGTTAAAACATTTGTCTATAAAGCCAAGGAGAGGAGTTAGAAAAAAAAATGCCCTCCTTAGAACTTTATCCATTTTCCAGCATTTACTATAGCCTTATCAAGAAAAAGGGAGAGTTGGAGGTGAAGATGTTGGTGGTGATGATTATTATAATTGGATAAATAAGTCCAAGAAATCCAGTCAAAATCTGTATTTTTTTCATTAAGGGTTTTCAAATAAAATTTCTTTTGTTATTTTTTATTGATGAATTAGCTTTCCATTAAATAAACTATCAGTATTAGAAACTTATGTGACTTCTGTTCGTGACAGATTCTCCAGAAAATGTTTGTGCTATGGGCCAGAAAATGTTTGTGCTATGGGCCAGAAAATGTGGTGTTGGTGATAAAATATAAAATCAGCTAAGCAAATGAAAATTAATATTAGAAAGAAACTTTTTTTCAGATTTTGTAAAAAAAGATGTAAAAAATTAGGACTTAATTTTCTTGTCACTGTTGCTTTTTAATGACAACATTTTTACCAATGTTGACACTTGATTAACTTTTGACATTTTAAAAGGGAAATTAGTATGAATGAATCAACTTAGAGAAAGTGCTACAACATGCATGCAAGATTGTTAGATAAAGTGTTTCTTTCTTTTGATAAAATTTTGAAAATATGTTTATTGCTGGAAAATGTAAAAAATTTTAAGTCTTCTAAAATGGAAGAAGTGAGACTATCAGGGAAGAGAATAGGAAGAATAATGAGTGTGTGGGCAGATGGTATCAATCATTATATAGTAGTAGGATAAGTAATAGGGATAGTAGTGTTGAAATGGGAAAAAGAGGCACACACCTGTAACATGGCTACGTAGTAGTAGTAGCAGCAGCAAAACAATAGCCTAGAGTTTGTTAAACAGCTGCAAGTTTGACTATAAAAGTAGGATTTAGAACATAAAAGAACTTTTCAAAGAATTGAAGAGAAAATATTCTGCAAGAAGAACCAGATAAGGTGACATCCAAATTCCCAAAGAATGGAAAGTTAAATCACAAAACCAGGCAAATTCAACATTTTGTAGTAGTAGTCTTAGTATTGCTAGTGGAGATAAATAAATGCTGAAGTTTTTCATCAGCAAGAAAGAAAAAATTTTTTTTAGAACGAATGAAGGATACAAAGTGAAGAGAAAAGAGGAAAAAAGTTAGTAGAAACATGAAAAATGAAAGCCTTGAAGAATGAATTACTGATGTTAAGAAATTAAACAAAAAGGGTAATTCAAGCTAGATCAATTCATTCAGGGACCAACTCAGGAAATGGATTTACATCTGAAATATTTCTTTTTAAAGGAGAGAAAAACTAGGTTCTATAGTATGTCAAAGTTTGAGATAACATTAAACCATTTATTCCGGTATGAGAGCTTCAGCCAAGTAATCAGATATGTATAAAAATATTATCGTTTTTTTTTTTTTTTTTTTTTTAAACTAATTTGTTACATGAAAGAACTGCATTTAGCCAAGGAGTGTACACACACATACACAAAGATATCTCACCGAAGATTCTTTTAAAGAAAATATTTGAGTTTATAAGAATGTCATTTAAGTTCTGTCAGCCAATCTGTAGTAGTTTACTGATTATGAAAGATGGAAAAGGGCAGGGTGGGAAGTATCCTTCTCACTTTCCTAATGGTAATGGGGTTTTCCCTGAGAGAAACCAAAGCAGGAAGGCTAAGGGTTAGTGAGTCAATGATTTAGACCATATGGAAATCATTCAGAAGGGAAAGGGAAGTAGAGAAAGCTGTAAAGAGAAAGCAGTATAAAGATAAGGTTTGTCAAGATGGAGGATTGCAACAAGGGAAATATAGGAAGTGTGAGGGAGTTGGAAAAGGCTGGGTATACAACAAAAAGAAAAAGTCACATGGGTAAAACAAACAGGGAATAGAAAAAAAGGTAAAAGCAGCAGCAAACTATATTCATTGAGATATAACCAAAAAATAAACTTGCGAATAAATAAATGTCCATTTACACAAAAATAGACTACATGGTGGTTCAAAAGTCTTGTCATATAATTTTCTATTTCAGATAGCTGACACAAACTCCCAGTTTGGCAGAGAGGTAGTGGGTGCCAAGACTTTCGGACCACCTTGACCACAGTCGCATACACTGAAAGGGGGTGAGAAAAGTATAACATTTATAAATTTCTCCTCTCTTTGCTGGGGGGAGGGGGAGAGGAGGAGGAGTAGTAGTAAATAAATAAAATAAAAATATCAATTTGGTAATTATAACTAATGTTGCTAGCAATAAAAAAGGATCTTGTTATCTAATATAGAAACAATATAAACAAAGAAATTATAGAAAATTTTAGTAGCACTCACACAAAAATTTATAATCATGTCAATAAAAGTAAAAACACGAAAAGCTATTTGGACATCTAGACCGAGTTTAGGTAAGAGTTAAAAATTTGTTCACAGAATTGCAGCGGCCAAACAGAAAATAAATAAAATCAAATGTGCAAATTTCAAAATTCAAGTCGTCGTCTCATTGGTGTCCGTTACACAATGGTAGCAGGGAGGTAACTCAAAAAAAGTTATATCTGCTTATCTTCCCTTGACTAAATTAGCTTTTCACTAACATTTCAGTAATTATTCTTTTGAAAGGCGTAAACTTTTAGACATATTTGTGCAGAAACTTTGTAAAAAGAAAGTGCAAGTTTTTCGACAAAAAGACTAATTTATTTTCGGGCTGGCACATAAAAAAAAAAAAAAAAATAAGGAAGCATCAAGAAAAAAATTTTTAATGGGCGGGAAAATAGCCAGCCTATTTTATCAGTTTTGCCAATACGCCAAGAAAATAATTGTTTCAAAAAAAAAAAGAAAAAAAAAAAAAAAAAGTAGTCAGACAGATTAGAAGATCAATTTTTGGCAGTCAGAAAAAGAGAAGGCAAACTGATGGCTTTAAATAGCCGGGAAGAAAGTATAAGAGACAATAATGCCTTTTCAAATGATAATCAAGGAGCACATACAAAACGGTTTAAATTTAAATGAGGCATTGATTTGAAAAGAATACATTTCAATAACAAAGCCACAGATAGAAAATTATTTGTTTGAGTGCAATAATTTAATTTTAGTAGCAATGTATTTAAAAAAAAAAAAGTCCTTTAATGGTCAAACTTTTGGTCACTTTGTTGGAGATCCAAGTACATAAAAGTTATCAGAAACATAGAAGCAATTTTATCACACACGCTAAACTGTAGATGGGAAAAATACACTTGTAGGTTTCAAATTTAGTTCTTATTGTATGAAAACCCAAAATTGCAGCAAAAAGCGTACAAGGTCTCGTGTATAGCTCATATTGAATCAGTTATGAAATGAAAATAATATTTGAAAATGAATTCACATTTTTTCTGGGGCTTTCTACTTGTTAAAGAGACAATTTTCAGAGTCCATTAACCAGGCACTTTTTAGTATTCAATGTTTGCTATTGATGTGCCTTCTTAAAGAGATTAAACTATTACTTTACACATTCTACAATTACAAAAAAATATAGTATAATGAATTATGTAAGCATAAAGATCTCAGCAGCAGATTGCTATAGAATCAGTCACCACTCCAAACTGAAGGTGTATTGTATTGAAATAGAAATAGGACATGTAATCTAAAACACAAAGAGAACAGAGGTTATAATTAGCAATGATATTTATACATTTCTCAAAGTTCCTTCTTTGTCTATAAAAACATAAGTGTGTAAAAACTAAAATCAGTCGACAAACACCTGTAACAACTAAAGAGCGAATTGACAAAAACCAAAAAAGATTTCTTTATCACCCAACATGCCTAAAGTTTCACTCTTTTGGGAAAAAAGAGAAAATTGTATTCAATGAATAACAATTCACCTTTTGTTGATCAAATATAGTAATATTTATTTGTGAATCTCTCACTTCCAAAACTGAATAAATACAATAAAAAAAGAAAAAGACACTTATAAAAATGTTGCTCTTTAAAAAAAATAACTTACCCCATGAAACAATTGCAGAGGTTTGAGTTCAATGTAATCCATTTTAAGCTGTTTTCTTAAACACATATAGAAAAAGAGAGACACTCTTTTGCCATGTGAGTATATATGCATATATCAAGAGTGATAGACATATACATAAATATAATTATGTGTATGCCATTTAATCTGAAAGATTTTTTTTTCTCCTAGAATATTTCCATTTACAATAAGTACAATTCCACCATTTAAAAAGCACACTTTCTTTTTGCTATTTGTTGCTTGTAATAATCCTGTATTGAGACAAAGAGAGAATTGGCCAACCAATCAGGCTGAAAAATATTACTGAAAATGGCCAACATTAGCAAATTATGGATTATTAAGTGAAGAGTGATCCAATACACCATCAAGGTCAATTGAAATATTGATTGACATCAGTCAACCTGCATTTGGGAAAAGTTACTATGAAGCAAGTAGCTGATAACCCTGAGAACACACAGCTACAAATCAGAAGGGCTAAGCATTTCAGTTTCTCTGAAAGATTATGGAAAAGAGGAGGGAATGATAGTCAAACGTTTCCAGTTATTTGTTAGAGTATAAGGGAATATTGTAATTTTGATGTCAGGCCTAATTTATCACAAGTGAATTCAAAGAAATTGTGTGTTGGGCTGAAAAAGATGTTCAATAATATTATGGCCAGCTGTTGCATGTTGTCTGATTTTACAAACAGCAGCCATGCGGGAATGTCACAGCTGGGACCTTGTTTATTGGTCAGGGCAGGGTTAGTATACAAACAGCTTTGAGCAGGTATAAAAGAAGAATCCAAAGCAGCAACCACCCAGTTTGAAAAACAGCAGCAGCAAAACACAGAACAATAGAAGAACATGCATGTCTGATAAAAAAATAAAATAAATAAATAAAATAACGTCATTGACTGGGAATCCATAAGTTGGAGATATCTGCATGGACACATCAATATTGAACATCAATAAGCCACTCCTTTTGCCAAGATAAAGCCAGTAATGGTACCTGTATGTTAACACTATTAATGTAATGTTTGTGTTTGGAAAAAAGAAAGTAAAATAATTCTTAACAAGGAGGTGGATAGTTATAAACACACACACACAAACAGACACCCACTGAACTAAAACCTGGTGGAGTGAGGTGGTTGGCTACAACTAGATTTTATGATTTGGGAATATATGACAAGAATAAATCAATATAAATACTTCTGAGAAGAAACTACTTTCTCACTTAATATAGTAATTGTCTTTCACTTTTAAAGACAAATGGAAATACATCCAACATTTTTATAATGAGCCATTCCTTTTAAATTCGAATAGAATTGTTTAGTTATATAAGGTGGCTATTTTGTACCATAAAAACACTGACTTAAGCATTTAACAAAATAGTGAGAAAATTTGGTGGTGCCAAAGAATCTGATTTCATTAATAAATATGTCAAGCTTAAGCTCATAAAATCAGGTTTTATCAAAATATATATATATAATCTCAAGAATGTGCAAGTTTTGTGAATTATTTTGTCTTCCGAATACTGAAAGACAATATCCTGAGCTACTAATATATTTCAGCCAAATAGGGCCAGGACTTGTAAGAAAGCCAGAAAAATAATTGCCAATCAGTCAAGTTATTAGAACTTCTTGCTCAACATTTCTCTCTCTCTTAATAATACCAGAAGAAAGTAACCTCTTAACTATTTATGCACCATAGTAGACAATGAGATTTCACAAAAACCTTTTTTAAAACACATTTTTCTGAAGTAGTTTTCCAGATATAGGAAGGAAAATACACCTTTAAATTTTCAACAGTAATAGGATGAGAAACTACTAATGAAACAAGTTCACAAACAGATCATGCTTGGTTAATCTTAAATTCCACTCATTAAATGAGTTTACATACTACCTAAATAATGAGTCAAATTTGTGAAAGTCACTACATTTTTGCTTAGGGAATTTTGATCTTGAGTCAAATCAATTGTTGGATGAAGGAGATAAACTTAAAATGAATAATAGGAAGTGGGGGCACCTTCTCATAGTAATTGAGTCTACTTCTACATTTGTAGAGATACATTTTGATAAAACTCTTCCAAAATACTTACTGAACCACTTTTTCTTCGTTTCTGTGCTGCAGTATTTGGAGGTGTGTATTTTCCTGTTCTGGCACCTGAAGTAGCATATTTCAATACAATTTTAATTTCAAGATTTCAATTTAAAAATGAATATTCTTAAAAAAAGAAAAAAGAGGACATAGTACACACGAAAAAACTATTAGGTAATCCATTTGTCAGCAAAAAATAGTTTCAAAGAGAAGCCAATAAAGATTTGCATATTCAATAACTCCACAGAAGCAAAATTATTTATTTCAAGTAAAATACGAATCCTTAAATAACGAAAACTTGCATTTCACTAATGCTGATGCTAGTTTAACCATTGTTAGTATCCCAAAGGGTACGAATTACTCCCCTTGAATCATTAGCTTCCTTTTCAGTTTTTATCATAACTGACAAGAAAGATCAGTTAGTGGACAGATGTCAACAAGCCAGAACTTTTCTCAAAAAGTTTCTGATATTTTGTGAATAAAGAATTCAAAATTAGTACCACTATACCTCTTCCCCAGCACACTTCAGCTGGATATCAAAAGAGGCATCTGCAGTTTCAGGAGACATGCTAAACCACTAAAGCTAAAAATGTCAAAGAATTAAATGGTTACAAGTCAGTTTATGATTGGTTAAAATCATTAAATAATTTTGACTGTAGAAACTCATGCTGAAAGAAGCAAGTAGATGTTACAGGTACAAAGAGAAAGAGAGGTAAATCTGTACAGTTAAATGACTGTACAAATTTAAAAAAGCTACCAAGACTAAAAGGAATTTTGTCCTTACAAAAATTATTGCAATGGCACATTATTTTACAAATTACAAATTTTAATTCTTAAACTTTATGTGAATAACTTACCTCGTTCATCTATTCCTCTTTTGTTAGCGAATGTGTAATAAGGAGAGCCTGGTTTTGTGGCAGGAGAAAGAGGGTCTGGAGACATTGGCATATTGTTACCCAACATGCTCTGCAAAGCAAAGAAAAAAAAAAGAAGAAAAGACAATTAAATCCAACTTGGATGCCTTTAACATACAAGAAAAGTTAGTCTAGAAATACAAGACATGTTCATAGTAACTTTTAACCTATTAATACCCACCTTAAATTTTATATTAATTATAGAGATTAAAATGAAACACCCATATTAATTTTAAATTTCTTAAAAAAACAAACAAACAACAACAAAAAAAACCCCCCAAAAAACCCTGATATTTTTAATCATTTCACCCCAAGCAAGGCAATAAACCCAACTGTTAAGGAGAGAAAGAACAATAAAAGAACAGGAATTAAGAATACAGAAGATAACGAATGACATTACATTTAAATTTTTGAAAATCAAACTAAGTTCTATCTAATTTTAATAATTAAATCTAAAATGATTAGAATAAAGAAATGTCATATTCTAAGAGTTTTAAGATATTTTAAGATTGATTTCTCTACAGTAAAGTCAAGTAGGATATTATAATAAAAGCCTATAAACAAATTATGTGCTACTTTTCAAATAAGTTTTCAATGAAATGAAAAGTAACAATTTTGCTTTTCATTTTATTTTTGCATTTCTTACAAAAAATATTTTAGATGAAGATAATTTAGCTTATTTGAAGAGTAAAGATTTACAAACTATCAGGAATGAATCAATTTAGACTGAAAATTTATTAGAAAGAAACACAAGTATTATGTGCATTATTTTAAGGAGATGGTTAACCAATGTTCTTTCAGTTGAATGGTATGCTCTAATTAATAAACTATCATACAGCTAAATAGTTTTAAGATGTCAATAAAATTTGAAAATATTTCTGCTTAATTTATAGAAGTGTTTTTAAAAATTAAATTGTTGTCAACTTCTAGGCTATTGAAAAATATTCAAATTTTGTAATTATTGAAAAATAACTTATACATCTGTAAAATCTTTTCTCGCAGTGTTCCACAGGATCAATAACGAACAATTCTTTTTTCAGGTTAAATATAAAATATCTGCTTTGAAGATATATGAAATATATGTTTTCGTTAGTTGTGCAAAGTGTTTTCATTTTACAATTACAAGAAGAAAATACATTTTTCCACATGAAACACTATGAGGAATATATACAAGATGAATATTAAAGTGATTAGATCAATTTAAGCAAGCCTATATTGAAGTGTATTTACACAAAAATATAAATATATCTATAATGATTCTACTTTCTAACAATATACCATGGATAGTTACATGGCTAAACTTGGCTTACAGATTATATGAAATGCATTTGTTTTTAGTTATTTTTATTTTTTTTTAAATCAAAACAAAATACAGTGGAACCTCAGTTGTCGACCAAAAGTTCAAACTAAAAATTGCCCCATTTAACTCAGTTTCCGAACAAGCCAACAACACCACATGGGCAGCATGTGATCACCGAGTGACTGAGCGTGTGTCATGATTGGTACCAGTCTTGCCTCAGCCCGCACTCAGAGTATACACACTAAGAACTGTTGTCTGATTTTTCCGGTATATCTTGTGTTGTGCATTAATTCCTCTTTTTATTTTATTTTTTTAACAGTATTCCCTAAGCCACCATGGGAGCTAAGAAAGCTAGTGAAAGTGGAATGGTAGAAAGAAAAGAGTGAGAACAAGAATAGAAGTGAAGAAAGAGATTATATGAAAGTATAAGAATGGCATTCATGTTTCAGATCTGGCTTTACAGTATGATACAGGATTTGTACCATCCTTAAGAGAAAGGAAACAAGAACATAAACTAAGGTTGCCAAAGGAGTGACTGATCACCAAGCAAAAGATCTTAGACATTAGAAGAAGTGGAAAAGTTGCTACTGATTTGGATCAACAAAAAGCAATTGGCTGGCAACAGTATTTTGGAGACAATAATCTGTGAAAAAGCGAAGCATTTGCATCAGGATTTGCCCAAGAAAACCCCAGATACAAGTTCTGAGAATGATGTGTTTAAGGCTAGTCGAGATTGGTTTGAAAAGTTTAAGAAACGAGGTGGCATACACACTTTGGTTCGTCATGGAGAGGCTGCAAGTGCTAACAAAAAAGATGCAGAAGAGTTTGTGAAAGAGTTTTGTGCATATGTGAATGCTGAGGATTTTATCTCCCAGCAAGTGATTAATTTTGATGAAACTGGACTGTTTTGGAAGAAAATGCCTAAAAGAACATACATAACCCAGGAGGAAAAGGCTTTGCTTAGGCACAAGCCTATGAAAGGCTAACTCTTGTGCTTTGTAGCAATGGTAGCGGTGATTTTCAGGTGAAGCCAATGCTCGTGTATCATTCGGAGAACTCCCGTGTGTTTAAAAAAAACACCAACATTATGCAAAGCAGGTTGCCTGTCATGTGAAAGGCTAACAGTAAAAGGCCTGGGTGACCAGACAGTTTTTCCTGGAATGGATCCATGAAGTTTTCACTCCTAGTGTGAGGGATTAGCTTAATAAGAATAACTTGCCAGTGAAGTTCCAGACATGGAAGCCGAGTTACTGGAAGAGTTTAACTTCATCAACGTGAAGTTTCTGCCTCCTAATACAACTTCACTGATTCAGCCAATGGACCAACAGGTCATTTCTAACTTTAAGAAGTTATACGCCAAAGCACTTTTTCAAGCATGGTGATGACGTTGAAGGGCTGGTGGAGGAATGAAGCACCAAGTTGTCTACTGATGAACTTAAACTCCTTCAGAAGAAGCAGGAGGTGCTTGAGGAGATATCTTCGGAGGAAGAAGAGGGGATGGGATGCGCCAAGTGCTCTTATTAAAGAAATGTGTGCAAAATGGGTTGAAGTGAAAAATTTTGTTGAAATATATCACCCTGATAAGGCAGTAACAAGACGTGTCAGTAACCTTGTCAATGACAGTGCTATATCTCACTTCCGTAACATTATTGAAACAGAGGTAAAAGCAAGTTTCAATAGAAAGGTTTTTGGTGAAAAATAAAAAAAGGCCTAGTGAGTCCCAGGCAAAATCTGCTAGCAAGAAACAGACAATCCAGGAGATGGGGGACTCCCCTTCCAAACAATAACATCCCCCCCCACCTCCCCCCACTTGTGCCATCAAGACTCCTCAGCGCAGGTAAGGATGAATAAAATTGCCTTTCTTATTTATCTGCAGCTTTATTCTTTATTCAGTTGTGTTTATCTATTTTTAAATCTAATGATTTTCACTGGTTTTGTTTATGAACTTGTACACAAAAATATTGTAAAACTTTGAATAAGCAATCATCCAGGGTCCAGGAACAGAGTAATCAATTTTACATTGAAAACTGAAACAATATTCTCATAGGAATCAATCTTTTTGGTTCACAAACGGCCTTCAGGAATGAATTAAATTCAAAAACTGAGGTGCCACTGTATTGCAATACAAAGAAGTGCTGAAAAATTCACAGCTCAATAAAGGGATTCAGGAAACAATTCTGATGTTTAGTCATTTGGTCAGATTTTGGGAAGTGGATTCATTTGAAAACTTTTCAGTACTCCTTTGTACATTTAAATAGCTAGTTGTAGTTTTTATGACTGAATATATATATATATATATATATATATATATATATATGTCTTTTCAGATGTTGACCATAACTGTTTAACTGTTGTAAAGTACAAGCCACATTGGCTGATCTTTTGACAGAGTTTCCATATTTATATTTGGAAAGAAAAAAAAAGAAACCTGCATTTCTATAAAACATGTTTTTTTGTAAATCTCAAATCAGAACTGTTAATGTTAAATTTGATCGTAAAGACAATTTTTCAGAAACAATCAAGTCTATCTGCCCTACTGGAGATATGTGCATGAAACTAAAGTGCCATTATTTTACTTATTAACTCTTCAACATTTGGAAAAAAGCTCCACTGATTTTTTTTTTCTTTACTGGGTTGTCATCCAATGGCAACATTATGAAAAGGAAATGTAGCCAAGAAGAAAAAACTCCACTAAATGAATGCCTTCCTGATTAGGAAACTTGGAAGCAAACTATTTTCAAAAGAACAAAATAAGTACAAAATCTTGAAAAAATTTGGATGAAACAAAAAACAAACAAACTTGGATGATGAATACTGAATGGTTTGCCTTAAGAGAAAAGCTTTAATGATATGTCAATTTGATATTTTGACAATTAGACCCATTCAGGCTAACAGATTTAATAAGAAAATATAAAAGTTAGAATTCATTGAGAGCTTGTGTGTAATTTGGCTATGAGTACACAAAGTTTGGCTAATTACAACACAACCCACTCTCTAAAAATTCAGTATTCTGGCATTTAGTCATTGAAATACTGATTTTGTGGAGTGGTGTTAGGTTGAGAATGTTTCAGCGCACCTTTTCTAACTGTCTTACAGGTGGGCAAAGATTACGACTCCAATTAAATTGATAGCCATGCACTGCTACTTGACCCCAAATTCTCAAAGATGAAAACCACAGATTACAAAAAGTAAAAATAAGGAATCATAAATAAAACAGACTCTCCATCTCTCACAAGAAACTAAAATAAAATGAGACAAGCAATTGTGTGTGTGTGTGTGTGTGTGTGTGTGTATATATATATATATATATATATATATATATATATATATAAATGTTGCTGGCAATCAGGAGTCAAGAGATAATAGTTTTTGTAAGTGGTAATCAGAGCCAAAGTAATTACCGACAGCAGGTTTACAAATACTATTAAACTGTTGCAAATGCCTTTTCAAGTGGGAAGGTGTTTAGTGCAAGTCTTGTTAAAAAAAAGAAAATAAAGAAACAAACACACACACTGTTCATTCTTAATTTACAAGTTGAGAATGTGATAACACCATCCTAAGAGAAAGCACTCTTTATTTGTAAATATTTTAATGGATAATTATAAACTGTAAAAGCATCTTCAAGAGGTCCTGATAATGTGTTGAACAATGAACTAGAAAGGGGATAAAATTGCAAAAGATTCCTTCAGGTATATTTATAGCTAGATGTAATCACTGTAAGTTTTAATCCAATAGTTTCATTTCTCTCTTTCCAGTTTCTTTCTTCCATGCTACTCATGATCTTCAAAATTTTAAATGCAACATCAATTGCCATCTTCTGTCTTCCTGAATCCTTTTCTTTTAGTGTCCTGTCTTCTTACTAATGTCTTTGCATTTTCTTTAACTCCCTGTGTCAAAGATCCCTTTGTTATAAAGAAATTTTTTTTTTTTGTCCTAAGTTAGGAAAAAATATTGCATTGCAAATAGCTATCACATAAATGAACATTACATTGTATAGTATCAATAACCTGTGGACATCATAACTCTTACAAGTACCAAGAATGTATTATAGTCATGTTTTACTTGTGATTCAAACCTGTGAGAGGAAAACATTTTTCAAAATGAGGTAAATATACAAAAAAATGACTTTATCAAATCAAAGAACATTCACTCGAGTTAGTTTTGCTTATTTAAAAACATACAAACAAACAAAAAACCCTATAAAATTAAATGAAGAAAAGATTTCAAGAACAGAAACAGGAAGTAAAAACTATTTTGGTAGAATCAGTTGATACACTTAAAACACACAACATTTAGCAGCAACAAAAATGATGGATGCTTACTAAGTAAATTAATTGAGTTTTAATACCCTTCAGTTGAAATAAACTAGAAACATTTCAGTAGGTGTGCATTTGATATGATTCTTGAGATAAGATCCTTTAAAATTGTCATTACTTTCTTTTTTTTTTTTGTAAATTTTCATTAATATTTTTTAATTGAAGTAAAGGTGAAAATAAAAATGGTTAGAAAAGGATTTTTCCATTGAAAGATGAAAACTAAAAAAAGCATAAAAAGTATTAAGAAAATATGTGTCTCCACTCTTTTGGCTTAATCATTTTGGACATATATGGAAGGATTACACATTCTTGTATTTTAAATGATATGACTTGTTCATTATCATGTGAAATTTGTTCTTTACTGATTTGACAGGGCAAACAATAAAACTAATCAGTTTTTTTTTTTAAGATAAAGCATTTATTTATACATACTTCAAGCATTCAATATTAAACTGATTTTTTTAAAAAATTCTGACATGAAATATTTTTTATTGTTTCTTATAAGAGAGGCGATTGGTATTGCTCTTCTCAATCACACTTGCATTCAAATTTGTATTTTTCTGTCTCTGAGCTTTTTCTGAGTGAGAATTAAACTTTCAAATAGTTGGCAAACTGATTTTCTAAAAAGCTTAATATTTAATTTATACAGTTTAAATGTGGATTGTAAAACAGTTTACAAATTTGATTGTGGTGAGATTGTGGTAAGCATGACAGTTTGGAGAAATTTAAAAATATCAATAATTACAGAAATCTTTAAAAAGAAAAAAAAAAGAGGAAGAAAGAAACAAACAAAAAAAACAAAACAACAACAACAAACAAACAAAAAATATTTGTCATTGCTTTAAAGGGAAATAAGAGAATTATTTGATAAAACATTGATGATAATGATGTTGCTGCAAGTGAAGACAGTTTGAGAATGAGAGAGAATGTTTTGTTTTAGTGTCATTTGTTACTGTGCTTGGAAGAATTGAGATTGGATGAAGAAGGATGGCATAAACACTTAGACCGGATTCAGAACAATGTATCTGTATTGACTAGAGACTCAAAATTAGCGAATTGTATAACATCAAAATAATTATAATCTTAACATAAGTGATAGCAAATCAATACTTTGATTTGTAAGGTCAGAAAAGGAAAAATTCATTTCTGAGGTTTATTTGCATTTTTCTTTCTGAACCTTTTTATATATCTGGTGATTTGGTGTGGTTTAGTAATTTCAGCATGTGGATTGAATTAGTAGATTTTAGTTAGTTCTATGTAAAAATGTGAGATATTGATAAAGATTTTCTGCACTTTGGCTGTTGAATAGTCACTCAACAAGGCAGCTGTATTGAGTGCCAGATGTGTGTTTGGCAATGGGTGAAGAGTGTAACTAATTAATTTCTTGGTTATTGCCACAGTAAAAGGGATGCGAAAAAGCAAAGCCACAAACAACCTACAAAAATATGAAGATAAATAATGTGGTGTGTCTGGAGGTGGAAAAGGATTAAGGAAAACTGGTTGAAATGGCCACTGGTGCTAAAACTTGTTCCAAGTTGCATGAATGAATATTTGAACAGTAGGTATGGGAGTGCAGATGAACAGTAATTACTTTTTTTTTATGATGGATAGTGGCCAAAGTTAGTAGATTACAGGTTATTCTCCTAACCATAGATCAGGACCCAAGAACAGAAAATTTGACTCTGGCCCCTTTATTTATTTCTTAAATTTTATTAAAAAAAAATAAATAAAAACCCATCTCCTGTAAGAAATAAAAGAGATGCAAATATAAGTGATAAAAAAATATTTTTTCTGAAAATATATGAATTTATTTAAAGATCAAATATCATATTACAGAAAAAGTAATAGCAACAATATTTTCAAAGATTATGAGAAAAAAAAAAAAAAAAAAAAAATGAAACCGGCTTTATTTTTGAAATTCAGGTTATGTTTATAGGATTGCTCTTCCGATGTTAGCATTATGGGATGCGACAATTGGTTTGTTAGGAATAATATCAAAAGGGAGACAACTCTAGTAGCATCTACAGTGGTATTAAATAAAATCAGAAACGTCATAAATGAAACAGGTAATTTAGACATAACTAACAACATTATTACTTCTACCTAATGTTAATGTCTTAAACTTAAAAAGTAGAAAAAGATAAAATCAAAGAGTTATGACAGATATAGACAACGTAGAAAAGAATTAAGACTTGTAAACCAAGCAGTATTTCTAGTTTGTCTTATTTTCCCTTCTTTTATTATTATTTGATTTCCTTCAGTTGATTTCAGGAAGGGTGGGGTGTGTTCTGATTAGGATTATTATTATTATTAATAATAATAATAAAAACCCTCCATAAATCATGAGAAGCAAGCAGTGCAAAAGACTTACTTTTTCTTGCAGTTGTGTATATTTTTTAACATAAAGGGTTATCTCCCTTCAACCGCTTGAATTCAAAAAAGCAAAAAATAAAAAATGAAAAAGCAACATACTAGCTTCAACTCAAATTATTAATTAACTAACTTTGGGAATTCGCTCATCTTTTTCCGAAATAATAACAAACTAAGAGAATTAATGTAAGTTAAACTTAGTGATTGTTTTTGTTCTAAAAGATTGTGTTGCAAATTATCAAAGAAAATTGATCAATGTAAATGGAGATCATATAAAACTTTCTTAAATCATAATAGGAAAGGTGTTTCCAAATTCATTCATGTTTACCTGTTGACATAAAGAAGATATGTGTGTGTGCGCATGAAAATGACAAGAACGTAACTCTGCATTTATGGTACAAGTTTAATTAATAAATAAAGCATCGAAACCAATCTCTTATCTGAAACTCTTGGTACCAGACACACGGGACTGACTAACTAGTATTAATACCAAAGTTTTCAAGAGGCCCAAGTGTTGTATCGGTACAATATTTATGAGTAAAATCAAGCACACTGATATTTCTTCCTTGACCCTTAGGAATAATCATGCTGACTGGGAGAACTAAAAACTAAAAATAATATTAATTTATGTATATAGTAATAAAGCAGTAAATGATTTCGGCTGAAGAGAAAGCATAAATATTGCAGTATACGTTTTTCTAAATAAAACATCATTGCTATTATAAATGTCAAAAAGATGTCAATGAGCAACAAAGGCATGTCTAATGAATAGGGGGCTACTGAAACACAACTGACTCTATAGTAGGCTAAGTGTGGGCAGCATTAATCAAGTTCTGACATCAAACTTGGTGTGTAGACAACCTCCACAAAGAAATTTTGAGTTATTGTGCATTTGTAAATATTATTTACTACTTACTTGAGATGATATTGAAGTATCCCTGGACGAATAACCTGAGCGATTGTAGGGGATATCAGAATTTTTATCTGAGTGGAAAAAAAAAAAAGAAGAATTACATCAGACTCTACATGAATTACACCAATAAATAATTCAATATATATTACATATCTGTGCATGTACATACAGGCATATATAATCAGTATTTCAAAACATTCAAACTAAGTTGAGAAGGAATGTACTATCAAATATTCTATTGTGATAGTGAATTAGATTTTTTATTTCATTCATTATTACTTGAAATGAAACAAAATTTGGAATTTCACAATAAATGACAGCTGAGGTCCTAGGATTATTTCATCATCATAATCATTAGTACCGTTATTGCTGCAATTGTTGGGGAGGACCTAAAGGCAGAAGAAACAGACAACTTCCTCCAGAATGATCCACTGGCAGTGCTTCTCAGGAATTCTGACATTGTCATGTCCATCCACAGTTTTATGTTGTCTCACCAGCTTCTGAGTTGCCATCCCTGCTTTCCACAGTGCCTCGCATGGTGGCCTTGCAGAGGCTGTTATGTTGTGTCACATGGTCAAACCATCAAATCTTCTGATGCATAATAGCGACAGGAAGAGATTCCTGTTGACCCATGAGACTTTTGACCTTGCTCTGTACATAGTCATTGGTTTTGTGCTCCCAGTAGAATATGCAGAGGACCTTTCTCAAGCATTTGTCCTTGTACGCCTGGATACTTTTTTTTTTTTTTTTTGATGCCTCAACCAAGTCTCACACATGTTGAGGAGGATGGATACAACCAATGATTTGTGGCGCTAAAACATAGCATGGAATCTGGGGTTGCTCTTCCATATCCTTTCCCGTCTGTGCATAGCTGCTGTGACAATCTATGTGCAGATTTCTACATTGCAGGTGCCATCTTTTGACAGGGTTGCTCCCAAATATTTGAATCTGGACACTTCCTTCACTCATTTGCTATCCATGGTAATACTGGCACTAATGGTATTACTTGGACTATTCACCATTACTTTAGATTTCGCTGATTATTTACAGCATACATTACAGACCTGAAGTATGTTATACTTTAACTTCTTATTAGAAAATTGACTTATTACAAAACATTAAAGCCAACTTCTATAATTTTGGTCATTCCACCTACTTGCAACTTGAGGAACTTATTTACAGAAATACTGATTCAGTTGGAAGGTATTTACCCAATTGCCAATTTGATGCTAAGTAACTCTTCTTTAGTGAAGCCTTATTGCCAACAGGATGAAACCTTTTATTTTACTGTAAGGCCTAGAAGCTATGCTTCAGGTTGATCTCTGTGTCTATGCAGCAAAATGACTTGGTTGAATTAGGATCCAAGTAAGGTTCTCAGATACACTAAAACCTGTACTTGAGTGATAAAGAAAAGAATTTTGACAAGATAGTCATACACCAAATACTCGGTAGGTATAGAGATGTAACGTAATCAGCAGGCAAAGGAAAATGTTAGTCTTAAAGAGAAGAAAATGGACACTGACACAAAAAAGAAATTTGCATTTGAAATAACAGCCAGATAAACATTGTCTTAAAAATGCATGCTGATGTTCACAAACTATTAATTTGTTTTTATAAAATAATTTGTAACATTTTCATTCATTTTTACTAAATATGAAAATTTCAAAAGACTTAAAAATGATTGACATTGGTTGGAACTTGATCTGCATATATAATCTATGTATACAAGCAACTTTATTGGGAAACAAAATAACAAACAATTGACAGTGTACATTAAGAACAGTTTTATATGAAACAAATCATTATTTCTGCTCATCAGAATTGAATCAATGTCATTAAGCTGTGATAACACGCAAGAAAGAAGAAAGAAATTTAGAACCTTTAACAAGATAAAGGGGCAAGTGACTTGCCTAATGTTTGTACTGTACTGAATGTAGCAGTGCTATTTGAACATTAAGCCAAGCCACTTAACTAAAGCCTTCATAAAGTTCTGATTTGGGGGAAGTAAAGTAGAAAGTTGATTTGCAAATATGATAAAATATAAATACTTACGCATTATGGACATTTCATTACTCAAAAAAGAATGCATGTCTTCATTATTTTGGCCATTATAGTTTTGGCTGTCATACAACTGGAATAAAAAAGAAAATCTATCAGTGAAAATTGGAAACTAATAACACTAATATCTAAAGAGTATCATATAAAATTTTCTACTTATATTTAGCTATTTTTTGCGTCAACATCTTTCCAGAATGATGAGAAAACATTATGAATTCCTGTTTATTTTTTTTATTGAATAAAGCAGACAAGAAAGAAAAAAACATCAACAAAAAGATTATCATTATTGACGATGATGAAAATAACAGTAGTTTTAAAAAGTTAAATCATAAATGGACAAAAAGAAAATGTATTTTAAGTAAATTTTTAGAGACAAGTGGTACCCTCTGGTTTAATATATAAAAATTCTGGGAATAATGAGAGAGAAAGATAATTAATAACTTGTTTATTAGACTGTATTATACTTGGTACTAAAAAGAAAAAAAAAAAGAGAATACAGAGTATATGATCTTCACAAATTAGAAATATTTTCAAACTAGCTTAAATGCCACTCTATTGGGCAGCATTTAACCATTACCATGCTAATTTCTTTCTAGAATTGTCTCCCCTGCCACTCCATTTTTTTTTTTTTGAGGGACACAAAAACAAACACCTACTGTTTTAAAATTGTTATAACTTTCTTTATATTGTGTATATAGATTTTATTTTTTGTACACTAATTTAAAGAATGAATGATAATATTTTGACGTAATGTATTATGTAATGCATTACATTTTGCATGCATGCTTTGACATTGAAAAAAAAAAGGAATGTGAAAACAAAAACAAAAAATATTAACAAATACATAAACAATTCAACATACTTTAACTTTTATTATTCCTTGTGAAGTTCTGGGTGTGCAATAAGAAGCAAAATCACTAAGGCGGCTTTCATTTTGTCAAAAAAGTGATGTACTTCCTCATGTTTACATACGAGAAGACACCGGCATTTATTAACTATTTTCTTTCACCTATCATATTTGTCTTGTTGACAAATAAAGTTATTATTTCATTGTTTATAAATAGATGAAATAATTCACCTTCAGATATATATATATCAGGTATATCAATGGTTGCCAGTAGCTTCCATAAAATTAGTCAGGTATGGATGATAGTAGCACTAGTGGTCATCAACTTCGACCACTTCACTGTCAATATCTATTTGAGTGAAGCCTTCAAAATCATCATCAGATTCCTAATCAAAGAAAACCTCCTGAATAAAGGCTTCATTGGATGTTAATGTAGCCATTTTTGTTTGCAAAAAAAAAAAAAAAAAAAAAAAATAATAATGTAGGTTTAATTAATGTTACTCTTCGTGTCACAGCTGTTTGAAGGTTCCTATAGCCCCATTAAGCTTAAATAAAGTCAATTAAGGCCTGCTATGGTCAAAAATTTTCCATTCCAAGTAAAAATCATCACAAAAATAGCGAAAGTCATTTCATTACAGCCTATTTTCTCTTAAAAAAAATAAAAAAATTTTCATACTTTTATAGAGGTAAAATATTGAAGAATGTTTTCTCATTATCTGAAAAAGAAATTATCAAGGAAACTTTTATCTGAACCCCATGAAAGTAGTTATTTTCTGAGAGCAAGCAATACATTATTTAAAAGTAAAATTGTCTGGTGTAAAGAAAACAAAAATTTTTCAGGGGGTAAAATGTGAAAATTTTGTATTTTTTCTCATTCTAAACAAAATTTTTTCCCAATAATGGGAAATTGATCTTTTTTTTTTAATAATCAGAAAGCCTAAATCATAACCAAACTATTTCAGGCATAAAATTGAGCCTGAAGCAAAAAAAAAAAAAAAAAACGAAAAAAAAAAAAAAAAAAGTGAAAATTGTCTCCAAAACGGGCTGTCATCAGCAAGTGGGGATAAACCCCCACAAGTGTGAAAAAAATTTGACATTTTTAAAGGGCTTGATGTGGGTTTTTCTTTCAACACCTATATGAGAAAGTCCAGACTTTGGCATCAGTTAAAGCTGTGAGAAAGTTCAGGCTTTGGTGTCAGTTAAAGATGTGAAAAAAAAAAAAACAAAAAAAACAAAGAACATATAGCTTGATGTGGGTATTTTTCACCCCTAATAAAGTCCAGACTTCTTTATTTTGATTTTTCATGTCTATAGTGCATGAAATGTTAGTGAAAAAAAAAATTAAATAAACAAGTGAACCAAATGTTTTTATTAGCTTATCATAGGCCTAGCTTTTAATACCTATATAAAATTGTTACTTTTCTTTCATAAATTCTAAAATAGATAAATTGAAATAATTCCAATGCATTCTTAAGGATAAACAAAAAAGTTATCTTTCTTTTAATATCGTCTGAGACGCCACTGTTTTTTCTTGCTGCATATCCTTCATATTTCCCACCATCAGGTCATATAGCAGTTCCTTTTATTCAATGATGTTCACACCAACTTAAAGAGAAAAGATTGAAGTTTGAAAATAAAATTTTTTTGAAGTGAAATAAAACTCTTTTCATTAAAAAAAGTGATTTTTGTTGGAAAATTGGCCATAATTTCTTAATGCTAACCCACAGGTGACATTTTTCACAGCCAAATCAATGCTTAATTACCAGAATATGATGTAATGGAATAACCTATCATCCCCATGAGTGACTACACTATAGGTAGCAACAACCTATAAGTATCCATAAGGCAACGGACTGCAGGAGTTGAGCTGGGATCTGTTGAGTACGGCTCAGACTTACACAAGAACTACCGACCTTCCAATAGCAGCATTCACTACTGGATTGACTTGCAACGATCGTGTGCTTAACTGTTACCTTTATTCTTATTGTACTGGTTTTACAATAAACCTTTACTTATTTTATCCACTGTGTCTGTCAAGTATATATTCCTATTAGCACGGAATATAATAGAATAATTCCATGTGCAAACAGTAGCCATCTGGATCTAATAACATGGCCTGAAAACGTCTAGAAAGTAACTGATTAATCAAAACTTGTACATAATTGTTTTCCACGGTCAGTTTCCATTGCTTTATCTTGATGATACCATATTTTCGGATAGCCAAGTCATCGAGGATTCAGGAAAACAGTTTAGCATAGATTTGCTTTGAGAATTTTGAATTCAATGAGGGGTTTAAGTAATGTAATGTACTAATAAATGGAATTTTTTGCCAAATATTTCATTTAGGTGCTATGTTGGATATTCCTACATGACAAAAACAAGAGTTTTAAACAGCTGTGGTAGAGTCTAGAAGAATTCAAAATGGCACCAGAAAATGGAAGTTTAACCTTGTTTCAAAGCAGTAGTAGGTGATTTCCAGTTTAAAATAACAGTTGACAAGTCTTTATTTACAAGAACCGTATCAAGGTAACAGAATGTGCCTAGAGCAGCAAAGGGAGAGAATTCTACGGCGACATTTTTTTGCCTCCAGTGTGGTAAAGATTAAGCTAGCTCCTGCAGAGTGCTCTTAATTGGGCCTTCATCACAATAGGTAGGGAGGAGTAGATGCGATAGGCAACAATAAACTGCAGAAGAACTCAAAATTGGTCACTGCATTTAACTATTGCATTAATATTTAAGCTTACCTTTTAAAAGTTCAACGATAATTCTTCTGCTGCCACTTAATTTAAACATAATTTGATGTATGTAGGTTTTTACTTTCCATACAAACAATTATTTTCATTTCATGTGTGACTTTTGATGGATTTCACAATTAATTTCAATTATTACCAAATTTATTTCCAAGTTATAAAAATTGTTATTGTACAAAAAAAATTGTTGCAAACAAAACCAAAAAAAACCACACGCTGCAAACAATCGCAGTTGAAAACTTGGGAATCCAAAATTTCAAGATTGAAGATCCAGATCCAACCCTGAATGTTTTTAATTTGCACACAGAATTGGCCCAATTCCAAAATGGTATGATATGTTGGCTACAGGAGTAAAGTTGAAAAAGTGTGACAGAGTGACACACTGACATTTGTATTTATTATACAGATTGCACTGATAAAGATTTCATAAAATATAGAGAAATGCAATAATTTTGACAAAAAGTTCTAAAAATATTGAAATCTAATTAAAAATTATGCTAAAAAATGCATTGTTCATAGCAATAAAAGACTTTCTGAAATAATCTGATCAGTGAAAGATTTATGATTAGATCTGATCTTCTGTAGCAAGTTTCCTTTATGGTCTCCTAATTGATACGATAAGAGGTGGGGGTGCAGTTTGCTGACAACCATAGAATGGCATCAGAAGTTGTGATAAAAAGCAATTGAAAGTATGGGGAAATAAATTCTATTTGAAAAATAAATAACTGACAATAGTTTATCTAATAAAATGCAATACTGCAATGTAACTGATTTTAGAAGTAAATTTTCACCTCTGCTCGCAAAAACAAAGTATGTTAGATATAAAACCAAAGTCAAAAACTAACATCATTTGTCATTTACGATACTCATATGCAAATAGGAAGGGCGATATGTAAGAGGAAGCAAATGCAGCAAGTAAAAGGAGGTGATGAAAAGTTCTCAGTCCAACCAAGTAGGGATTTTCTCAAATTCTAATGTTTAGTCAAATTTGTAAAGTGGGTTGGTCTGAGAACTTTTTAACAACCCAATTTGGTTTCCCATTTAAGATTACCTTATGTTTAGCAATGTGCAGAATATTTGATCCACTAAAAAATTCTCTTGTCTCCTGAATTTTCTGTTTGCTTTATATATCTTGATTGTTCATTTGTTGTAAGCTGTTTTGAAGCTTCTTGCAGTTATTACATTTTCTCTTCCCAATTCTGTGATTTTTATCACTTCTTTTATAGTTGGCTCAACAATCTTCAATACCAAGCAGTCTTCTCTTTAATTAGCTACATCATCTCTAGGTATGGGCTCTATGCAGTGTCATCAATTTCTATCTCAAATTAGTAAATGTTTGAGCTTTGTTCTATTATCTAACTGTGGAGGTTCTTCTGATTAAAGCTTTGCCATTTAATTTTTTCTTCTTCCCCAAAACCATTCTGTTTTTTTCTTTTTTTTTCTATCATTTTCACTTGTTTTCTAAGTAGTTCTCCCAGTTATTTGCATATTTGTTAGGGATTTGCTGCTTAATTCAGTTCCTTCCAGTTTCCCCTGGACAAGACAAATACTACACACTTCCAAATTTCATGATTACGGTCTGACTGAAAAACAAATGTTTGAATTCAATTTTCTATTCATAGTAATCGAAATTAATTCAGTTCTTGCAAAGACTGAGCCATCAAATTCTTTTCTCTAATCAACCTAACATAATCCATTTTCTTATTAATAACTACCATTCTTTCCTTTTCCAGTGAATGTTCCACTTCTTAAATTTATCATGAATCAGTTTAAGAAGTTAATGCCCAATTCTATCAAGAAAAAATTGTTAATGTTTAAAAAAAAAGAAAAGAAAAAAAGGGGTGGGTGGGGGTTGAGGCTTTAGTTTATTTTGCAATTAAAACATGCAAGAGAGAAGTTATATTATAGCTTAAAACAGAAGTGTGCAATTGTTTTGGCCCAGGGGACCTTTTTGAGAGGGCCGGGGTTAATGGAGGACTCCACCTTCTGAAACATATTCATTAGATAACATTAATTTAATTTACAGTTTAAATTGCATAATAATAATAAACAACACTAAAATAATAGTGGTATACAGAAAAAGTTTCATTAAATTTATTTATGTGCAAATTACACATCAGCCAGCACAAGTAATTTAATGAGACAAATGTAAATGCTCACATTTTTTTTTTTTTTTTACAATTCTTTTGAAATCAGGCAGGAGTGAGGTTGCTTGTTGAGATCCTCATCACTGCCTGCAATTTTGTCAGTTGCAGATGGATCTATTTTTACTCTTGCTGATTTTCATGCAAGAAAAAATTTGCTCACAAATATATGTAGATCCAAAAATTTTCCCAGCAAATTTCTTCACACATGTAAATTTGTCAATAGATAGAGATTTGTAAAATCCTATCAATGTCGCAGAATCAAACTTCATGTCAGTTAAATAACAAATTGAATTCAGGCTCAATTTTCTAGAAGTCCTCCAAACTCAGCAAATGATCCCTAATCTTGGCAGAAACATTTGCAGGCATTGTTCTCCTAAAAAAGGGAAATGACAAAACTTGCCCTCATCTGATTGCCTTGCAAATAGTTTTGTTTTCAATGAGCTCACATGCCTCAACATTTTCATGTGCAAAAAGCCCCTTTCCCTGTAACATCAATCCATTTAATTTCTCAAACATGAACAGGCGGATGCACAATAGGTATCCAGCTATTAAAACATGGAGCTAATTTTCTTTGACACAAGGGAAGTCTCAGTTTAAGTTAGCCTGGCACTTGCAGTTCACCATGATCAGTTTATGAATATTTTTGATTTGGAAGGGTTTTTTTTTTTGTGCCGAATGCTTCTGCAGATCTCAGGCCATTAATTGCCTACCCCAGGCTTACAATACAAGTTTTATCAAGTCATTGTAAGAGAGACAAATGATAAATGGAAAGCAGTTATGATGCAAAGTGCAATTTTCATTTCTTGACCCTCCCAATCCAATTTTGGAAAGAGTGCATAGAGTAAGTTTTCAATTCATAAAATTCTATGCACAAAAATCAGAATTATTATTTTGACACGTTTCTTAAATTAAAATATGTGCTCTTTGTTTTGGAAGTTAAAGATGTTGAGCAGTAGGCAATATTTTGTAGTATTGAAAAGACGGATTTATAATCAACATAGTGCAAAAATTCTGATCTGATAATAAACAATTTCAGGCCATTTTCTTGACTTGAATCTCATTTTAACATACAACTTAAACAATAAAAGAAAATTATATTTACAAAAATTAGTTGGAGGCATGGGCAAATAATTTTATGTTTGTTAACTAAATGGCCTGAGGTCAACAGGAATAATTTTAAAGTACTGTTGTCTGCCTGCCACTGAGTCAATCAACATGCAATCTCAAATCATATATAGAAAAACTAGCCAACTATAAACAAGAGACAAATTAAGAAATCTCAAACCTCTGCCTCACTTATGAACTCTAGCTTAATGAGGAAGGCAGTAGCAATTTTTTACTTTAGCTTTAAGAAATTTGTAAAACTGATGTTTATTAAACAGTAAAAAGTAACTTTAGGTAACAATTTTAAATTGTTTCCATTTTGATAGGAATAAGGTATCTGTAATTTAGACTATATTAAAGTAAGAAGAACTAGTATTTGCCATAAAATAATTGGAAATTATAGCTTCATTCTTAAAAGAATTGGAATGACAAAAATATCTGACTATTGACTAACAAATGAAATGCTGTTCCAACAAATTAAGACTAAAGAATCAATGACTTCTTTTTAACTGTCAACAATTGTTGGTTGAAAGGCAACTTTTCCTTTGAAAAGGTCAAAAACCATAATCAACCAAAGTTGTAACTTAGCACTGACATCCGGCAATCAGCAACAAAGACAGGATATACTTAAGCACTCCCACATTTTAATGACCAAATGGAAAAAAAAAACTTTTATTCAACATTTTCTAAAGTAACATTATCAATTTGTTAGTAATTTTTTTGTAATAATTCTTGCGAAAGGTCAGCATGTTTGTTTTTATCAAGTGTTCAAAAAGTCAGTTTACTGAAATGTTTACAGAAATGATTAAAATTTAAAATCTTCCTAACATTAGATTTCTTCAATAAAATATGATTGAACCTCAAATGAAGATAATTTTGAAGCATTTAATAAGAAAGAGGTGTCCTCCTTGGATTTTTCTATGTAGTTGTATAGTGAAGAAGGACTGACTGTTGCAAAGAGTAAAGAGCAGAATAAAAAGATGCATTTTCTTAATTTCTGCCTTTAACTAGTCACCTATTTAGGAGCAATACTTGTTAAGCTCATTTGCTTCTCTGGAAGTAGCTTATAGTAGTTATCTTCCAATCCAATCATGTAGACAGTATTACCATCTTAGATTAAGACTGGCTTTGTTATAGTTAGTGGTGTTTCATTATCCTTGTTATATGATCTCAAACTTCATATTACTGTAAATTATCTACTTTTCTTCTTGAATCATTTTTTTTTGGGTCAAAATGGAACATTTTAATTATGATTAAATAACAAATATCACATGGAAATCTGCTTCATAGATTATCAAATATCAAGTGAACAGCAGATCTTGATTTGGTTGTTATTAACCTCAATTAATCTACTAGAGTGTGGAGCATCATTCAGCAAGAAATATTCAACACAAAACTGGCAAAGCCCATTTAACATATTCAATCAATTTACAGTACATTCTCCATAAAGTGTACAAATCTTCTTGCATCTGAGTCACATTTTTACCTTTAATACAAGCAAAGTATTGCTTATTTCATTCCATTTCTAATATTACAATAAATAAACAATATGCCAGTTTTGATCATTTCTTTTCCAAAATATATACTGATTTTCAATGCTAAAAAAAGCTTTTTCACCAAGCAAAATAATCACTCTTCAAAAAGATTTTCTTCATATTCAGTTCTATAAAAAGTTAATTATATGCCTACGAAAGAACAATTTACTACAAGTATATAAGATTAAATTCTGAAAACAATCATAGACTGAAAGTGTTGAGCAAAGGGTCGAGAGAGAGAGAGAGAGAGAGAGAGAGAGAGAGAGAGAGAGAAAAAAACAAACACTAACAAATTTATGACATTGTCATGTCAAGGGAGAAAGTCATATGGTTCACTTGATAGTAGTAGTAGTAGTAGTAGTAGTAGTAGTAGTAGTGTGTATTTAAACTCAAACTTCATTTATTCATTGTCCAAAATCATAAATACCCAAATGAAAGCAGGAAGCAGTCATTGAAGTTGTTTGTTTCTTGTTTGCTTGTGTGACACAGAAATGCAATGAACCACCAAACAGAATTTGCTGGATCATTTTAACCATAACTATTTTGAAAAAGTATAACAGGCACACTGAAGTTTATATATGTTCACAAAATAACATTCTTCAAGTGAAAAGAGAGTATTTTCACTATTTTCAATGGTCAGTGCTTTTGTAAACAGACAAAATCTAATCAGGTTGAGAGAGATAAGCAAGAGCAATGCAAATACATTGCAGTTTCTTTAAATATTTACTAAAAGTGTAAAAACATGGATTAAGATGTGTATGTTTGTGAAAATAATGAATGGTCAGTCTGCAGTTTCAATATGACACACACAAACACAATCTCTTAATAGAGACAAAAAACATGAACCAGTTAATGCGATGGGAGGTTGATGAATTTCAACAGAATTCAAACTTGGCAAGTAAAGCTTGTCAAAAGGTGTGTGTTTGTGAGCACATGTTTATACATATAAAACACAATGAAAACAATTGACTAAGATTAACATTAAAATATCTTAAAATTTGAATGTTTCACATGCAGAAGAATTTTCAAAATATAAAAATCATGAAATCAACTACATTTTTATTTTAATATTAACTTTTTAAGAATAAATAATTTCAGATTGTAACCATTCATAGTTATGGCTACTAAAGACAAAAAAAAAAAAGAAAATCTTTTTAAGTGATACTTTTCCAATTACATCTGTGTGTATGTTCCAAAGAGAAACAATTACACATACACACAGGAGATTAAGAAAACTTTCAAATGTATATGATGTGTATCTATTTAATATTGATAGCATGTACAATAGATGGAACAAAAGGAATCTTGGATGAATATACTTTACTTACTCTGGAATCATAAGAGGAAGCCTGTCCATTATTATTCCAGCCACCACCATCATCAAGAGCTGAAAGAAGAAGAAGAACAATTATCAATTAAAAATCAACAAGATCACCCCAAAGAGGTCTTCAAGCATCTTGGTTACGGTTTTATAATCATTATGCATTATTATATCAGTAATTTTTGGCACAAGGACACAAATACTGCACTGCTCAGTAATAATGATCTGTGAGACCAGATTGATAACCATGAGTCTATAAGTTTGTCATTAATACTTGTTCTTAATATGAATGCCACTGAATGTATTTTTAGGATTTGTTACCTTTATAGGGAGGAAAAACACACACACACACACACACACACACACACACACACACATATTCTAGTATAAGGCTTCATAAAGTTTATTTAAAATGTATAGAAAGTAAAATGAAGTTCAATACCAACCAACTAAACAAAACTAATGATTTACTTTCACAGAATTGTGGAAAAGCCTTTAATGTCATATGTTCTTCATAGAGTTCAACTCGTCAAGAATCCCTATTTATTATTTAAATAAGAACATTTAACAGTTTATTCTACATCAAGTAATCTGTATAAAATTAAACACATTCACTGGCCCACAATGCTCATTTGTATTGCCTCTGGTGCATATATCCATTTTATTTAAGGCAATACCAACTAGTGTCAGAAAAACATTTAACTTGCATGAATGCAAAATATGAGGATAAATCAGAAAGTAAAGGCAATTTTGGAATTACATGGTAAGAACAACACGGAAGCATGCAACACCATGCATGTAGATGGGATGGCGGGTAGCTAGTCATGTGCAGCATTGCATCATTCATTTAAGTGGTAGGGAGCAATGAGGTAAGACATATGGACACTCCACTCAGTGATGCACCATCAAGGAACAATACACCATAGTGCGCACTTTCTGTGGGCTGAGGGAGTTGAACCTGTGGAAATCCATCAATGGATGTTGAGGTAGTATGGAGTACACACCATGAATCAACAAAAGATGTATGAGTGGGCAGAATCCTTTAAAGTGAGAAGAACAAGTGTAACAGATGAAAGCCTATCAATACTGCCTATCGAAGAACACATCCTGAGAGTGGATGCCGTGATCAGGGAAGGCTGATGAAATGTTAGCACAAATGGTGGCAATCATGGGTATCAGCTATGGATCTACACAAGCCATAGTGCATGAGGACTTGGGGTAGAGTAAAATTTGTGCCGTTGAATGATTAAACAAACAAGCAGTGCAGATGTAGTTTTGTGAGTTACTGAGAAGCCTCGTTAAACAATACCAGAAGTGCACTGCCGTGCAGTGGGGTGGGGGAGGACTAACTATATCGAAAAATGACATATGCATTTGACCCACATTTAATACAAGCTCTCAGTTAGATTTTAAAATGTCTTCAGCCAAATTGATGGTGAATCAAGTGAACAACTGATTCTTATAGAGAAACAAAATAATTACTTTTGAAATATCACGTCTAATTGTAACATTTAACAAGAGTGTCATTTATATTTGTCAAACCAATAAGAGTGCTTTAATCATTAATATTTTGACAAAAGACTTGTCTCTTTCTATTTTATAAGGATTAAAATTAATATTGACAGAAATGTTGATTTTTTTTCATCAAGAATTCAATATCAAGATGAACTTGTAGGAATATTAATAGATTATGGCAGAGAAAAAATGAAAGGCAAATTTTGTGCATTATCTCCCTTGAATCATGGCCAAGTTCAGTGAAAGCGAAATGAATTTTCTTCAGTTTCATTAGCAAATTAAAACGCTTATTTTCAAAGTGCTTACAAAAAAATATATAAAAAATAATAAAAAGGTATGGGTAACCTAAGAGTTATTTAATAAACAGCTTCATTTAGTACAATGCCACAGTAATGAGATACCCAATGGGGATCAAACTCCCAACACTACAATAGACAACCTTCTAAGCTGCACTGACTTAAATCAACAACTGCAGTAGAAAAGTAAGTTTTAGCCATGAAAATTTAACACACCAGAGTTGAACATTGAATTCTTTTTAAAAAGAAATAAGACTAATATCAAAAGTTAATTGTCTTTTTGCATAGAAATATAAATTGAGTAAAGAACAACTATTAAGATACTTCTCTCAACACAAGAATTGAATGAGAATATGCTAAATATTTTTTAAGATGAAGAGTCACTGCTCAAGTCAGAATTTATAATTCTTCTGCCTATTTTGACAAAACTATCATTTGAAATTAGAATAAATTATAATTAACATTTTAATCAAATCAATGACAATTTCTGTTGTTGTTGACTTCTGTTGTGATTTCATTCTTCTATATCATATTTTAATGATTTTATAACACTTTTAGATTAACAAGCACGCAACTGAAAAGTTCTTAATATTTATTAATCTTTCAAAGGTTTACAAATACATCTGATTACAAACCATTTTCCCATAATTAGGGCTCTTTATGAATTTCTTTAATTCAAATATTTCAGTTATGTTTCCATGTGATGGGTATTTTCCCCTAATTATTCAGCAGCAGACTATCAGGTTTTATTTTTATTATTTTTTTACAGTAATTATTGTTTTAATCAAGTTTTCCAGATTAACATCATTATTTGTATTTAAAAAAAATAATTCACTGATTTCTATATTTATATTTATTTTCTGTTATTTGAATTGATAGCCAAACCGCCAAGACTGAGGTAAAAGGTAAAAAGAACAAATTTTTTTTTTGCTCACAGAAAGACTGAGTCAGTAACCATAAAGCATTACCATGGGAGTGAATATTGGGGATGGGGGCGTTGTGAGTAACTAATATGAGGAACAGTGTAAGAGACAGCATCCAAATAATGGAGCTAAGAAGAGTGACCATGCTTGCCAGATTAAGACTGGCTTCTTGCAACCACCCATATTGACTCCCACTAGAATGTGTTTCAGCTTCTTGAGAAGCCCACAAAAAGTTTACAGAAATTAACAATTTTCTCCTGTGTGACTGATTAAAACAAAAAAGGTAACTACCACAAGGAGTTCTGGTTTTAAATCTTGAAGAAAGAATAAGTAAGGGGTGTTGAAAAGTGAAAGAAATATATGATAAAACATTTTATAAATACTGAGTTCGAAGAAAAATATTCCTACTAGTAAGTATGTATTTTTTCAATTCATCTTGTTCCTCAAATTATTTTAAATGTCTAATGTTAAAACCAATTAAACCAAATTTTAAGGTAATTCTGACTGAAAAGGTCAATCAGCTGAGGTAAAGTTTGGTTATTCAATAAATAATTTTTGTGATTTAAAAAAAAAAGGAACCAGAACTCAATGAAAATTATTTTGATACAAATTTGTCATTGAAAAAAGCATGTTGTTCCTATAAAATGATTTTTCTCCACAACCAATTAGGACAAGAAGCAGAGAAAGTGAGAGATGTTAGTCATTAAGGAATGTAACATAACAAAGTCAGTTTTGAGCATTAGGCATTTGGGGTTTGTAACCTCTCACCTGCATTTATAATTAATAAAGATATTCAATATGGCTTTATTCTGATGTAATAAATAAATAACATTTTAAACGAAAAAGTTCAAGATTTTAAATATTTGCCTGTCTGGTTAAAACAGGACTTTGTATTTGTTTTGTGTACAGGGCACAGAGCAAACAAATAAAATCTTAGGAAAATAAAGTTTCAGGCACTTGTGAAAGTTGAATCATTTTTTGAGCAAAAACACTATCACAAGCCAAAGAAAATTTCATCTTCACTTTTACATTTTCTAGCCAATATAAATCAAGTAGTGAATGATAAAATTTACATCTGGTCACCAAGATAAAAGTAAAAGTGGATTTAAAACAGCTTTCCAACTTGGAATTGATATCAATATTTTATCCAATAAAAATGTACACCTTGTCTGAAGTTATTAAGCAAATCATATAAACTTTAGTAATTCAAATTTGGTTTGAAAAAAATTGTCAAATTTTAAACAATCAATTTAGACACCAAAACAAAGCCTAGATTAAAATTTTAAGTAGTATCAATGTTTTATGGAAGTTAGTTGATGTATTTTAAAAAACTGCTGTCTGAAGTTATTAGGCAAAATCAAATAATCGCATTTTACTTCAATAAAAAGGTAATAAAATCATCAAAAAGTGATCAACAACTATAACAAAACAAATAACAAACATGTAAGTCTTTGAATCCTCTAGATTTTAATATAGTGACCCTTCTTAATAACGGTAATCTATTATCCATTGATTTTGTAATTTTTTATTTATGGTAGTTTTAATTGCTTCTCATAGGTCTGCTTTGCTGTTATATTATTTGCCACCTACATATAATTTCATTTCCACAATTGACCATAGATTTTCAATTGGATTCAGATCAGGATTTGATGGTGGCCATTCCATTATCTTTCCTGTAAATATTTTATGCTCAAAGAGTTCACAGGTAAGCTTAGATACATGGGAAGGAGCATTTTGTGCATAAATACGCACTTCACTTTGAAACTGCAAGACTGTGACTTGTACCATGCAAAGAAAGTCTTGTTCATAAAATCGCAATAGCTAGCACTATTCAGATTAACTCCTTCATAGACTTTGAATGGTTCAATAATGGTTTGGTCAACAATTCCAGTCCATATCATAACACTACTGCCTCCTTGTTGTCTTCTTTTAGCCACAGGCATGTCTGAATTGGATAAAATCCATCCTTTGGTTCATCCATCAGGTTCATCGAATGTCACTAAAGATTCGTCCATAAAAATTTACTTTAGAACGGTCCATTTTGATGCCTTAAAATATTTGTTTTAGTGAAGGAGTTTGCATAGGAGATTCTTTTCCAGATTCCAATTCAGAGTATTCTACATCTTTTGTCTTTCTTGACTCCCTCAATTCAAGCCTTTTCAAAGATCTGACTGCCGGTCAAAAGTGGTTGTTTCACTACAACTTTCTTTAGTTGCTTGAGGAAGCAAGGACTTAAAGCCTTTTCCTTTGAGTTCTTAACTTATATTTGCAACAGGCTTCTTTACTATTCAATGATCTCTGCAAAGCTCCTTCCATATCCCCAATATGGACATTCCCTCATCCAATAACTTTGTTATTTTCTGTTTTTCAGCAGTTGCTAGATCCTTCCCGTTATGTTTCAACATCTATTATGAACAAAGAGAGAAATAGTTTCTCTTACATTTCAGAGGTCTTAAGCTAATATTAGTTTAACCTGCATGATAACTTCAGCCAGTCTATTTTCTCAAATTCCAAATATTTCAAAAATTAACCATTAAAAATAGCATAATATTTAGTTATATATTTCCTTAAGGGCAGAAATAGAGGAGTTTAAATTTGACAAATATAGGTTCAGAAACTTTTGAGTTATTGAGGTTTATTTGATTTAGGCTGTAGATAATATACTGTATTAATATCTTTCAATCAATTCTAGCTTTAATTAACAAATTATTCTCATTAAATTGATTTTGGTAAATTCATGACTTCTGGTACCTTCTTTTCTTGGACATACACAGATGTGCACATAATATTAAAGGAAATTGTCTGCTGTACATAAACTAAAGACTGATTACATATGCTCTTGTACTGCAGACTGAAACAAATTTTCATACATCTTCATGACAGGTGGAATAGGCCATATTTTTTTTTTTTTTTTTTTTAGCTTGATGCTATTATCTTTCAAATAAAACCAATATTTCACTAACAATGAGGTGTTTAAATTATTTTAAATGCATTTTTAAGGTATTTTTTAGCCCAAATTTTGGTGATACCCAGTCTTATCATAGCTCAATTCCATCCAAATACCTACACCCACACCATGGTTAAGAACTTTTTAGCTTTAGTATGGCTGCTGTGGTTTGTATCAAGAAATTGATTTAGAAATCCTTGCAAAAAATCAAATAATTGTCAGATTTTAATGAAACTTTTAGGACTTCTACCCAAATGAATGAAATTATTTGAGAAATTAAAAAATTTTTTTTTTTACATTTGTTGGAGAAATTAAATTTTGTCCCAATTAATGCTTGTATTAGTTAAAAGCAGAACTCCTGGGAGAATTTAAAAGCAAATACCAGTTATTGAAAATTTGCTCTAAATTGTAAAATAAAAAAAAATGTAATAAAACTATGATATTATTAAATTAGAAAAGCTTTTAATTGCTTTTATAAATAAGTAAGCATTTAAGTATATATATATATATATATATATATATATATATATATATATATATATATATATATATATAAATAAAAGTAAGTATTAAATTAAGTACACTATTTTCATAAGAAAAATTTTCCCCCGATGAGCAATGAATTTTTACAAGAATGGTTTTCATTTTTTAAAAATTTTAATTAGAATAATTTATAAAAGTTTAAAAATCTTAAAAATTCTGTATTAATTTCACCCCTTTTAGATGATATTATTAAGTAAAAACTATACTTACTAATCATAAATGAAAAAGCTTAGTACAAATCATCAACACCAATAGTTTCAAAATTCTTTTGAATTTTGTTGTATGTGCATTTAGGTACCTCCAATAATTCACTAAAAAAAATCAGTATACATAATGATAAAAGGCCCGAAACTTAATAAAAACGGAGTTTTATCATTAAAATGTTTGTTATTATTAAGAGGAAAGAACAAAGCATTTTTTTAATTATTTAAAAAATTTTTTTCCTTCTTTCTAACATGTTCTAAATTTGGGTCAAAAATTTCTCTATTATTTAAAAAAAAAAATTTGTACTACTTGTGGTAATGGCCATTTTAGTGTAGCAGTTTCCGGAGGAAAAACCCATTAATTTGGAAATTCTTGCAAAAATCAAATTGTCTAATTTTAATGAAACTTTCAGGACTTATTCAAAAATGAATAAATTTATTTTTGAAATTTTTAGAAAATCTTGGTAAGAATATATTTTTTTTACATCTGTTACCCCCTATAATTTAATTTTATGAAATTTTCTAGAATTTCAAATAGTTTGCAAATTGTTTTACATTACTTATAAGCAGGACTTCTTGGAGAAATTAAATCATCAATTTTTTTCTTCAAAACTACTACCAACTTTTTAAAAAGTCTGCTCCAAATCATAAAATCAAAACTAAAATAAAACTATGTAATTATCTAATTAGATAGGCTTGTATTTGCTTTTATAAATAATATACATTTAGGACATTATTATCTGAAGAAAAAAAAAAAAAATTTGGTGAATAAAGAATTTTTACAAAAATTGATTGCATTTTTCTTTTAGTTTTTTTTCATTTTCCTTTAATTTTAAAATTCTTCCAAACAGAGTATGGGGTAGGTTATTAAGTTTTTAAGTGAAGACTATATTTACTAAGCAAAAATTAAAAGCTTAATAATGCTACCAAAACATTTTACCATAATTAAAATATTTTTTTGTGCATCAAAATGTTATATTTTTTTTAGTATGATATCTCATAAGTGACATTATGGTTAAAAGGTCACATGTTTCAAGGCTTGTCTTCTCCTTGGGGAAAGCCCCTTGACATATAAAAAGTCTTATCTCACTCTCAGTTATTAGATTAAAAATTAAATTGAGAAAATAAAATTATCTCATTTATCAATTTAAACAATTAATAACTGAGTGAGATAATTATTAATATAATAATAATAATTTTATTAGTTATCTCAGTTATTAAATTAAAAATGTAATAACTTAATGTAATATTAATAATTAATAAAATTATTTATCATTATCTTAGCTATTAAATAATGAAAGAGATAGAGGTAATTCAAAATAATGTCAGAAATTTTTATAGTATTTTAAATTATTATAAGAAAAAACAAAAAACAAAAAAAAACCTTCTGTCAATTTTAGTGCACCGTACTAGACCTGTCAACACATTTAGCCATCGAATTATCGATGGAGACGTGAAAATAATACACCAAGGTCCAAGATCAAGAAATGTTTATCTAGAAAATTTTATGCTATAAGCAAGTAATATTTGTTTCAGAACAGATTAATTTAACCTTAAATTTGCTAATTTTACAAAAGTAAAGTTTCAGAATGTATATTTTATTTTAGTGGGATTTTCAAAAAGGAAAAAAAAAAAAAAAATGTTTTGTCTAAATTTCTCTGAGAATGTTAAAAATATCCGTTTCGATTTATTTTTCAGAATTTCATTCAAATTTCTATTTGAAATACTCCAGTGTTTTTTTGTTTTCTTTTCTGGAATTAGAAAATTTAATCCTTTACCTTTAAATTGAAGCTGGGAGAAAGCTTTAAAAAGGATTTTTCCTTTATGAAAAATACATTTAAACGTTATGTATATACGAATTTTTGGCGGTACCTAAAAACATGCTGTTTTTTTTTGTAGATATGGAAGACCATACACAACATTATCAGGAGATAAAACAGATAACTACAGTAAATTTAAAATAAAAATTTCTAAAATTCAATAAAATATTAGATTATGGAGAATATTTTCCCAAATTTAAGATTGCTGAGTACTTAAAAATTATATATAAAAGGCACTCCCGTCTTTCTTCAATTATGTTTCAGTTTCATAGATAAAGTCCCACCCCCTTCCCAGAATAACATTAGATCTGTCATCATGTCAACACCTTAAATAGTCTAAATTTTGTCTAAATTTCTCTAAGAACGTTAGCTAGTCAGGTTAAAAATGCATTTTTGCAATATTTTAAACTTAAAGTAAATAATATTTACTTCAAATCAGCTAATATTCCTCAAATAAAGTTCCAGAAAAGTATATTTTATTTTGTAATAAGAGAATGAAAACTTCAAAATATTTTTTTTTTCCATTTTGCAAATTACTTTTTTTTGTGTGTGTGTGTGTGTGCGTGGGGGGAGCTAATTTTATAAGAGGTGGCATGTTCCTGAAATATTTTGATAACTTTGTTGTTAGCAGAGGTTGGAATAAAAAGAAGGCGAAAAATTCAGCCAAGTTGAAATGGAAAGAAAAAAGAATTCCGGTTGATAGAAATGAACCCTGGCAAACTGACTCCTTTTCACAGGGAGGTTTTTTCTCTCTCTCTCTCTCTCTCTCCCTCTCTCTCATACAGAATAAAAAGTAGAAGCTATGCTAGACAGCAGTGAGGGTCTGACCTCATTTTGCCAGGCTCTCTGGAACACAGGCTAGCTTCCCGCACCCCAAAGAAGGCGCAAGTACAAACGAACACATACACAAACACACATATATGCGCACACAGTGGCAAAAGCTCCAACTCAAAAAGCATAGGGCTGCCCCACATAAGTAGGTGGCCTTTTCAGCTCTGCCAGTGTCTCTAGTGGTGGTAGAAGTGTAACTTAGAAACACTGACCCCATTCTTTTCTTCTCCCAACAAAATTCACCAAGTAGATATAGGAACAGTTTGAACTAAGTTTTTTTTTTTTTTAAAAGAAACTTAATTTCTTAATTCAATATCAATGCTTTCTACAGTGAAAAGAACAATGAACATTATCAAAAACTGCCAGTACTTTTCTTGCTTAAAATACATCAGAGGATAAAAATAAATTGTCTGAGGTGTGAGGGGAGTGAGAAAGTTATCCCCTTCCATATTCCTCTTTCCGGGATCAGCCTAAAAAGTACAAAGAAAAAAAATCTTAAACAGAACATGTTTAGAAATTGCTAATTTAAACCAGACATGTTTCACAACTTATGAGAAAGATTTTCTCTCTCTCTCTCCCTCCTCTCCAGACAGACAAAGTTGATAAAATCCTCGTCCCCAGCACTTCTGAAGAGCTAGGAGTCATTCTCTAATCTAGTTGTTACTACTATTACTACTACTATTTGCCCGGGCACACCATTAATGGCTGCCGTTTCTTAGTTAAACAAAAATTATAAAATATTTTCCTTTGATTGCCTCCTCTCATTTTTTAAAACAGAATTAAACTTCTTATCGAATGAATCCTTCATGATAAAACAAAAAAAAAAACAACAAAAAACGAAAGACGTACGAAATATAAATTGAAAAAATTGTGTGAATAACGTGATTCAAACAATTCTTTTATTGACAAGATACCCAGAGACCTAAAATTGATCCGAAAGTTGGAGGATTTGACAAGGTTTGTGGAAAGGAGTACTAGCAGTAGCAAAGTACCAGGTGATATGCTAGAAACTGGAATTCAACTTGACAAAAAAGCATCCAGTAAGAATGAAATCAAATATGGATTTAATTTAAAACAATTAGCTCCCTCCACTAATTTTGAGAAACTCATTATCATTACAAAAGAAAAGACTTTGTTGAACCTATTTTTTGGATTCAAAGAGAGGTAGAGTATTGCTTTTTCGTTTTTTTATTAAATTGAGTACAGAAAAAATATCAGAGGCATAGAAGGCAGCCTGGAAAACAAGAAATAGCAAAAACTTGTCAATTTTTGGTGACAGATTAATAATGGAAACCGTTGATTTCAAACTTATATTATTTGGCAGAGTAGATAATGACACTGAGCACAGAGAGGCAGTTTGAAGTAATAGAGCAGAACAAGAGGGGAGTGGGTAAAAGCAAAAACAGAGAAGAGGTCAATTGATGGACATATTGCTTGAGAATTGTAAGTTTCATCATCTAACAAAAAATTTAATAAACAATGATAGGACTTCCAAGTTCAGTACCAACAAGAGATACCATAAAGACATTTACTGCAAAGAAGTAAATCTGAACCAGCTAATTTCTCTCAAATGACCTGTCTTCAGCATACTCAATGGATAACATCTGAAGATAAGCGTTCCTTTTGTCTTTCAGTTGGCTATGTTGTAAAATAGCCATTCTTGGACTGAAGTAAACTAAGTTTTATGGCCACATCATGTTGAAACACTGGCTCTCGTTTGATCACCAAAGTTAAGCAATGTTGTGCCTGTTCAGTACATAGATGGGTGACTACTTGGGAATACCGGGTGTTGTAAGTTTGGATATGCTGATGGTGTTATTAATAATGGTTCGGAATTGTTAATTGGAGAGATGATTTCCAATTCCAGTTGGGTTCGTTATCTTCAATTATGCATAAAAACCCTTGGGAAAGGCATGAATCCACCTCTTCTCCCCCCAGCTATGGGGTTAATTAGTGAGACTTTTATTACTAAATCATTACTAAGAAAAAAATTCTAACAATCTAAAAGATATTTTCTGACTTTAAATAGCATGCAAAACTATAGAAAATGAATGAATGAAGCATGAAATAATCTAAAACCAGCTATGTCAAGGACTTTTTTAAAAGTACCAATATGTCCCACAGGTCTTAAAAAAAGAAAAAAATAAAGTTTTTGTTGACATGATTCACTTTTACCTTATTTCTTTCAGCAAATGAAGTACCCAGTCCACAAAAGGATTATGCTTTGTAGATATCCTGCCTTGAAGTGAATACTTTCTTTTTGGAACATACACCATCTATGCTGCATCCATGATAAACAATGAAAATAAGGGGTAGCTAGCCATCAATAAATGTAAGTAATTCAAAGACGTTGCGAGATAATCAAGAAAACTAGTGGCGCAGCTTCAGAAAGGTAACAGACTTCAATATATTGGTTTCAGAAACAATAAGAGGACCTAAATTATTTTTTGCATTTATAATTATTTGGAATAGCTTTATTCTGTCAGTATCACTTGCATTAATTCCTGGTCATTGACAACCTGCCACTTTTTCAGAGCACATTTTAAGTTAACAAAACCTAAACATTTTACACCTCATCATAGTTTTTTCCTCACTATATAACCAAAAATTAAAATATATATATACTCATTACTGTGAAAGAAACTTATGATGCATTTGTCTAATAAATCCTACTTATGATATCACAGTTTACATAAACAACTAATGTGAAGATTCCCTCCCCTACACTTTATTATGAGTTTTTTCTGGATTCAAACTTAAAAATATAGATGCAAATTAGTGTCTCAAGCATTGGTTTCCAAGTTTGTTCACTATAACACAGTAAGAAATGAAATGTTCTCATTCATTGGGGTTGTATTGCATTTATTTGTGTAGTGATAAGAAAAAACATTGAAAATAAATTGATTTCATAAAAAAATAAAGTGTCATCACTTTTCTATTTGCAATAAGGTCGAGTTTACAATTACCTTACCTGACGGCGTATAAGACGCACCTCAATTTCAGCAGGGCAAATCAAGAAAAAATTAGTAATTAGTAAACCTACATATGGCATATAAGACACAGGGGAATTTTAAAAGATATTTTTAGTAAAAACAAGTGCACCTTATATGCTGTCAAATATGGTAGATAATTGTTTTTATGCCCTTTATGAAAGAAAAGGAATTTATAAAATGCTGATAACTAAGAGCAAGCAGATTGTTATAGATGCAATTACCGTTTCAATATTATACCCCCCCCCCCCAAAAAAAAATTCATACATGGTACCTTGACATGAAAATTCAAAACCTTTGTTTTCAGTGGCATGAGCAGCAATGATGCTTACTTACATCATCCTTATACAATCTAATCAATAACTTGAATTATTTCATCAAATAGTCTACATGATTTTATTTACAAGGGAATGCACATTGCAAGTAGTATTTGTAAACTATGTCTGATCCTTGTATTCAAACATTCAATGCACGATGACAGTTTGTGTGTAGCAAGAATATGAGAATATACAAAAGTTATTTCTTTTTCAGAAAAAAAGTATGTTTTACTTCTCATAAGATTTTGATTTCTGAATAAGCAGAAAACAAAAAGTATTCCATAAAATTTTTTATCTTGTTTTGATTCACTTTTATTTTTTGGCTGTTGGCAAGAGGTAGATTGTTTTCCCTTCCAGATATAATGCTTGATATATAAACTTGAGTTTGATATTTTTCAGTCTTAATGTATAGTTTCTGCCCACCCGGCTAAGAACATAATTTTTTTCTTCCTATCCCACAATAAAGAATAACAATTTGTTAAAAGTTATAAAGCTAAAAGCTGTACAGTCTTCCATTTCTAGCAGCTGTGGAGCTGTTTTTCAAAAATTGATCCCAACAATGGATCAACAGATTTCACACTCATTATTCAACACAGTTAAACATGTGCCCTGAATAAGTGTTAGGCAATCATTACATCGCTGTGGAACTAAAGTAGGTTTGTGTGTTGTGTCTACTTTTTGGACAACTAAATTGGCATGGTGGTTGTTCTTTTCTGATTGCTATTTCATGTAGTGGCCCTCAAATGCAGCCAGTTACTCAACTCAGCCACAGACAAGCAACAAATAGTCCGAGGGCCACGTTTATCAGATATATTACAAACACAAATAATAGGGAAACAGACATCAGTGTTGTCATTTTTATTTTATCCCTTTACCCCTTTCTTGGTAATCATCATTATAATCCTGCTGATAATGAGATTGTGTGTGCGTGCGTGCGTGCGCACCTGTCATGTCTCACTCCAACATGTCTGCCTGCTACTTCTCGCCATTGCTTTGCTTGCCACCTGTCAGCCAGCCACTTGCTGCTGCTAGCATGAAGAGCCAATGTTATGCTATTCCAAGTCAGCTATATTATCTATACTATTATTCTGCTTGTTTGCATGTCAAACCTGTTATGCTTTTCTTATTAGATAAATAAAAGTCCATGTCACTTGTTTTGTCTGTTTGTCATCAGTGGTCATACTAAAGCAAACAGATTAAGTGAATCTTACTGTGATTCTAGTATATGACCTGGAGATAGGCCACTGTTTTACTGATTGAAGAGAGAGTGAAATTAACTTAGAAATACTAACTTAAGAGTTTCTTAATGTTTATAATTACTTAAATTAGTACATTTCTTTTTGCTTATTTCTCCAAAATACTGACATTCAAAAAAGAAAGAAAACTAAATTAACATTTTTTTTTAAAATTTTATTATATTTTAACAAGACTGTTGCGACTTTAGAGTTTAAAACCGATCACTGCTTTATTTTGTTAGTAAATACTTTCATTAATAAAGAATAAGTATCAACTGTTTCTTCTACATTGAATGTGATGCTTTGTTAAAGCATGTTTGCTCCACCTGCAACTTGTAGTAGCCATGGCCAACCGTATGTAGCTCCGAGTAGAACAAGAAATTATGTTAAATTATAGATGTACACTTCAGATTAAACTGATGGAAGCATGCTTCATTATCAATACCAATCTTATTACATTTTGCAACTAGTAATTAACTCAATAACTGTTGCTTAACTGGCATCACACAAGTGTTTGTTACCAGAGTGTCTCAGTGATTTTGTCTTAATATTTCTAAACTCTTATTTTTTTTAAAATTTATTTTGAGTATTAATTTTGTGTAAATTTATATCTAATTTGCCTATAATAACCTTATTTTATCAATTTGCAGAAATATATATGAGAATAATGATATCTTAGTTGTTATGGAAATAGTTATTTGGCAGACTGTGCTCTTAAATCCTTGGTTAACAACTAGTCTAGGAAAAACTGTGGTTAAGGCAACAAGAAACCACTATACTATCTTTCTGAAGAACAACCATGGCAATGCACCAATTATACATATTAAAGAAAAGAAAGATGTAGATAGCCATGATCGTCTATGTTCTGGAAGAAAAATAGCACTTGGAGTTGGCACCAATCCAGACGACTGGGATGTTTTTGGTACTAGGAGAATATATCCTAATAAAATTCATTAAGAGAGTGTTTTTGAATGCACTGTTGCAACTATCAGTTTTTGTTTTTTTAATTTTTTATCAAAATTAGCATATTTTCATTTATTAATTCTAATATGGAAGAAAATAACATTTTTGTTATATTATGCTTTTTATATCAAGAAAAATAAAAACGTGGCAAACACAAAAAAAAGGTGCTGTGAATGATCAAAGATGTCAAAAATGGTCTGGAAAGTTTTGTGCTAGATATTTCTTGTTGAACAATTTAGGTAGAGCAGTTGAGATTGACAGCAATCAAATCAAGTGATTGAGAAGAATCAACATTGTGGCCACCATATTCAAAATATCTAAATCAAGTGTTGCAACAAATCATTGGACCCAACTTGCTTATGTTAGTCACTTTGAAGTGTCACATCCACATGTTATGTATACACATATACAAAACTTTTCATGTGCAATTTGGTACTTAATCATAATAAAAATATTTTGTTTATCAAAGAAATTCTGACAAGTGATGAAAAGTGGATACTTTACAAAATGAAATGCAACAGCATGAAACAAGGAAAAATGAACTATTGCTAACTGTAGCAAAAAGCCAGTCTTCACCCAAAGTAAATATTGCAGTATATATAATGAAACGGGAAGTGTATCCCTTGCTATAAATTCCTTCTTGGTTGATTTGAATAAGTATCATTCTCACCTAAGACAGCTGAAAGAAGAAATTAATGAAGAGCATTCAGAATTAGTTAACAGAAAGAATGTAATATTTCATCAGGATAACAGTAGGCCATATGTTTTGTTGGTGACCAAGTAAAAATTGTTAAATTGCCACTTTGGATAACTGTTTATCCCAGCATTTACAGAATTCTCTAAATGAAAACAATTTCAGTTCCCTGGAAGACTGTAAAAAGCACCTAGCACTTATCTTTAAGAAAGATAAAAAGTTTTGGGAAAACGGAATTATAAAGTTTTTGAGAAGACAGTAGAAAAATAATAGAACAAAACAGTAAATATGTTGTATAAAATTAATGTTGAAAATAAAATGTTTATTTAATCTTAATGTACCAAATGAACATTTTAATTAAGTCAATTTTAAATATGAAAAAGGAAATGTTTCAATCCATAAATTCTTGAGACAACTTGAAATTGCATACTAGTTAAATATAAAATAGCTGAAATAAAAATCCTTTTTCATAAGTATTATAAAGGCCTTCACTGGGTTCTATCATGCTTTAAGAAAACAGAGATCAAATTCCCCCACTTGTAGTGAATTTGCCTATACCCCTTTTTATTTGCATAATAGACTCCTTTTCTACTTAAATATGTTGTATTACTCTATGTACTTATTCTTTGTAGATTAAAACAAATGATTTTCTTAGTCTTGTATGATTTTGTTTCTGCTAGTAAATTGTTTCATTATAATTTATTCTTCAAAGAACCATGAATAAGATCTTCAAAGCTCACCTGATGTTGTTACCATTGTCCAGGACAGTAGACATTGGTATGCTATTTTTTTCTAATTTTTTTCAAAAAAATTGAGCAGCACTCCCCAATAAACAGATGGGGCTTATAAATTATATTGCCTCAAACTATTCAAATTATGCTTTATCATTCCTTACCCTGCAGAACTTGTATGATAAACCTAAGAATGAGATTAATGCCAGGCATCTTGCTATACACTGATAAAAATTATGAGTGATAGACTGAGACATTTGAGTGGAGTGCAATTAAAAGGCAGTCAATACTGAGACAAGGTGATACAGGATGTCTTCCTAAGTGGATTGATATCTGATACTATTCATCAATGACTACTTGAAATTAAAACTCTTGATCTTTCCACTACCTTTGACCAAGCTAGAGTTCTCTCAAACAAAAACGGAAAAGCTCAAAGTCATACTCTTTTCATGGTAACATTAATGATCAAAAAGGAAAACATAATAGTTGCTGTTTTTAAAGTCTTGAAGTATTTATTCTTAAACAAGACTGTCCAGTTCAGGTAAAGCAATGGAAATGTTGCAAAATAGGCTTTGCAAAAGTACAATATTCTAGGGAATCTGTGGCACTTCATTCTTCTACCACTGAAGTGATAGCAGCATCACTTAAGGGTATAGATAAAAAGGAAGTCAGAGCTCTTATGGATACCGGAAGTACAGAGTTTCATATGCCAGTCCCTGGTTCGGAAACTTCACATTCCTACTGTATCAGTGACTAATACTGTGTTCATAGTATAGACTTCTTTCAGCTCTCAAATGTCAGTTTATTGCCTAGTAAATGTGGAGGTGGGAAGATAAAAATAATAGAATATAAAACCATCTGTGTTGCCTGATTTGTGCACCAATGTCATCACAGGATAGGATTTTATGGGGATGCACAAAAGTACCTGCATGAAATTTGGTGAAAAGACTTCATTATATATGTACACACTGACTAAAGTGTCTCTCCATCTTGATTTTTGATAATCTCACCAAAAACTATAGGTCAATAACCAGGAAGCATTGTAAGCTAGACAAAGTATTCATTGCAACTGAAGTAAAGAGACTGCTTGTTGAACAAATCTTTGAGCCCAGTACTTCTCCTTGGCAAGTCCAAGTTGTAGTGGTCACTAATGAGCAACATAAAAAGAAAATGGTGTTTCACTACTGCCAGACAGTGAACAAATTCAATATATTGGATGCCTGCCCATTGCCTATGATCAAAGAATTAGTAAATAAGGCAGCACAATACAAAATCTATAATCGCATAGACTTGAAATCCATTTAACATTAAGTTATAATAGCTGACAAAGATAAACCTTATAAAGCCTTTAAAACTGAAGGCAGGCTATACCAATTCTGTAGAATTCAATCCATAATAACCAACAGTGTTGCCTGCTTCCAAAGAAAAACTGATAAATTTATCCTTGACAACTTGCTCTCTCATACATTTGTCAACCTAGACAACTATTTGTGATAGGAATCTACAATGCAACGGTTCCAGGGAAGAAGTTGGAACTTAGTCTTTACTGATAGAATATGAGGACAAATGAGGCCGAGTTGACTCACCATACATAACCTGGCAGGTCTTAGTTACGAAAAGTCTGGACTGGTGGAATCAAGCAATGAGTTAACCTGAATATCTGTCATGAAAATAGCGATAGAGTAGAGAGAGTCTAGAAAAGTTTTATCTGTAGGAAAGTGGTTGTAGGGTGGAAAACAATTCATCACCCATGAACACACTTTTAAACTTTTTCAAAGCTGACAAGTGAGGATTGAGTAATGTCAGCCCAGCAATACACCATTTTTGGTCTGATCGGGTTCTTGTAAAAATAGAGCATAGCAGAAGGAGTCAGGTACGTTCTGGCATGTTACAAGGCACTAACCATTTTTGCCAGCATCTTTAGCAATGGATCATATATAAGAGTTCCGCTTGAGGTCTGGAGTGAGCAGATGTTCCAGGCAAGGAGCCATATTGAGAGTACAACTGTTCATTATGACTGGAGAAACCTCAGGGTCTGTTCTGTGATGAAATGTTACTAGCTTGGTTTTTGAGGTATTGAATGTTACAAGTCAGTTCCTTCTCTATTGAACCATGCGAACAAGGTCAGAAAAGTGATCAGCTGCCAGGCTCTGGTCATCTAGATTTTCAGAGGTGCAATCATAAATCATGGTATTGTTTGCACATATATTTACTAAGGGTCTGAAAATGTTATTAGGCAGACCGTTAATATAAAGCAGAAAAAGGGCAGGACTGAGGAGAGTGTCTTGGAGGCCACCTGCATTGATCTCATGGGCTCCAGAAGGCCATTATCAACACCCCAATAGGAAGGACTTGATAATTAAGACTTTTCCAGAAATGCTATAGGAGGAGAGTAAAGGTTCTATTACACCACTCTCTCTCTCTCTCTGATAGAAATAGTAGTAGTGGTTATAGTGAGCAATGGCTACAGTGCATTCGGATGTGAACCAAAGCTGGGGATTCATACTTTTTGTGGGTGATTGGAAGATTGTCCTATGAAATGGGACAGTGGTGGATGGCTTCAGTTTGGTATCAATTTTGACATTGGCAAGTGAGTGGTCTGAAGTGTCCAAGGGAGGTAACACTTCAACAGAACGTGAGGAGCAGGTCTAGGAGGTTAGCATCATGCCAAGCTGTATGAGGAACATCAGTAAACTTAACCACAATTTGGGTCAGCTTGTATGTGGTGGATAATTTATGACAGTACTTACCTTCTTCCTTATACTGAATATTGAAATTTTTTATTGTAGTATAAAATCTAAATTTAGTTTTATTAGTCTTGCATTACTTTGTTACTATGTTGGTTCATGAAAAGCCCAATAACAAAGCCTCAATCAGCAAATATGGTATCTAACAATATATGTCATAACATTAACTGGATTGAACATTTTATGGCTGAGGCAGACAAAAAACAACAATCTCTCATTTTTTTTTAATATAATATTTTCTTAATATTTCTAATCAATTTAGTTTTTAAATAAATATTATCTAAGCATAAATGGATGACAGCCTAAGACATAATGTTAAGTGCCATGTGCCAAATTTTAATAATCCTATACACTTTCAAACAGAGTATTAAGATGGCAGGTTCTGAAAGGAAATATAAAAACATGCTATGCTCATAGCACAAGCCATCAACTTGAACATAACCAGCGTCTTGTAAGTTACCTGGTACTTTGTGTCCAAGGTCAAGAATGAGCTGAAGATTTCTGGCAGATAGGTGTAACCCATAGTTGAGTTCACTCAGTAAGATGTCACCAATCACAAGCCCTGCAATCTGATGAGGGCAATCATAAAGCAAGTAAAGGTGGCAGAGTCAGCTATCAGACATCGAACATAAGCTACAAGTTGTATGGGATGCAAAGAAAAGTTAGTGTCAAACAATCTCCATAAGTTAACATGAGCAGAAAGTGAACATGAGGGACAACAGGTGGTTCTGTGTAGAACCAATGGTGGAACATCCAAAGTTTATTTTGTATGTGGTGGTCCTGGGGGTTGTAAGCAATGAGAGTCATATCATACCACCCAGCATGGCCAGAGTTGATGCTTCCAACTATATGTTGGTCAAGTTCTGCTTTCTCCCACATGCCTCATGTGATCTAAGAGTGGCTACCTGAGAATTTTCACAATCATGTAACTGCTAATTTGAATACCTTAGACAACTATGTCTAGGGTGTCATCGAGAAGGAAACCAACCGATGACTCCAAAGACCCATTGAAGGCTGCCAATATGAATGTGATGTCCAACATGAACAAAAACCACCTGATCTGGGTATAGTTATATTGAGGAGGTCCTGAAGTCTGAGGAGAGTTTCAGTGAATAACATTTTCCCTCAAATATTTCTAAATTAAATGTGTACATTTTTTTTTCAAGATATACTGTTTTATTCCCTTGAATGTCTTTTTTAAATATTATTTGTTCCCAACTTGGCATATCTTGTACACTATAATATTACACACACACACACACACAATTAAAACTAGTTAAAGAAGAAATCCTAAAGCAATTACAGACAATAAAAGAAGCAGTCAGTTATGTGGAGCAGGGTTACAAAACTCTTCAAAAAGTCTAGACAAAAAATGGCTGAAAGAGCTTAGAAAACAATACTGACCATTTTTGTAGCTTCCTGAATACATTGAGTCTATACCTGTTGTTCCATTCTTTATTCCTTGATTAGCAACAGGTGGTGAGAACATCTGAAATGTAAAAAAAAAAAATATTGATAATAATATTCAATCACTTAGTAATGAAAACAACACAAATAATAAGGTAGAAAAGGCCAACCAATTTTTACATAAATATTTTTAACTCTATTCAATGTGTGCCAAGGAAGAAATTCAGTTGACAATAGGACAGCATTGGGGTCTGTTTTCTATCACAACTTCTCATGAATTTAGAGTAGATATTTTTATAAGAATTGTTTATTCAAGAGTTGATTGTAATATTCCTTTTAGACACTTCATTGGATATTCTGGAATAAAAAGACAACAGAAATGGAAAGGAAAAAAATCCATTGACATAAAATTCAAAATAGGCCACATTTCATCCAGACAAAACACTTTTTTTAAACATGCATTGACTATGGTTTACAAAATGAGCTTCAGTGAATCAACAATGCTGGTTTAAATTTTTATTAAAAAACTGGCTCATCTATATAAAATAATTTTTCTCTTTCAAAGCAATCACCAGAATAATTTCATCAAATACTTATTGGCAAGATACTTTATCATCTCAAAACATTTCACTAATTGCTTAAACATGATTAAAAACTTTGAGACTGGCTTCAAAGTACCACAAATATGAACCGTGTATTCCAGTGTCTAGAATTGTATAATGACTTACGCGCACACACACACACACACACACACAAATGATTAAAATAGTTCTTCATTGCTGTTTATTGTTAATCAGATTCATTATGATTTATTAAAAACAAAAAAATATTATCAAATATTAAGAAAGTGTGTTAAATACGGAGAGCATTTTAGATTGATACCATTCAAGAATAATCCACTTTCTTTCTTACAGGTATTTTTTCTCTAAGTGTGATAAGGATTTGACAATTCACTCACCAGAAAATGTTGGCTTTCCAATATTTTTCCTTTATCATATATATATATATATATATATATATATATATGTGTGTGTGTGTGTGTGTGTGTGTGTGTGTGCCCGCACATGGCCTAATGATTGTGTTTAGCAAGAAACAGACTGTCACCTCTGGGTGTTGACTTCAATGTCCACTTTTATATTTCCATATGCTCTATCCCTGATATTGAGCACTTTAACACATAAATATAGCACACCTTAAAACTATATGAAAAAATAAAAGGAAGGAGGAAAGATAATTTGAAAAAGATCTTTTTTGAATGCACAGATCTAAAATAATTTTTTTCCTTGTTTATGCTATATTATTTTGATACTGATCTAAAAGAATGGTCGAAAGATTAGTTCAAGACCTCAATTGAAGTCAGGTTGATAATTTTATCAGTGTTGCAAGAGAACAAAAATGAACTTCAAATAATTTATGCAAAATGAACATCATCTGAAATGGTTTTGTTCCAAGGTTTCTCAAAGTATGAAGGTATTTTTATAATTTTTCACTAATTTTGTTTATATAAAGATGGCAATGTCTTTAAGACAACATTGAAATGTTTCATGATGTTTATGAAGCCAGGACGTGAAATGACAAATTCTGTGAAAGAGTAGGTTATAATAATGATGATGATATATTTAAAAACCTAATAGCAACAAAATATACCATTTTTATGATGCATATAAACTAGTACTTCTTATAATTATCTTATTCAATCTCTCTTCAGAAATTTTTTTTTACAAATGCTAAAGCAACTGTCTTCAGGGAAGGTGAAGATAAATATATTTAATGCAGCTAGCTCATTAGGAACATGTATTATAATGCTCTCCTTAAGTCAAACTAGTGTCAAAGTTGAAAATGCACAGAAAACATTTACAATTGTCTGATTTTAGTTAAAATATACAGAAAGCGGAAATAAAGAGACTCATCTATCCTTTAGTGATTTCTGTTTAGAGCAGACAAATGAAATGTATAAATTTCAATACAGTTATCAATTTAATTAGCAGAAATGACCCCCCCCCCCCCCATAAAAGATGTACATTGAAATTCTGTTCACTTCTGAACATTATATGAAGTGCATGAGGAGGGGGAAAAAAAAAAAAAAAAAAAAGTGAGACAAAATCCAGTCAGGTTGCTTGTTCCCAACTGAAGCTAAATCCACATGCTTAAGGTATTTAGACACATGGCTATTTTTATCTACTTGACAGAAATACAATTGTATTTTATTGCAGTTACTCATAAAATTAGAGAACAGAAAAATATCATGCACATTCTCAGTGCTTAGTACTAAGAGAATACTATTGTAAATATGAGTTATGAAGGAGTTTTTCTGTTGACAAGTTCTGGGTAGAATTTTGATTAACCTTTGAGTGCATAAAGATCTCCGAGATAGAGGTCTGCTTTCCTTTTACTTTATTGACAATGCTTAAACTGTTGGACAAATGAACAAACTATTGATTTTCAGTTCTGTAAAGTGAGAAAAGGTAATTTTAAAGAGGGAATAATTTTTTTGGGCATATTTACTAGAGAGAAGCACACTATACACACCAATAGCCAAGATTGGGAAGCTTTCGTCACAAAGGATAATCAAATGTAAATGCAAATCAAGCACAAACAGTAAAAAGACAGGCTTATAAATTCATTAAAAATTATTAACTGTCTGATAGTAAAAGAGTTATTCAAAACATTTTCTCAGCCAATTGTTCATTTAGGGGAATCTGAAACCTTAGGCATACCTAATGAGAAAATAGTGGCAAATGCCAACAAAAACGTAATCCTTTCCATAAATATTATACAGTTAGTGAAAAGAGTGAAGAAATTTCCATTATGAAAATTATTTGTATAGAATTTATGAAAGAAAATATTAGTGTTAGAAAATGTTGTTGCCACTTATTGCTGGATATCAAAATAAAACTCCATGGAACACGTTATTTTACTCAACATTTTTAAAATCAAAAGAAATTCCAATAATTATTGAATATCAACATCTTCTATCCTTATGGCATTTATTTCAATTTCATATAATAAAGTTTAAAGAAAGATTTTTTACTTAGTCTTGTGACTGAACAATATTAAAAGATTTAAATATAATTTTCATGTTAAATCTTTTTTTTTTCTCAAGACATTGTTTAATGACTTTAGTTTTAATTTGCTAAATTTGGAAAACTTATGACTGCAGAAGAAACTAAAATTTTATAAGGCAGAAGTAAATAACGCCCTTCCCATATTCCCCAAATAATTTAAATACTTTCTGATACCCATACTATGCGAATTTGAATTACCGATAATATTTAGGTTACTAGATGTGATATCTCAATAATATATGAACCACACATCTTTAAACTTTGACCAATTTTGATAGTTAAAATGCCATCTATATAATAAATGTGAGTGTCAGTGTGTCAGGCTTTTTCAACTCTACTTCTAAAGGCTGTAGCCCAACACATCATCCCATTTTGGAATCAGGCTGACTGTGAGGAAATTAAAAACATTCAGATCCGGACTTGCAATCCTGAAGTTTTGGATTCCCAGGTTTTCATTACTGCAATTGTTTTCGGCGATTTTTTTCCATGATTTTTTTTGTACGATAATTTTTATAACTTGGAAATAAATTTGGGAATAATCAAAATTAATTGCAAAATCCAGTCAAAAGTCACCCATGAAATAAAAATAATTGTTTGTACAGAAAGTAAGGACCTACATACATCAAATCGTCTTCAAATTAAGTGGCGGCAGAAGAATTATCGTTGAACATCTAAAAGGTAAGCATAAATGTTAGTGCAATACTTAAATGCAGTGATCAATTTTGAGTTCTTTTGTAGTTTATTGTTGCCTATTGCACCCACTCTTTCCTACCTTTTGTGATGAAGGTCCAATTAAGAGCCCTCTGCAGAACCTAACTTAAATGCTGCCTGATAAGGTGGCTTTTAAGCTAGTCAATTTATATCCCACACACCTTTAGAATAATCATTAAATAAATCTGTTATGTAATCAGGGTCTGTTAATGGTTATTTTATTTTTAAAAGATTTTCTAGTAACAGGGTTTAAAAATTTTATATTTTGACCTAGCTAAACAAATTACCTTTTAAAAAGAACTTAGTTAAAATATTTGGCCCAAATCATGAAACTAAAATAAAAAAAGGAATCTAAAATTTTCAAGAGAATCCTATCATAGGATTTGCATTAATGGAACCTCTGCAATACAAAAGAACTGTTGAGCAGCAGTTCTAAGTAGAAGGCAATGCCTTAATACAAAGTGGGGTAGGAATCTAAAAGGTCACAACAAATATGAGGCAGTCCTATATATTAGAAAAAAACAAATTTAATAGGTTGAAGAATTACAACTGTAATAAGTAGAAATTTGTACCTAAAGAAAAAGAAAAATGCTAACATTTGTCAATGGCTGTCCATTTTCACTTAAAACATGAAATTAACAACATAAAATTTCTACTTTTGACTTGCATAACCTAAAATTAGTGCAAAAGTCATCAATTTGAACTGAAAACTGATTAGTAAAATTCCTTCAGGGATTTTTATATTTATTATTATTATTATTTTTAGGTTTATTCCAAAATTTGATAGTCGTCAACAAGAAAAAAATAAGGTGAAAGTTTACAATATAAATTGCCTACAGCAATAAATAACAATGAAAAAATACAAAAAGTGAAGTTCAAAAACAGGAAATTAAAGCTTACTTTTCTATTTTTCAATGTTTTTCATCTTGAAAAAAAAAAAGAAAAAGAAAAAAAATGCTTTTGTATTTTTGGCCTACTTGGCATCCAAATGAAGGATTAATAAACTGAAATAATTAATTTTAAAACGTCATAAAGTAACAAAATATTCCAGACCAAACTAAAATTCATTTTTTGCTCTTTTAAAAAGGGTCTAACATACAATTATTGAGTCTGTACCCAACAAACAAGTTTATGATGATAGCATAAGTCATTTGGGTTTTCATGTTTTGTTTTTTTTTCTTTTCATGTGAGTAGAGATTTTCACAGAAATTTTCAGACTCAAACTGCAGTTTCTTTTTCTTCTGATGATAAATCAAACTGTGGACTAAGACAGACCCTAACTTGAAACTTTCTTGTGTAATTAACTACACAAAGGTAGAAAAATAATACAGAAGAAAAAAAATCAGCAAACAAAAACAGTGTAATGAATTTGTGTTCTTTATTGCAACAAACCTATTTTAAAAAATCTTATCAGATGTTCTTAAAAAACGTGTCTACATTGTTTTTTTTCTGTGAAAAGAACCAGTTTGCCTGACTAATTACAAAATTATATTTATTTCTCACTTTGAATAAAAAAAAAGCCCATGACTCTTGTGACAGGTTTAAAATCTAAGCACCTTTTAATGCAGGAATAATATATATATCTATTTTTTTTAATTAGATGTTTAAGACTGCATTCAGAAAATATTTATTTTTTTTTTTTTTTTAAATATGTAACTGCAAAATCCATTTTCTATTTAGATAATTAACTCAAGAGAAATCTTTAGTAAAATATCTTCATTATGTCCATATTTTGTACACTTAATGCTTTATTTCTTCTTACTGCTGAGCTGGTCCAATATTATGAAAGGATGTAACAATTTGTTTCTGGTTTTTCTGCAATGATTTGCTTTATATTCAAATGACCAAATTGAGTTTTGGTAAAAATACAAACAATGAAGCTGCTCAAAGATGATTCCACATTATAGTTTTCATTATCTGAGAGAGAAAAACAATATATGCATTAATATCCGTGCTGTATGAGTATAGAAGCATGTGCTATAGGTCAAGTGCTGGTCCCTGGGAAGAAAATATCAGAAAGAATAGGGAAATGGCTCAGAAACAGAGCTTGAGATTAATGTCATCATGAATTATGATAGCACATTATGCTGGGAAGATACAACTTTTAGCTCTATTATATATCTATTCTAAAACCAACTAATTTCTTAAAATAAAATTCTTACTTCTCATGAAGGCTTTTGATAAATGGGTGTACACACACACACACACACACACACACACACACACACACACACACACAAAAAGAGCTTCTTTGGAAACTGGTGAATAAAAATATAAAAATTGAAGAATGAAGCTTTTGGAATTTAGATATTTGTAATATTATCTTTCAATGTCAAAAATATTAAGATCTAATTATAAGAACTAATTTTGCTTTAATAAACAATGCAAGAAAATTATTTCTCTATCAATTTTAGGTTAAAAAATTTGATTTAACCTATAACAAACAACATTCACATGTTAAGTTTTTTGCTTATCATAATCTAAACTAAAAATACAAGGGAAAATTTAAAAAATGATAAAGAAGAATTTAGTCATAATGCAAGGCAGGTAATTGTAAAAAAATTCTTTAAAGTCTTTATCAAAATCGTTTTTGATTGAATATATTTATATTCCTTATATAAAAATTGAATGCACAGAGCCCAACATTAAAATATGATGAAAATTACTGTGTATGAAAATAATATTTCTGTGTAAAATTATTCAAGGTGATTTAATCAAAATGTTTAAATGAAAATAAAGTTGTCTTTATAAAAATTCAAAAAAATTCATTTCTCTATCAATTCATTTTAAAAAATAAATTAAAATTTTTTTTTTTACAACCTACACTACTTGCATTAAATATACATAAATGAAGTTTGAATAGATAAAAAAAATGTTTTGATTTTGGGACAGTTTAACATTTTTTCAAGATGATTCCAGTGCAATAGAATAAGGTGAAAAAAATCATTAATAAGAACAAATCTAATTTGCTCTTTTTTCTAGACTTACATCAAACATACATACAGACACTACACACTTCGTTTCCTTACAAAATCACAAATACATTGTAGTTCTATAGCTCAACTTGTCTTTGAAGTTACCAATGCTTTTCTTTAGGACTATAAATTAAAGATCTTAACTCAGGCCTCTGCCCAAATTATAGTTTGAGGTAAGGTCCCCATAAATGTTTAATAACAGTAAATGAAAGGATTGCCTAGTGTTTCACTAGCAGACACAAGTTTGCAATAAGCTGTGATAGTTGAAGGACAGAATGTTCATGAATAATTTTAACATTGTTTTTAGAAAAACGAAACCATGCAAAATAATGTTTTCCTTTCATTACTGTTTTTGTATCTGCTGCTATTACCTGAAATATCAATTTTCCAGCTGAACTGAAAATTTATTAGTGATCCAGCTTTAACTTTTTCCTTTGCATTACTTCATACATTTCATTCTTTGCAACCATTTTCTTTGTATGGTTTAGTTCAATGACCTTATGTCTACATGAAGGGGAGAATTGCAAAGAAAGCAACTCAATCAACATCAATTTAAACCAATAAATGAAGGTAAATTTTGTAGACAGGAAAAAGCATGAAAAAATTGGTTACATATATGCAACATTAGAAAACATTCAAGTAACACTTTATTCAACTGGGTATTGAGTGCACATCATCATTGAGATGATATATAAGATCATAAAAACAAATGGTAAAATGTTAAATCAACAGAAGCAAGAAGAAAACACAAGAAACTAAAAATGATTCAAGTTGTCATTAAAAAATAATAAAAAAAAATAGATGTCTCTATATTTAAAAATTAACTGGCAAATTAATTGCTATAAAATCAATCTGGTAAAATTGTTAATGTTATTTTACATGTTTCTTATACAGAATTTTATATACGTCCCAAAAGAGGTCATCAATTGTTGATATAGTCTTGAATTTGTACGTACACACACACAAATTATGAAGCAGTTAATGACCAGTGCTAACAATACTATGTGAAGATATTGAAATGTTTATGAAATTTTTTTTTATAGAGGTGATCGCCATAAAATATATAGTAAGTTTGAAATGGCACCTAACAAACTGTTAGCTAGTCTTGCTATGGAATCCATTTCTCAATAAATGCTACATTATTGTGACCTTGTATAATGTCTAATATATTTTCAGTTGAAAAAGAGGTTTTCAGCTTCACACTGAAATAAGGTCTATTCTCCTTTCAACCCAGATTTGAGATTTTATAGCAAAAAGTAATATTTGTAATCTTAATATTAGAAATGCTTTATAAATTGTATCAATTACTTAGAGGCTATTTCAAAAGAGAGCATAGTAAATATATCAGACTATGGTATTGTCAAAGATCTATTTCATTCAAATGAGTTTGATTAAAATAAAAACAGATACAGTTCTCCCTCCCAGTGGGAGAAAGATTAGTTGATCAAATGACACAAGAAACAAGTAAACAGACCAAAGGGGGAATCTGTTTTCACTTCAATGAATGATAAATTTTTCAACTGATAAAAAAAGATATTGATTCTTCAAGAGATAAGAATCGCTTTAATTGACCCATTTATCAAATTCATAATATTTATGAGGCTTTTTAACTAGACAGGTTGGAATTAAAATAGTAATCCCCATTTTCAAAAACAACAGCACAGTGTTTAGTCTATATCTTTACTTTTATTTAATAAAAAAAATAAATAAACAAACAAAAACAATATCTGTAATGAAACTACAAAATGGTAACACGAAAACAAGACACTAATAAGCAGTGTAGTGCAAAGAAAGTAATTTGAAGAAAAAGGATCAAAATTGGCATCTTTTGACACAAGAACTGATTCAGAGGCATGTGGAATGAAATGTTTAATTGAATTACTTTAAAGGAATATTTAAATAGGAAAAACTCTAAGAGATGCTTCCACCTGTCAGCCGAGAAAAGTATTTCATTTACTATTTTGTTTGAAATAAAAAAGTAAAATGGTAAATTTAAAAGAACAAAAATTCAAAATGACAGGTAAAGTTCCTTGGTTGATGTTAGAAATTTATTAAAATGTTGTTCACATATGGTGTAGAATAGCAAGAAAAACAAAAAACAAGAACCTTGTCATCAGAGTTGATTCATAAAACAAACCAAAAAGCATTAAGATTGATGAATGAACAATACATGTGAATAATAGTTATTTTGCAGGAATGCCACAGGACTTCATTTAATTAGTAGGCTGTTGCCTTTGTCAGTAATGGATGTAATCAATGAAATTGTCACAAATAAAGTCAAATCCACTTCAACTGTCTTTTATGAATTACAAAACAGTTAAATTATTAGCAAATAGATTTTTCTTTTAAAGGGCCTTTTCAAATATTAATCTAATTTCTTAAAACTATTTTTCTCTTGTTTCTGCTATAAAGTCTTTGCCTAAATGGGAACTTACAACTGATATAAGAGTGGCTAAAAATAGTTTCCAATTGTCCCTGATACAAATAAGCAACACTTAAATTAGCAAGAGAGGAAAAAAGTTTTCCATATATACTCCTATGTTCCGCTTGATCAAGCTGAACAAAGAATCAATTGATTAAATTGTTGCCCTAAAAAGTATTTCTGAGAAAGTCACAAGCAACAAAAGAAAACGTATCACCTCAAGAGCTATATTTAGTAACAAATTTTTACAAAAGATGGCAACGTAAAGGAAACCAGGAAATCTAAACCCACAACCAGTAATAGGAAACATGTGGAAAAGATGTACGTGCACACACACACACACACACACACACACACACACACACACACAGGTCTTAAAAGATGTATTACAATTTCTTTAGTAATATTTGCATATATCAAAAATTTTAAAAATATAAATAAATTTAAAAAAAATAAATAAATAAAAACAGGCACTTGTATTGTCTTGCAAACTTTACATTTAAAATCATCATAAACTAAAGTGAGAAGATTTGTCCAAACCCGGGCAAAGATAACTTACAAAATTAAAGTCATTAAAAGATGAATACATTTTTCTCACACGTCAATTTCCAAACTTGCAATTCTCAAATCGCCAGACATTCAATGTTGCTTCCCTTTGGTGATCTCAGGACAACTGCTATTTCTGACTGGCTACAGCTGGAAGCTGAAGATTATTTTTACCAAAACTAGAAAACAAGAAAAATAAGTTCACTGCAAGAAAACGTTAGAAAAGGAAATGATTAAAAAATCTTACAGCCTAGAAGTAAGGAAAAAAGAGAGACCAAAGTAGAAACAAGTTCCAATAGGAATTACACATAAATTATTCACCTGCAACCAAATGACAAACTATTTGTCAATAACTTGGCCAACATAGATGTATACTATTCAACTGGCTGCTCAATGAGAAGTAAGAGTAAAGTCATTTCATAGATCTGGACTTCCTTTTACTTAGGCAACCAAAGATTTCAGAAATAGTAATGTAAGGATTAAATGGGCAGTAGTAAATGGATGCAACTGCTTTAACAGTAAAACAATTAGTTCTAAAAAGTTAAACATATCTACAAAAGTTATACAGAATCTACATTTTATTAGAAGCTTTGGATTAATTGTATTTTAAGTGAGGTGAAATGATCCCAAATGATCACTTGACATTCTGATTAGTCAAAGCTTTACAAGAAAACTGCAAACATCTGAAAAGAGTTTGAAAATAGGAATAAATATATTTCCACACCCTTTTGAGAAATAGAACATTTTAAGAACAAAATTATTTTTTTACAAAGTGCCAATTACAATAAAGAAAGTGATATCAATATTGATGATTCTGTTGAATGAACAAAGTGTTCACTATTGAAAAAAGCTATTTTAAGATTGGTTTTTTTTTTATAAAAAATAATTGACCAATCTTGAAAAATAGTCTTCACAATTTTAAATAATGAGAAATCTACTGCAGTTGCTGGTAAGTTCAATGACACAGAAAAATAATCTGTCAACTTCTGCTTTGAAAGAGTTAAGCATATATAAAATGCACATTTCCTTCTCCATGTGAATAATCCTCATCTGATACACATGATTGGAAATAATTTTGTAATCTTCAGCCACTCAATGATGTTACTAAGAGGAAAAATTACACACATACATACGAATAGCTGATTCAGTCTATTGCAAAGGAAATGATGTTATGTAAAGTAAAGTGTGAAGAATGAGAATGGATGTTGAGAAGATGGTCCTTTATCAATCAGTAACTGGCCAGCTGTGAAACCAAAGATCCCAATTTGGAGGGAAAGGCTCTGAAGGTCACACAAGCAATGATTGATCTTTGCTCAGTCATACAAAAGGTGAAAGGTTCTTGCAAGATGCACAAATCATTTCAAATGATTTGTGATTTTCCCCAAACTCTGCTCCATCCATCTGAAGCCTTTTCCTGCTTTTTTTCTTTTTATCTTTGCTGGCTGGCTCCATGCTTTCAACACTTCATCTGTCATTGTTACAAGTTGATTTGTATTTGGAAACAGCAGAAGCAAGGGGGGAAGAAAAAAAGTACAAATTCTTCCAATGAACCAAATTTATAAAATTGTCTTGTTATTTATTTTTAACAGTCAAAGGTCATTTATAACTAATATTCTCTTTCAAATATTGTATTCAATTGACATCAATTACAAAAAATATTGCGACTAAGTCTGCTAATTGGTCAAATCAGATTACACTAATTATAAGCTGGAGGTCTGCTTATGTAAGAGAGAAATAAAAGGGATGAGTTCAGGTAGGAAAAGGAAAGAGTTGAAATGAGAGAGTATATTATATATATATATATAGGAAAGAAAGAAAAAAAGAATAAATAGACTTCTGCATCCAAGGGCCATTTGAGAATTACTCTATTAACAATATCTTTTCAAATGTAGAGTTGACAATTATATATCAGTTAAAGCACAACATCATATCAAATATTTGATTCAACCAGTTGTGCACACACTGGTATAACATTTGGCCAAGCATCGAAAGCACAAGGGAACATATGTAAGTGTCAAGTTGACGTGATTCAGAAAGAAGTCGCAATTTCTAAACTGGAACAGCAAGTATCAACTTTACTAATTAGCTTCTTACATTAGAGTTACAAATATACAACGTATATTCATACTTGAAAGCATTCACGTTGGTAATACACAGAATTGACAATTGTAGAACTTTTAATCCTGATATATTTGGGACAATCCAGAATATCCTTTACTCAAAAAGAAGAAATAGTCCAAAGGAAATGAAAATGCGTTGAATGCATCTTGAAGAAATCAATGTAGATATAGACGGATAAAAAAATCAGAACTACCATGAAAACGTATTAAAAAAGTGTTACCTTAGCAAAATTAATCAACAGAAGATGGTAAGAACACCAAAGACATGCCAATAAGAGGTTGCCAGCTCTAAATTTTGCTTTGAGGTAAATGCAGACTAAAATAGACATCTTTCTAAAATGTAAGAAAATGTCCCCCTCAAAAAAAGTAGATATTTGTTTAATTTGAATGGTACAATTCTGGATATGTTTAGTACAAGAATCAAATGATTAATAGAAAAAGTATCACAAAACTATCAACAAAATCAAGTTTTACAATTTACCACGAAAAGAACTAACATCTAAACTTTGAAATAAGGAGTCTTTCAGCTGAAAAGCAAAACATGAAGTGGTTAATTCTTGCTAGATTAAACCTTTCTGCATGAAACGGGATCATTTCAATAAAATGTTAGAAAAAATGAAACCAACTGCAACGAGAACATGAACAAGGAATTCCTCTGCCATAAGGATTTACTAATTTATAATTTCGATCAGTATTGCACTCATTAGTTTAAAAATCTGATATATGAAAAATTAAACCATGACAGAATCTGTCATTTCTTACAAACAAAACAGAATATACATTTCCATGGAAGAACTCTCAACAGTTGAAATACTTTAAACTTCACAGAAACAAGTAAATTTTTAACCACACTTTCACCTCAACTGTTATTTAATGAAAGTAAAAAAAAATCAACCACAAGTTGATTCAAATTTAAACTAACACTTGCATTATGAGTAAAAAGTAAATTTGATACAAATGGATCTAAAATTAAGGCATACAAAACTGATTTCAGGCATAAATTATTTTAACATTATTGCCATGAAATGAAAATGTGTTTATTAAATCAGTGCTTACAACATTTAAACAGATATTGGCAGCTTTTGAAATAAAGAGTAGTTTTCAGTTTTCTTGCTTTTTCTTCCTCAACTGTCAACCTAAACCAAAGCACAGACATATAAAGACACACTAGATCACAGTTATATCAATTCAACCTGGAAAAAAGGCTTTTTGTAATGAGTATTCACATAATGTTCTATTCTAAATGTTCCATAGCCATTGCGAAGTTTTTCCACCACTTTGTTAAGGCAATCTCTTATTTGGGCTCAGAATAATGACTTAGTACCTGGAAATCTTGATTATTTTGTATGATTGTAAAAACCAGACAATAACACCTGTTGCATTTACATGAGTGAGTCATAGCATTCCCTGGTGTCTGCAGCTTGTTCAAGGTACAAAATCCATATTAAGCATCAGACCCTGTGTCACATTTTGCACTGGCAGGCTTGCAAAATTTAAGTAAAAAGTGCTTTTTGCACTTCTTGGGATGAAAATCAGGGAAATGGTTTTTAAAAATCATAGTAGTTGATAAATCTCCCAATAATAGTTTGGTAAAAAACAAGTTACTTTTATGGGTCTGAGAGGATTCACAAAAAGCAACTCATACAATACAGATAAAACTAACAAAGGTATTTGGTGGCTAAGAAGCTTCTTTTGTAAGCTAAATTAAAGTCTTTTTTTATATATTAACTTTAATCAACAACATATTGACATTTTTGTTTGATCATAGTCTTGCCATTTTTCAAGTCAATTTTTCAACCACCCAAACATCTTTCTCAACAAAAAACTAACTTCTCAATGGGCTTCTTGCAGTCTTCCAAAAAAACTGAAACTGTTTCCATTAAAAGAATTATTTAAACACAGCAATAAATAGTAAAAGGTAATATCTGGTGGTTAAAGCAGATAAATAAAAATACTCGCCAGCTAAATTGCAACAATTTTTACCTGGTGAAACATGTAGTCTAATGCAATGTTACTATCTTTCTCTTAGATAATTCTACATGCTTTTTATTGATCGCTACCCTAAAATAATCTGATTAGGTGCAGTAGTTGTTAAAATAGTTTGATTCTCTTGAATGAGTTCAGAGTAGATCCATGACATCTTTAGATGAACACCAGCTACTTTTTTTAACATTTTTTACTTTATTCTAAAATCTTTCATTTCATGTTGCTAAAAAAGTATTCATATTTTCTAAGTGCCACAATGTCTTTAAAATTTTTTTATAATGTTTAATTTGAAATGTAGTCATATTCCCCCCCCCCACCTATGCAGACTCGGTGCTAGTGATTTTTCAACAAATATGTTTGCTATGTACTGTATCATATAATACTGAGTATTCTCATGTTTTGATTGCTGTCTACCTGACTGTTGAGTATTGTTAAGAAAGAAATCTTTCATAAACTACAAACCACTTTTGACAAGTTTACCATAAACTGCATGATTATATGACAACTGTTATAATAAAATCAATAGTAATCATTTTATATGATTTTAGTTCCTACTAAATACTCCTAATAACATCAAATGACAAAAACAGAACTTTTTGACCATATTTGATAAATTTAAATTTGGATTTTTATCACTTTGTACATATACAAGAGTATTTTAAATTTGTTTCTTAAATTATAATTTTGTTTTTAACTGTAAGAAGAAATATAATCTATGACTGTCAAGCAAATAAAAATATTTAGAATCAAAGGTTAAATATAACATTTTAAAGCTACTTTCATTTTACAAAACATTTAAATATCTTTACACTTATTTTGGAAAAAATAAATAAACCAAAACTGACTTTTCAAGGTCAGTATTATTTAGGAAAACTTTTAGCAAGACAATTAGCAGACTTCCCCGAATAGATAAACTTTGCATTGATTGTTCTAAAAAAAAAAAAAAAAAAAAAGTTGCTTTCTGCTCTCATGGAAAAATGCTTACATTAACCATCTTCAATACTAATAAGAAGACTTGTATGATATATCAATTATTTTTTTTTAAAAGAATAGAATATGCATTGAAAATTTACTCCAACTCCAGTTCTTAACTGATGGAGATGGGTTTGGAAAAAGAGAATAGAAGAGGAATCAATGGATATGCTTACTTGTGGATACATCCTAATGGTAACACATGAATGATAATGACATGTGACGTAGAGACAAGAAAAGGACCAATAAGAGATGAACAGTCAAATGAACCAAGAAACAGCAATAAGTTATTTTTGTTTTTTGGGGCTTTTCACCATTTCTAAGTCTTTATAGATATGATAATTCTAGGGATGGAACCTAAATAACCTTTATGTTTGCAATGAACGGATGAGAAAAAAAATATTTAATAGAGTCGACATTGTATAAAATAAAATCATATCCATAGATTTTTGTTAAATTCTGCTTGTTGAACACTGCACATTTTACAATTCAAAGTTGGGGATAATTTCTTTGAAATAACAATTACAATGATACACCATAAATGGACATCCCAAAAACTATGAACAGTGGCTGCAAAGCAATGCTGTTTCTGTTGTAACTATAAATCATTAATTGATGACATGTGGCTTACAAGCCCAAGGCATATAGATGATTGGAAGAGTTGTTCAACTCTACAAACCAAGCATACAGTGGCAAACAAAAAAGTTTGTTCTACTCTTTAGGTTGAAACAAGATAACTTTATTAGTGGCTAACAATAGAAGAGATTATAGAAGTTACACTTTTTATTTTTGAGAAGGTTAGAGAAAAGTGGGTGGCAACTAACACCAAAAGGAAACATTTGGTAGAAAGGCAATGAATTTTGTTTGTAAAGATATTCAACATTTATATTTCAATTATATCAATTTGTTAAACTAATGCCATAATGCTATCCATCATCAATTTCTTGACATTTGGCAAGAAAGAAAAAAAGTTCATAAAAACATAGTAATTTGAGTTGTAATACAAAAGATAAAAAACGAAAAAGTGATTAAAAAAAAAAGAAAATAAAGAATAGCCTTTGAGATAAAACTTTAATCCTCTCATTGTCAACTGAGTAACTTGATATGCATGTGGAATTTAAAATATGGTTGAAAGTAGAGATAAATACTCGTTTATGAAGAATATAGGTAAAAGTAAAACAAGTGGTGATGAAGTCAGCCAAGATAAATAACTTTCTAAATGGGGAAACTTTTTAGCAATAACTAGAACAAGCCTTATCCCAGTACCCACATTGGCATGAATACAATTACTGGAAACGTTGAAAAAAAAAAAGAAAAAAAGAAGCATATTGACTATATTATAAAGTAAATAAATGGAAGATACACAACTTTTCATCTTATTTATAAACTAACAATTAAGATCTATAACTTCTGGTGCTAGGTAGAAGATATGCTATGATAAATGACCTTAGAAATAATTTCTTATCTATACATATATAAAGGACACTTGTGTGTGTGTGTGTGTGTGTGTGTGTGTGTGTGTGTGTCTGGCTAAAAAAAAAACAAAAAACAAAAAAAAAAAAACAACAAACAAACAAAAAAAAGTTATGACAAAGTAAATATATATATATATATATATATACACACAGACTCATTATCATCCAAGCCAACTTTTGTAAAAAAAAAATCATCATGTGATTTGTATTTATAAAGATATTTTAAAATTAAAATGCATTAGAATGCATTTGAAATTATCTGAATTAAAAAGTAAAAATGAACAGTATAATCCTTATTCCAGATTAGGATTACCATTCGTTTTAACTTTTTAATTCTGTTAAATGCTATACATGTACAGATTTTCTATTTTCTTAAATTTATTTTCAAGATATAGTAAATAAAAGTGTAACTTTAAAAAAATAAATATTAAAACAACAAAGTAAATTTAAAAGAAGAATATTGAATACAATTATGTGACAAAGTTTAATACTTATTTATTCCAATGTGTGTGTGTGTGTGTGTGTGTGTGTGTGTGTGTGTGTGTGTGTGTGTGTGTGTGTGTGTGTCTAGCTACAAAATAAATAAAAAGACTCAGTATCACCCTAAAGGGTAGTTGTTTGTATGCACGTATATTATTGACTTATTAATATTGTTCAGGCATCTTATGGAAAATAATTCTTTTATTTTTTTATTCAATCTTTAAAAAATAACTAACATAAAAAAGTAAATAATTTTCAATTAAGTTTTATTAAAGCAAAAAATTATAGTGAGCCTTATTTTTTGAAAATTAATTTGAATAAAATATAGTTCAATTCGTAAACAATATTCAACACTACTAATATTGACTATAAATAATGTCTGTCTCTGCTAATTCTTATTTAACTAAAGTTTTTCTTTTCAAATACAATTACTTGAAATTTAAATATAACTGCTTTTCAAAACTAAATTCTCAATTGCTTCTACTCTCTAAAGATAGTAATTAATGTTTAAAAGTAAAACTTTATTTGCTTTAAAAAGTCTAAATTCCCCTCTAAAATAAATAGTAAATAATTATTTTTCGAAGTAAAGCTTGCTATAGTTTTTGCTTGAAGAAATGATCAAATTAAACATAAGATAAATATATATTAATTTAAGTTTTTTTACTTTTTTATTAATAATAATTTGAACAAAAGGTCAATGAACTTTTATCTGTTTGATTTGTTTGAAAACATTAACAGAGTATTTATGTTGGTATTTAAATTGAAAAATAAAGTGTCTTTTTGAGTAAGCAATGCTGAGTATCCCCATTAGTCAATGAGAGAGAGAGAAAAAGAAATATTATTAGTTCCCTTATTCCTTTCAAGAAAATTGCTAGTAAAGGTACAAACCAAAAACCAGATTTTTTTTTGTTTTGAGTTATGGCAGGATTAGTCAATATGTCAGTCAATTAAAAAAAAAAAAAAATTTCAACAAGTATCACCATCTTTGTTCTAAAACCATTTTATTTTAACCACAGAAAATTTTATTGAAGTATAGAAAGAATTTGCTCCGAAATAACCATTTTCAACCTTAAAATGAAAAAAATGGTTTGCACTGTCCAACCTTGTACACCTAAGATAATGCCAAATTCTAATGATTCCTCCACTTCAAAATTACTTTTAACAAGCAAAAGATAAAGAATGCAAAAGAAATTGGGAGACTTTATTTTATAGCAGTGGTTCTGAAATATTTTTAAATCATGATGCCTTTAACACAAGGATTTTTTCATAGCATAATTGAATGACTACATGGTTTGCTTAGTTACACAAAAAAGTCAGGAAGCAGCTAAATAAATTTAAAAGAAAAGTTTTAAACTTCTTTGTGTCATTCATTTTTAAGAAAAAGTAAATTTTATAAAGAAAGTGTATCATCAGTTTACAACAGGTACCTACACTAATTCATTGAAGGAGGATCATATCGCGATGAAAAAAAAAAACAAAACAAAAAAAAAACACGCCAAAACTTGATAAAAACAGTTATTATTAAGAGGATAGACTGAAGTATATGCTTTATTATTTTATTAAAATTTTTAATCCTTTCTACCAAATTCGAAAGGTTAAAAATATTGTTTTTCTTGTATTGAAAAATTAGAAAATTTGTCTTTAAATTTTCTATAGTTATCACTCTTACTTTCTGATAATGTTGTGCATAGTCATCCACATGTACAAAAAATTGTCATGTTTATACACATACAAAAAAAAATTTCAAAATTCTTTTAAAACATTGGTGTTTGATGATTTGTACTAAGTTTATGATTAGTAACTATAGATTTTACATCTAAAAGGTTGTAATTAATACAGAATTTTAAAAGATTTAAAACTTAAATTCTTTTAAATAAAATTTAAAAAATGCAAACAATTCTTGTAAAAAATTACTATTCATTGAAAAAACATTTTTCTTCAGACAACACTGTCCTTAATATATCATATTTATAAAAGCAATTAAAGGCTTTTCTAAATTAAATAATGTCTTAATTTTATTGCATTTTTTATTTTATGATTCACCACAAACTTTCAGTAAATGGTCTGTTTTACAAAAACAATGATCATTTAAATTCTTCAAAGAGAACTGCTTTTACCAAATATGAAGGGGGATAAATTTAAATAGATATTAAGTAAAAACTGTATTTACTAATCATATATGGAAAAGCTTAGATAAATTCATTGAAAACCAGTCTTTTAAAAAAAAACAATTTTGAATTTTTGTTGTATGTGTATAAATATGCTGATTTTTGTAGATATGAATGACCATACACAACATCAAAAAATAAGAGTGATACCATACTAAATTTAAGCCAAAGTATCTAAAATTCAATAAAACATCAGAAATATTTTCAAAGAATTTCATTTTATTATTTTCACAAATGAATTACTGTTTTGTATAAAAAGATTCTGAATCCCTCCTCCATCAATTATATAAGCTTCAAAATAATATATAGATGTGTCCAGAACATTGACTACTGAAAAAAAGCAAAGTGGGGGCAATCAATTAACAAGATCAATGTTTTTAAATTTTTCCCCACTTTGTATTTTTTTTATAGCAGCACTTTCTTAAAATAATTAAAAAGACCTGATTTGGTACAGTTAAATATTTCATAACATTAAATAGTAAAACAATTTTTTTACTGCATTTACTTTTAATATTTCATATTCCTATTAATATAAAAAAATGTTTCATAAAGAAATAAAAAATATATTCCTATCTTATTTGTTATAGAAAGTTTAAAAATGATTATTTTTAAGCAAATGAAATCAGATTCTGTATTTTGGCAGTTTTCTTATTTAATTAAATTTGAGGGTTTTTTTCCCTTCTAAAACTAGATTTGAGGGAGGTAACTTTTGTTGTTTGATTTATGAAGTTGTTAATAGTTTTAATATACTTTGCTATGTTCAAAGGTGTTTTTCAGTGTATTTTAAAAGTAATATTTTCCCAAAATTCTGTTAACTAAGAATAATCTTACTAACTTTCTTTGAAACTAATATCTAGGACAGAGATTCAATTAAAAAAAAATACTTAAATTTAATCATTTTTCATTGAAATAGTTGATCAATGAATGTTTTAAAAAATGTTTTAAAGCCTTAGTTAAATGTGTAAAATTAGGCACCTTCATTTTTTTTTGGCAGAAAAACAGCACAGCATAATGAAAAAGGCCACAAACTTAATAAAAAAAACAAGGTTTCATTGTCAAAATGTTTTTGTTATTAAGATGAAAGACCAAAGTATTTTTTGAAATTTTTTAATCCTTTCTAGCACATTCGAAATTTTCATTCAATATCTTGTTTTGTTTATGTCATCAGGGGACATAATAATTACAAAGATTTTTTGGTTTGGAAATTCTTGCAAAAATCAAATAAAAGTCGGATTTTAATGAAACTTATAGGACTTGTTCACAAATGTATGAAATTATTTTTGAAACTTTTCGTTTTGGAAAATCTTGGTTTAAAAAAAAAAAATTTATATATTTATATATATATATATATATATATATATATATATATATATTGCATATGTTAAAAGAAAAAATTATATATATATATATATGCAAATCCAAAATATATTGGATTTTGTAAATATATATATATATATATATTTAAAAATCCAAAATTGAAAATATTAATAAACGTTATTTTACTATTCTATTTTTAAAATTATTTTTTATTTTTTCATTTTAATTCTTCCCTTTTTCCATCTATGATAGCCTAAACATGTCATTATTATGAAAAGGTCACGTACTTGGATTGAAGAAAATAGAAAAATATTTTTTAGCTAATGTTAATGAAAGTTTACTAGCTATTAATGATTAAACAATATTTTAATTATTCTAAAAAAAATTTCCAGATGAATGTGTTAATTTTCTTGCTTGCTTATGTTTATTTTAATTCCATCTGTTATTAAATTTTAAAATTAATTTAAAATTTTATAGTACTTTGAATTTTAAAATTTTTTCATAAAGCATCTTCAAATGTAACTAAAAGTCAATAAAATATTATATAATTGCTGAATACATGTTAATTTGTAAAAATTACTAGGTAGTTAAAAACGAAAAAATGCGTTCACTTAGAGTTCATCAATTTATGTCAATTCTGGTCATCCATACTAGCTGTCATCGCCTCAGAACTAATCTATACACCAATAAAGATCAAAGAAAATAGGACCCATCATAAAGAAATGCTTGAATATTACTTTATGCTATAAGTAAGTAATTTTTATTTCAAATCAGATTAATTTAACTTTAAATTTGCTAATTTTACTCAAATAACATGTTCAAATACATATTTTATTTTGTAAAATTTTAAAAACTGATCAGAAATTTGTAAACAAAACAAAATTAAGATTAAGAAGATGGCCGCTTTTAAGAAAATTTTCTTAACTTGGCCAAACAGTTGAGATTCCGATCTATATAATTTTTATTTGAAATACACCAGAATATTTTACTTACTAGAAATAGTAAATTTATCATTTAGCTTTCAGTTAAAGCTAAAATGAAATCTTCAAGAACGCTTTTTCATTTTTAAAAATTAATTTTAATTCTTAGGTATTGAAAATTTATACCGAATTAGTGAAAGTACCTTTGTAAAATTGTCTTATTTTTTATAGGCTATTATCTTTCAAATACAACAAAAATGTTGCTAAAAAAGGGGAAATTTATATTGTTTTTTTTTTAGCTCAAATTTTGGCAGTACCTAAAAATAATGCTGCCTTTCTTTCAATCCAGTAAGCAACATTCTGAGAGAAAGAGAAGAAAACAGAAACGAGATTACAAAATTATACATATATGAGAGAGAGAAAGAGAGAAAAACTAATGTCTTTTTTTTTTCTTCTGTAAAACTTTTTCTCTTAGTTACTTGGTTCTCATGGTAAAAGAAAAGTAGGTATTTGAATTAAAAAGTCAAAATAAGGATCAAAGAAAATAGGAACAGCTTTATCTGACCAGATACAAGCTCTAAGTCTATTTAAATAGCAGACTGAAATAAATAAAAAATGACTACAAAATTCTTTAATCAGCAGCCACAACACTCAAAGGCAAAATGTGATCAATTTGTCAAGGGGAAAGGAATGGTTGCAAATTGAGAGCTCAGTCAGAATTTGCTAGAAAAGAATTTCACTGGGACAGCATTCATTGCAGATCTTATCAAAATGGGTTCTCTGTGATTTTCAAAGGAGAAAAGTCAAGATTTAAATGATATATTTTTAACAAAAAAACAAAAAACAAACATAACATGCAATTTCTTTTCTGTATGAAGTCCAGCTATTAAATTCTTACATTATTATATAAGGCCAGTCAGTAAGTAGAATCAATAATACTGGCAGGGAATAAAGAGACCAAAAGAAGCAGACTGAATTTATTTTAATGCCTACTATTAGATAAGATGCAAATATAAAGTTGAATTAAATTCAGTTCCAAAACTTAAAACTGCTAAAAGATTATGAGCAATTCCAAGGTTCATAAAAGAATACTCTTCGAGATGGGAATTCCATTTTTGTTATCTCTAAAACTTTTCTATATAAAATTTCAGGCTTTTTTCAGTCAAATATTTCATAGAGAAATAATTTGCTAAAAGAAGTAAAAGTGTTCGTGAAGAATTAACTTTTTGTTTTGTTTTGCAGTACTGCTCTTTTGTCTTCTTCAATTAATAATAGTAAGGGGAAACATGCAGCCAATTACCAGTCTTGTTAATAACTTTTGCTTTCTTTACCTCTTGTGGTGATCAGTAAAAGAGCAAATTATAATAAAACTGGAAACCTTGAACAAGTTGTTTTTTCCCCTCTCAATCTTTAATGTTTTCCATGTTTACATTTACAAAAAACTAGTGTTCCAAAATCCTTCAAAAAGTATTTTCAAGAGTTTCATATTGGAGAACAAAGAATTTATTGTGTATAATAAAGAATGTAATATATACTTTAAAATAAAAAAAAATCTAACAATAAGTTTTCAATAAATGTATAACTAAGGAAAAAATACTGAAAATGATGTATAATGAATTATTAAATGTGCAACTTAAATTTCAGGTGTTACAAAATTTATTTTCAAATATATTTTTGAAGAAGTAATTATAAAGTTATTTCCCCCAGAAGAAAAAAAAATACCACCATTATGTTAAGTGCTAAAGGATGTTAACTAACATTTTTGCTTTGTAATCTCTTAAGGTACCTAATCTTACCAAATACCTCTTCCTTTGAAATTTCTACCTTGTCTTCATTTTGTCCTTGACATGTTACTGTGGCTAATACATTTTTTTAGGGATGGTATCTATTTCTCATATTTATACATATAAAAAAAAATGAGGTGAAAATGTTAAATCTATAATATCGAGATATAACTAAAGAAAAATCAGTGCCGCTTTAATGCCTGTCCTACCGATCAGTTTTTGCTTCAGTGTGTGTCCTACTACCACATTTGTATCCTAGATTATTTAGGCATTGTCTCAATTTTTTTTCTCTATATGTTAAAGAATTCAAATATCTTGTTTTATGATTTTTTTAGTCATTTTTTTTTATATTTTTAAATTTTAAATTTTGTAATACAACAATAAATGACATCCCTCCTTCCATTTTTGCTTTTCCCTTACATTAGATAATGTAAGATACAAATGTGGTGGTAGGGTACACTGATCAGTAGGACACATGCTAAAGCCGCACCAAAATATATATATATATATATATATATATATATATATATATATATAGGGAAGAGGTTGTAGTAGTTCCGATGAGAGAAAAGTGTGTATATTAAAAAGAAGAGAGAAACTGAAAACGTTTTTGGTTGTAATGTGGATTTTTAAAAAAAATATGCTTCATTTTCCATAATTTTGCTAAACATGTTTAGTGTCTTGTGACCTTCATCAATCAAAGAGTGAAGATTTCCACATATTATTAAAAATAATAATTTTTTTTCTTATGTTTTTCGATGTAAAATAGTCTCAATATGAGACATTCTCTTTTTGTGTGTTAGTGACCCAACACACTAACACACAGAAAAGAAAAATTTAAATTAATTTTTTTAGATTCTGATGAGTAGAAAAATCAAGTTTTCTGTTAATAGGCAACTGATTGATTTAGCATGTAAAATAGTTGGAATAATACAAAAATCTGAATCTTCAGCAACTTGCAGTAGAGAATAACATTTATCCATGTTTGTTTGTGGCAAAGACGGTTCAAAAGAACACAGCATTTTCTCATAATTATATGAGAATGGAAACTGGCAAAGCTGATGAAACATATTTTCTTTTGAAATAAGGCTGGTATTGTACACCACAGATCTAGCCTCTTTAGTTGCAAATCACTTAAAGATATTACAACAATTATTTTAGAAAAGAGATTGCTCTGCAGGTTAGGAACATTTGTTTTTTATCAATCAGTTTATCTACTAGATTTCTTTTATGAATATAGGTCCTCATCTTTTGTGCTTTAATTGAAAAGTACTGACAACTAAAAGATAAAAAGGTAATTCATTAGAATGATAAAAATAACAGGAGAAAGAATTGGATTAATTGAAAGTAGATAAAAGGTTGCAAGACTGTATCATAATATTTTAACAGTTTCTGGAATAATAATTTCAGTAAGACATTACCAGAGAACTACCAAAGAAATTTTACAAAGACAATCTGATGAAGCAAATACTGAAAATATCCTGACAGATAGAAAGAAGGAATGATTTCTTAATTACTCAAAGTCTTTGTTTTTATATCAAGTCTATAAAACTCAAGATTGATAAAATGAATCAAGAAAATAGCCTAAAGCAAAATGAAATCTAATAAAAGTTAACAATGAAAGGCATAAGAAAACAGACAGGTTAGTGTATTATAAAAGATAAATTGTGAGGTCATTTTCAACTTGTTTAAAAAAAAAAGCTCATGAAATTTTAGAATAAAAGACAAAAACCTGAACTGTAAAGTGAAAAAAAAAAAAAATTAGAGAAATAAATTCATAATCCTTCCAAACTGTACAACTTTTTCTGAATTCACTTCCTACCATCACATACCTCATTCATCATATTCATTTTAACAGTAACTCTACTTTGAATGAATCAAGCCCTGTACTAAAGGAACTTTAGTATTAAAAAGAAAAATGCAATGAAGTGTCAAACTGAAATCAGTCTTTAAATTCATTTTGAAAACTCTGGGCCATAGAGATAGGCTATTCTGATATTTGGAGTGAAGTTGACACAGGTCAGACAAAATGACTGACAAAAGAAACATTGCAAAGTGAGGTGAACTTGAATGATAAGACTCAGCAATGACAAGGAGTAGGGTCAATATCAGCAGATATAGTCAGGTGAGTAAAACTAACACTAGCAGCAGCAGACCTCAAAGCAATGTTACTAAAAAAATAAAGAGTGAAAATGTGTGAGAAACGGGGGGGGGGGGGTAGAACACAAAATGAAGAATAAACAAACAAAAATTAAATTCCTAGAAGACAAATAATAACATCCAATTAAACATTAATTTTATTTTTTTCTCTAAATTCTAAGAAAAGAAACAAAGTAAAAAAAAAAAAAACAAAAAAGTGAGCATATTAATTTTTGCTATACTTTAAAAATTAACCTCTAATTTCTTGTGAATATAATGTGATCTATAATTTTTGTGCAGATTACAAAGAAAATCCTGCAAGACATTTGATACAAGAGAAAGACTCCTTGTGGAAGGCTGTGAATCTGACAGATGTGGTGAGAGAAAGGAAACTTTGGGGTAAACAACAAAGCAAAAGGAGAAGGAAAAGAAAGGTTAATTTTTTTGTATATCATTCATGAAGAGAGAAAAAAAATCAAAGAGTCAAATGGCATCATTACCATAATGATATCAAAATTACAGCAATATTTGCCATATAAAACACTTTTCTAAGAACTCAAATTAGTTTTTTAGTACTATGTATTAAGTTTGTATTTTCTTAAAACAGTTCAACATTGAAATGTTAATTTGACAAAAACACCTAGAAGTTTTTATTAAGAAAGCCATTCATTGTAAGTTATGCTTACACACACTTTTGTCACATGCTGTACAAAAAAAAAAAAAAAAAATGGAATATTGTCATGTCATATACAATTTAATATTCTATCAATGGATTGTGACTTGTAGAAATTTTAAAAAAACTTGATTGTAGGTGAGCCTCATATGGATTTGAAAAAAGATGAGTTTACAGTTGAATTTCAAGTTTAAAATTCTCTTCAATAATTTTAATTTATTATCAACACTATCAGAAAGGCAAAGAGGCTGAGGTAAATAGAGCTGGAAAAAAAATCACCTCTCTATATTAAGTAAAGAAAATTTATAGTCAATTTTTCTGAAATATCCAAATTGATTTGTAATTTAATGACTTAAGAACTATCAAGTTCTGAAAGAGAAAAAGGAATATATCAGCAGTTATCAATTTCAGCTGTAGCAGAATGGTAGCTTGCAGAAAGCATTTCAATATTTAGAAATCTCAGTTTGTATTCATTCATGATACAGCCTTTTTTAATTTCAGTAACAAAAACTTTATATACTTGGAACAGGAAGGAAACAATATTTATAGTTGTATCAGTCAAATTATGATCCAAGTTTTGGAAGTGGTTTTGGAATTTTTTGTAATGAGTCTTACCACTTAAAGACCTGCATTTTCTGTACCAAAGTTCTTCAATAGTGTGGGATAAATTGAAAAGTCCTTACAGTAGTTTAGAATCAAATAATTTGCTTCCAGTAAATTATAGTGATTTTAACTTTAAAATTAATTGTACAAAAACAGATTGTATTCCAACCTTTTTCCTTGGATATGTACAAAATGGGTTTTATTCAAAAGTAAAATAATCTTTACAAGACTGACTAAAACTGCAAACCTACAAGAGACATTTTCCAGGTCTTTATAAGAAAATGAAAAGTTTGTAAATAGGAAGAAATGTGTTTACATATTAGCATTCCTCTAATTTACCATTTCTGGTTCTTAGCACATGATTTTACAAGCCAGCATAAAATCAGAAGCATAACTTTCTCTCTCTGACAATGCACAAACATATCATTCAAGTAATTTGAGGTGAAACTTCAATGCACAAAGTATGATATGTAAGAATTGTTTGCTTGTACTTCTCTAATTTTTTTAATTTGTATAAAAGCTCAAAACATTTGTAAAACTTCTCTTAATTGGTTAGTATGCAGCAGGTGTATAAAATCATAGTCAATAACAAATGGCATTTCACACAGAAGGAATTACTCATAAAGAAAGCTTAAAGGCAACTCCAATAGCAAAAATAAAGGTCTGTGTAAAACACTACTCTTACACCATAAATGATTTGTACAAAAGCAACAAATCTAATGCCTTTTATAGTGTGTGTGTGTGTGTGTGTGTGTGTGTGTGTGTGTGTGTGTGTGTGTGTGTGTGTGTGTGTGTATATATAAAACACCAAAAGTTTGTTTAAAATGAGCAAACATAATGAAAAAAAAATGCCCTAAACTTAAAAACAAAGTTTTATCATCAAAATATGTTATTATCAAGAGGAAAAACCAAAGGATTTTTGATTAGTATTAAATTATATTTTTTAATCTATTTTAGAACCTTCAAAATTTTGATTAAATTTTTCTTCCTGTGCCAACAGTTGACCATAAATTAGTATGGAAATGTTAGTGTCTTTTTGCAGTGAAAAACACATTCTTGCAAAAATCAGTTAATTCTTGGATTTTAATAAAACTTTCAGGACTTATTCAAAGAAACCAAATTATTTTTAAAAAGTTTCTTTAAAAAAAATCTTGGTAAATATACTTTTTTTTTTCACATCTGTTTCCCACTACTTGTTTAATTTTATGAAATTGCAAGAATTAAATTGAGAGGTTAATGTTTATATTAGTCAAAAGCAGAACACAGTGGAGAATTTAAATAATCAATTTCTTTTTGTAAAAAAAGGACTCCCAGTTAGTAAAAATCTGCTCTGAATCGTAAAATAAAGAATGCAATAAGACATTATTTAATTAAAAAAGTTTTTAATTGCTTTTAAAAATAAGATATGTTATGGATACTATGGTTTTAAGAAAAAAAATTTTTTTTTTTACAATTGTTTTCATTTTTAAAAATTTTAATTTGAATAATTTATAAAATTTTAAATCATTTAAAATTCTGTATTAATTTTTATGAGTTAAGTGATATTAAGTAAAAACTATATTTACTAATCATAAAAGGAAAAGCTTATTACAATTCAGAGATCCCCAGTATTTTAAGAATAATTTTAAATTTCTTTTGTATGTGTGTGTAAAAACTTGTAATATGAAAATGTCTATGCTCAAAGATTTATCAGAAAATAAGAGCAGCAACTAAAGAAAATTTAAAGCCAAACTACATAAAAATCAGTAAAAACATTAGATTAGAATATTTGCCTAAATTTTTAATATTACTGGTAGTTAAAAAATTATTAAAAAAGAAAAAAAAAGGCACATGTCATATTTAAGTAATTTTTACAGATATATCCCTCTTAGAAAAAATTAGTTAAATTTCCCAAACATCAGACTGTTGACACCTTATAAAAACATCCAGCTGTGTTAATGTTTTTCCACAATATTTTACACTAAAAATATTTTTTCAAATCAGATAATCTACATCAAATGAAGTTTCAGCAAAGTATATTTTATTTTTGAAAGATTTTTTAATGAAGAGAATTGTGTGGTGCTGAGAGAATTCTAAATATGGTTAAAATCAGTTATTTTTAGGGATTAAAAAACAAACAAACAAAAAAACTCATTCTAATCAATTTAAATTTGTTTTTAAATACATTTTTAAATAAAGTATTTTGCTTATTGGAAATATTGAATTTAATCTAACAGCTTGAAATTAAAACTAAGATTTAAGAAAGAGTTTTAATTTTTAGAAATTTTAAACCTTAGGTATCACTTTTGTTTGGAAGTATATCTTTTGAGTGTGTGAAGCGATTACTGGAGGGTCTGGCTACAAAACACTACAGTTGAGATGTTGAAAATAAGATCAATCTGCTGACAAATTTTATATATATATATATATATATATATAATAAATAAAAACATCCAGTAGCAGTCCAATTTGCTAACTGGATTCTGCATGCTTCATTCTATATGTGCCACAGAGAAAGGTCATGAAATCAAGTTTGTGGGTCACTTCCTGGCAAGTTGAGGGCGATCTTAAACAAATTCACTCTATTGGCACTCTTCTACTCCAGCCAACTCTTGCAAAACCAAACAGTGATAGGGAATGGATGACTGGAGCAGGTTTTGGTGAAATTAGAAGCTTCTTACCCTGAACCTGCATGTTGGCAGTGAATGTACTCATCACCATAAAGGAAATAATCAGCAAAAGAAAAATTAAATTCTTTGATATGAGATATAGTTGGCAATGAAGATATATGAATATAGGGATCTCTACAAAATCGCTAAAGAAAGAAAGAAAGAAAGAAAGAAAGAAAGAAAAAACAAAAAAAAGAACAGAGAGAGAGAGAGCGAGAGCATAGCATGATAAAAATGATTTTAAATTTGATGAAAACAAAGTTTTATCATCAAAATGATTGTTATTAAGAGGAAAGACCAAAGTACTTTTTGATTATTTTAATAATTTTTCCATCAACTTTAGAACATTCTAACTTTTGATTAAAAAAAATCTTGGATCTTTTTGTGAGCATCACTACTAAATAACATAGTTATTTTAGTCCATCTTTTTTACAATCTCAGGCATTAATTTGTAAAATCTTGCAAAAATAAAAAAAATGTCGGATTTTAATGAAACTTTCAGAAACTAATCATAAATGATCAAAATTATTTCAAGTAGGTTTACTTTTTAGAAAGTCAAAGTAAATTTTTTTCATCTATTATTCCCATCCCATAACTAATTTTATAAAAACTCTAGAAATTCAACACCAAGTATATTAGTGATTATATGAGTTAAAAGCAGAAGTCTTTGATGAATTTAAATCATGCTTTATATATATATATATATATATATATATATATATATATATATATATATATATATATATATATATATATATATATATTGTACCCCATGTTACTGAAAATCAGGTCTGAATTGTAACATACAAAACCCAAAACAAAGATATTTAATTTCAAAAGCTTTTAGTTGCTTTTATGAATAAGGACAATATTGTCTGAAGGAAAAACTTTTTTTTTTGATGAAAAATGAATTTTTACAATGTAAAAAAAAATTTTTTTATAAAGAATTTTACATTAAAGTTAAATATTTTAAAATCATCAAAACTGACTCTTTTAGGTAATGGCATTATAAAGTAGATCTATCTTTACAGATCATAAATTTTAAAACTTATTACAATTTTCAAAGCCATAGTATTTAAAATAGACATTTACATTGCTTTTTTTTTTTTTTGTACATGAAAACAGCTTCATTTTAAATGTACAGATGACTGTAGGAAGCATGAATACAAAATGAATTTTGTACTGCTTTATAGCGAGACTCAATTATTTTTTTAGTTTCAAGTAATTTAATTGAAAGTAAAAAAGTAATTAACTGAAATAAATTGTTTATTTTCAAAACTGATTAAAAAATATGGAAAAAAAATTAACACATTAAAAAATGTATAACATTTCAAATATGAGAGGGTACCTAATTATAAGTTACCTACCTTATGAAATTTATAGTCTTACTTTTGTAATATCTCACTTATGACATTTTATCTCACTCTCAGCAATTATGAAATTTAAAATTTTTTTTATAGTATATTTTAATTTTTCCAGAAAGCATCTTCAACAAATATAACGTTCAAGCTAAAGTATCTAAAGAATAATAAAATATTACACTGCTGAAAGTATTTGTTACTTATTTAAAATGACGAGGTAAATAAAACTAAAAACAAAAAACAAAAACAAAACTTAAACTAGAAAAAATCATGTAACTTCTTTTCTTCTGTACAACAACATCCCCTCATGTTAGCTGTTAAAGTTGGTTGGTTTGGCAATTTATGTTTTGGTATCGGTTTCCACTTTTGTTTTCCCCTATACCGCAGTTTTCAATTGAGTATTTTTGCTTTTTAAGGAAGCCATTCATTTTCTTGTGTAATGATAGAATTTCTAGTCAATATCTCATTTTGTTTGAGATTGATAATACTTAATCCGTTCAACTTGCAATATCTCGTGTATTTCTGGTCCAATCTTAAAAATGTTCATATGGCTGGAAAGAAAATAATATAATCTTTCTAAATATGTAATCTGTATGTGCTTTTATTCATTGAATTATTGTTTTTACAGTGAGTTAAAACGGTATTGCTTCGACCAGCCGAAGATGCAAATTGATTTTTATTTTTAGACTAAATTTTACGTGTTACTTTGTTTCACAAAATCCAAGTGACCAATCTTTATCAATATTCTTGAAATTGTACACTCAATTAGAAGACAACTTAAACTACAACCAGGAAGATGTTCATTTCTCCTCTGACCTGAAGAAGCGTTTTCCTTCAAAAATTATAAAGTAAGCAGAGAAAAAAAAAAAGGCAATTCTTTTCTGGTATGCCAGTCAAATATTATTGGAGTTTTGCAAATATGTTTTTAACTAGCAAATACACCTAAAATTAAATACTAAAAATAATTAAAAGCTTTTAATTTCATTTTTAGAATGTGTAGATTTCTAAAGTATCACCTGTTCTTTTTTAGATACATATTTTAAAACTGAAATTAAAAACTATTTTATTCATTTTAATATAATCTTATTTAAGTGTATTATTTGCCAGATAAAACCATAAAGTAAAGATATTTGTAAAAATAAAATGAATTAATTTCCCTTGTTTAGAAGAATTTTATAGGCAGAATAGTAACAAACTCAAACACTAGGGGCTAAAAAAAAATAATTTTTGCTTTGGGTTTAAAAAATGACTTGCAGTTTTGAAAATATACACATTTTAAAACTGAGATTGAAACTTTATTTTTTTAATATCTAATTTTACATGTATTCGCTAGATAGAAACATAATTTTACTTGTAGAAAACAGAGACTCGCATATCTGGAAATATACACATCTTCAAAATGAAATTAAGAACTATTTTAATTATTCTTAATATCTAATTTAGGTGCATACCCTAGATAAAAAACAAATTTATTTATAGAAAAAGAAAAAAGATCTTCATTCATTTTTCTTCTTTACAATAACTTTATTTCGTGATTAGCATAATGTCTTACTGGAAAACCCTTACAAAAAAATCTGATTTCATAAAATTTAACATTAAGATGAAACTGGCAACTATTTTTTTTATTTTTACTATTTTGTTGTTAACTTAATTTTACCGCCAAAAATTTTTTTTTTTTTTTTGAAAACTGAAACAAATAGATTTCAAACATTGTATTTCCTTTTTTTTTTTTTCCTTCATTTCTTTTGTAAACAAATAGATTTTACATTTATTTTCTAAAACTAGTCAATTAAATGTTTTTAATACATTTTTGTTCAATTTTTCTCTTACAATGGGATAAATGTTGATAAAATTTAATTTTATTAGCATCTGAAAGTCTTTTTCAATAGTGTTTCTTTGGATATGGTCACTCAGTAGTGATATAAAAATGAAATTGTTTGGTTTTGTAAAAATTTTGATGCGGTTTCATGGTGTGAAGATGAAACCGAAAAAAGTTGTTTTTTCAGTTAAACTGCACATCTCTATTAGCTGCTAATATGTTATGAAACAATCACTCATTGCTTGTCAATAGTCGTCATTGTTAAGACATGACTTCTCTTAATTTAAACGACATTTTTTCTCTGAAGAAAGTAAGTAATGTTTGTTTACAACTATATGAGATAAACTAAATGGAGAATTTAACTTCTGTTTACAAACTTGTAAAAAATGGTGGACATCATCGATTTTATGGCAATTTTGCTGACTCAAAAAGAAAAATCTTTGGATGTGCTAGGAAGAATTAAAAAAAAACAAAAAAACTTTGGTCTTTCCTCTTAATAATAAAATTTAGACAATAAAAAATTGTTTTCATCAAGTTTAAGGCTGCTTTTATCATGCTATGCTCTATTTTTAGTGAATTTGTGGTTATACATGCAGGGATGAGTTTAAACTGCAGAACCACAGCAAAATGATGCGGTGACCTGAAAAAACAATCGATGTCCAGGACAATTTTTGCCTTTAACTTAAGAGGGAGGAGGAGAAAAAAAGAAAAAAAAAAAAAAAAGGAGAGACTAAAAAAATGTTACTTTTTTTTTAAAATAAGAAATTTGAAATGTTCTAGGTGAAGAGATGCATAAAATTGAAATTAAAGATTTGTTTTCAAAGCTATACTTCAAAGCATTATTAGCTTGGAGGTCTATGAATTCCATTTGTAGTTCATTAGTCACAGTTTCAATGTCAGAGGTGAACGGAGACCTCAGCATGTTGAACTGCTACTCTATTGCTTTGAAATCTGCACATCTCTTAGCAAATTCTCTCTTCATGGCTGTGATCTGTCCACCTAATTTTGTGCAGATGTATATTCAACAGGCTGATCTTTCAGAAGTGGGAACTGAGCAAAGTTTTGCAGATCAGACAGTTGTTTAGCAAAAAGTGTGTCAGCTTTGTCTGAAAGGATTTTAACCCCACAAATAAATCAGGAGCAAAGACACTTTTACCATGAAGTTTTGTGTTGAGCTTATTCATTTTTTGCATGGTATCTGTAGCAAATACAAAATCACACACCCATTCTGCATCCTTTATTTTGGCAGAGAAGTCACAAGCCACATCCTTTATTTCAAAACTCTCTTCAAAACTTTTCCAAGACGTAATACAACACACCAGAAACCTCAGAATTCATTTCTTGCAACAAATTTTGAAACTGCCTATGGTTTAGTCCTCTTGATCTTATCACATCTACTGCACATACCACTGGATCAATCACATGTTTAAAATCCACTTTTGCTTTGCAAAAGACTTTCTTGGTGAATTATGCATTGAAATGAAAGCAACTTGTGAAGTGGGAAGTTGACTAAATGACAAGATTCAGTCATTTGACAAGTCCACAATGTGGACCAGTTAGTGCAGGTGCCCTATCAGTTATGCTTCTACTTTTGACTTTACTTCTGGACACACAGTAATCAACTAAATCAATCATACATTCTTTCACAAATTCTATGTCAGAAAATGGCTTATGTTTTGCAATCTTATTTGCCAATATAAAACTTGCCTTTGTTGCAAGCTCTTGTGTAGATGTACATTTAAAAAGTATGCGTGGTTTGCGTTTCAGTTTTTTAACCATGTCCATTGCTTTGTTTTGCAGTTCTTGTGTGGAAAAATTTTGGCCGAAGTTGCCATGTTTTGACTGAAAATTTCTTTTCAAATTATATTCCTTGAATACTGCACAAGTATTGCGGCAAATCATGCACACAGCTTTTGTACCATTCTCTATGAAGAAATACTTTTCAGTTTCACCTTAAAAATATGGCATTCAAAGTCAACTTACTTCTTTTATCGGTGACTGCTTTTTCCTTTTTTTAGAATTCAACTTACTAAAAATTAGAATCAAATTTTAAAAACACTGCAAAATGGTGACTCTCACTAAATCTCGTTTACAAATATCCTGCAAAATGATACTTAAACTAAAATTTGAACCTAAGCAGAATTATTATAAATGTTTCTTCCAAGAAGTTTTTATACAATTTTTTGTTTATTTTTATCATTTTTTTTTTAAAGATTTTACGTTAATATTACTTTTTACAGAGAAAATCATAAATTTTGCAAATTTAAAAAAAATTGCTATGGTGCCCTCATTTTTAAGGAGTCCACCAAAGCAATTTTTGCCTGCCCCTATCTTAGGCTAAACTACTAAACAGCCACTTACTGAAAATCATCCGGTGCTCCAGAAATAAATCAACTTGACTTTTAACAGACTCTTTAAAATTATTCTAAAACTTTATTAAAAAATAGATTATTATTTTTATCTGATTTTACAACAGGTGAAAATTACTTTTATCACCAATTTTGATTTTTTAAACAATAATTTTTATGAGTAAAAAAATCAAAATCAAAGCACTGACTGATTTAAAATAAATTATAATCTAACATATCCAATATGTAACTTCTCAATAAATTGACAAGTGATTCAGTGAGGGGGAGGGTGTCAAAACCAGGATCCAGCTCAGTTAAAATGGCATTACTCTAACAATACCCATTCAATTTTTTTTAAACTTCTAAAAACAAGAAGCAATAATCAACTGACTCAGATAACTGCCAGTCATGCATAGTGTGCATAAACGAATTTGACACTTTCAGAACAAATCGCATGGAAATAAAAAAAAGAAATGAATAAATAAAACACAAATAAGCATTAGCTTTCCATAAAGAAAGACTGCAAATTCAGTTTCAAATAGAGTATTAAGCTATGTTCTTTCACAAGTTAGGCAAATTTAAATTCATTTGCATTTTCACACTTAAAGCAACAAAAACCTAACAAATGAGGGGAGTAACAAAACAATAACTGATCAGTATAAATATATTAAAATGTATGTATTGAGATTTTTATGTACTTTATAAATAAAACTATCAATAAGTTTTTCTTGATAAGTAAACTGAAAATTTGACAAAGAATTGAACAAAGTTATTAAGAAAAAGAAAAAAAAAAGATGGTTTTCTATAAACATCAGCCTGGCATTGATTAAAAAAACATCAATTGATTGTTGGCATTGTAATCTATCTTACCATACAATAATAGATCCCTTACAAGTAGTAATCTGAATGTAAGAAAAATATCTGTAAAAAAAAACAAAACAAAAAAAAAACTTTTTTATCCATTTAAATAAAATTCCTTTGTTTTTCATTTTTTTCTATAGCAGAGAGTTTACAAATGTTAAAAATTCAATCAATTTGTTCATTTTTGTCATTAAAAGATAAATGTTATAATAAAAATTGCCTCATTTATAAAAAACAAAACAAAAAAAAAACACTTAAACTGTTTATACATTGTAATTTCATATGAAATAATAAAATGGTTTCTTAATTTTAAATCCTCAAAAACGAAACTGCCCTCTTTTATTCATGAAAGAACCCCTTTTACCTTCTATCAGCATGGCTGATGCTAACCTCCAGGAGACTGACTCATTGGACCTCCTTGGACTATTTTCAGTTGACATAATGTGGAAAGAGTATATTGAATCAATTGCTAAGTTTGCAGCTAAGAAAGCTTTTCTTGCCAGAATCTATCTTATATATTTATAGGTCTACCATTTGTCCTTGCTTTGAATGTTGCTGCCACATCTGGCCTGCTGCTCCTGCTGTATATTCTTGTTAAACTCCAAAGAATCTGTAATGTTATTGGTCCTAACCTGGCATCTCAGCTTCATTTTTTTCCACCACTGTAACGTAGCTTCCCTGTGCCTTTTCAATACATACTTTCATGGTAATTGTTCTGATGAACTTTCCTCTGTGGTACCTAGACTTTAGGAATTTAAGAGATTGGTAGTAAGGTTTCATCAAATTACAGTTGAAATGGCTTTTGTCTTAATTCCTGTCCTGTTATTGTCGTCTCTCCTTAAAAAAATGCCCTTTCTCATATTCTCTAGCCCTCAGTAACCACTTGAATCCTAGTGGCTTTATTTACCTTGCTTGGAGTGAAATGACACCAAAAAATAAAAATAAAAATTTAAAAAAATTAAAAAGTGTAAGCTGAAATGATAGTGACTTATAGCCAATCACTTAAAAAAAAAAAAAACCCAAAAAACACTGTACATTTTTTTTTTTTTTTAGATTAAATAAAAATAGGAAATACTTCTAAAGACAATTTTTCCTTTCTTAAATCTCACATGATTTATCAGTATTTTGCAATAAAAGCAGAAAGTAAAAACTTTCAGTTTAAAAAAAGTATCTGCAAATAATAGTTTCCTCTTTAATGATTCATGATGACCTGATCTCAAAAATTTAAATCCTTAAAATCATTTTTTAGTTAGTTTAAAAGATTTGAAACAGAAAATGCAGCCAATAATGACTACAATACTCATTTTTATTTTGCACTTGGGAAAAAAACAAAACTAATCTTAATGTAGTAAAATAATTTTGAGAATAAAACTTAATCTTTTTTCTTTCGCATGTTCACTCAATACGAGGTGCAAGAGCCACTCAAAGTCGGTTAGAGAATGAGTTTTTTGCATGAGCATAATAGGAGAAGTGGGTAAGAAGTGCAGTTTATGTAGATATGTAGGCAAGATAACAGTTAACCTTAAACTTGAAGTTAAGATTGTAGCAATTGGGAAAGCATCCTTTTGGGAGCCCAATCCACAAAGTAATGATTTTTGGAAAGAAATTGTGAGTGGAATTTTCTTCTTACTAATGGAATATGATGGGAATTGGGGTGGTTTATTCCAGTGTATGTGGCATGGCAGGTCTTAGCCATGAAGGTCAGAACTGGTGGAAGTATGGAATTTAGCTAATTAGAACATTGGAAATAGCAATCAAGTAATGAGAGGATTATGATGTTTCGTCTGTGGGAAAGAGGTTGTGGAGTGGAAAAAGGAATTATCCCCACAAGGCCATGTAGAAGCTTTCAAACTTTTCAAGACTGAAGGTGAAGATTGGACAGCTCCAGACCAGATATGGCAGCAGTACTTTGATCCAGTTCTTGTAAAGATAGAGCTTTTTTTCTTTTTTTTTGAGTCATGATATTAAAGAAGATTAAGAAATGTTGGTTTAATCTGTTGTTCTTACCATTACAGGTGAGAGATTTATCTTTCCTACTGATACTATGTAAGCTAATACTTACCAGTCTCCTGTAACCTGGAGATGATGAGCCCCAATGACAAGACTTCCCTTTTAACCAACAAACCTTGTTCTTCTAATTAATTATTAAAACCTCACAATTATTAGATACCACTCTTCTGATTCAAGTCTCCTTGTAGCAACAGAAATGAAAATTTTGATTTGTTTACTGATGAAGAAAGCAGGAAAAATGGAGAGAGAAAGAGAGAGAAGAAAACATTCTAAAGGCAAAATATTAGATAAAGAAAAACATTATGAAAAGAAAAAAAATGATCCAAAATAAATTTTGAAATTCAAAAAAATGTCCAAAGTGATTATTAATCACAGTAGATGCAAGCAGCTAAGGCTTAGAGACAAGAGAAGCTTCATTCCAAGTGGCAAAAAAGGAAGAAATTCAATTCAAATTGTGTCCAGGTAAAAATCAATCAAGAAAATAATGGTCAAGAACTATGCTGATACCTAGCTATCATACTTGTAGGCAAAGTTTTACACCTGTGTAAAATTCCTAAAACTTTATCAACTTTCTTTGGATCGTGTGTGTGTGTGTGTGTGTGGGGATCACAAAGAATAAATCTGGATTATGAAAGGGGAAAAGAGAACTTGCCTTTATGAGTTATTAATTTGTTAAATTTGTGGCACGAGGCTACAAAAAAGTGACCTACTGGTTAGTTGATTGGCAGACAGCTGGTTGTCATTTATTTACCTATATTGTGCGTGTATATATATATATATATATATATATATATATATATATATATATACACACACACACACGTGTTTAGAGTGTGAAGGAGAAAGAAAGAGAAGGTTTGTAAAGAAAAAGAGGGAGGGGAGCAGCTGCTGCTAGTGCACCCAGTGACCTGGCAGACTGCTGGGCAAGCAAAGCCCATCAATGTCTGTTGTCCTGCATGACCAAATAAACAGAGCAGCTGTTAGAAGTAACCCAGAAGAGGATGAGAAACCCCCACCCTGGGTGCCCTGTGCACTCTTTGCTACAAGAAAGTCAGAAGTAGAAGGAAAGCAGTTGATATAATTTTGTGTTAAGTACCTAAGCTCATCAATGAAAAACAAATACGTACAAAACAAACAGTAAAGTGACTTATTCTGACAATCTTCATGGCAACATTCTTTGAGGCTGCTCCTGCAGTTGATATCGACATCAGTCCAAGCAGAAACAGTTCTTTATCCTCCTTTGCAACTAACTTTGCAAGACATCTTAATCATAATAATTAAAATCAATTTTTGTTGAAAATTTATCTTCCCCATTTAGAGCTAGCAGTAATTGTGTATGTACAGACATCTGTATACTCAAATAGAAGAGAGAACTTTATATTGTCAAAGAATTTGAAGCTGAAAATTACAACTTTATGAAAGTAGCAAAGAAAAGTATGAACCTTTAACACTTCTGCTATGGACATGCTTACACGTTTTTGCAAAACTTACATTGTCTGCCGTTCACACACACACACACACACACAAATTATAAAAATGTTTCCATGGCACTGTTGCAAAATGACGGTGACTAGCATTTGTAATATGAACTAATGATTAGTGCTATTTCCAAACTAGCCAGACAAATGGTAGCATACAGGGCAACCTGTTCTGTGATCCATTTTTACTGTGTTATGGATGTCATTAAGTTTAGTGTATCTGATTGAAACCAAAAAGGCAGTGCCCATGAGAAAGTGCCATCAAAATCTTTATACTCATTTCCAGTTAAAGGCAATGTTTATGAACCTGTACAACCAGGTAATAATGCTGTAATAATACAGCAGTTAAAGAGGGGTTTCAAACTTGTGGCCCGCTGATTATCTTTCTGTGGCTTGCAGGGAACTGTTTTCCTAAAATTTTGATAGGTTTAACAAATTTTTCCATCGCCCCTTCTACTCTTTTGCAGTAGAAGTATTGAGTTTGACCTACCCACCAAGTGCAAAGTGATAGTCAACCAATTTTAAAGTCAACAGAACCTTTTCTAGTTCTCCCCAAGGAAGGGAAGAAAACTACTTTACCCACCATTATGTATTCTTCATCAGCTATCTAAGAGGGTACAGACATACTTTCAACAATATTTCAGTTTCCTTTTTTCCCTTTTAATTTTTAAGAATAAATTTCACAACTCAAATTAGGGAAAACAGAAATAAGTATTCAATTATCATATACATTTCAAAAAAACAGTCTTCATTAAGAACATTAGTGAAATGTGTCTGATTATGATTTTGAGAGATAAGATTGGATTGTTGTTGGTAATGAAAAGAAAAAATGTCCCCAGTGACCCAATTTTTGTAATCTTACATTTCTCACTGATCTAACAAGCCATCTTAACATTCTAAACTTGAAGCAGCAGGGTCCAAAGACGGGAATAACAATAATGTACAAGAATGTAAAGACCTTCAAATGTAAACGTGTTGTGTCCAAAACAGCTTGCAGGCAGAAACCTCGCCCATGTCACAGCCTTGCAGTCACTGTAGAGAGCTAAACTACAGTGCTTGAAAGAATGAAAATATGATTTTAACATTGCATGCAGAGTTGGACCAATGTTTTCAAAACTTCCTGGCATAAAAAAGGTAATTTATGCTTTTTGCTACTCCATTGAACATGCATATTGATATGACTTCTGAAGAATTTCAAAATGGAGTTGGTGATTGTATACTGAAGCAAAAATATACAGTGGTTGATACCAGTTCCTTCCAAGTGAAAAACTTCCAAAATTATTTTCCTCATCTTTGTATATTATAGCCATGTTTGGAAGCACATGTTTTGTGAACAGTTTTTTGCAACAAAGAGTATAAATAAATCTGTGCTGTACTCAAGACTGACTGATGAGCATTTACATTTTCTGTTGAGGCTGACTAATTTACAGGATTTGGAACCAAATATAGAATCCCTGCTTACTACAAAATGTTGCCAAAAATCATCTTCACCATGAACTGTTTGGGGCCAGATTTACCTTCCACAAACTGTTAAACATCAAGGCTGTTGTGGGTTGACTGTTTTGTATCATTTAGTCACCGGGTGAATGAGTGTATTGCGTGTTACATTACTGATGATCATATACTACTCTAACTCACAATACACTCACTCATCCAATGAGTAAATGACACAAAACAATCAGCCCACAACAATCTGGGGACAGAAAGGTAAGTTTAGCTCATTTTGGGATCAAATGAAGGTAATTAGATCTCTATTTTACTTTACTTTAAATCTAAATTCAATAAACGATAAAAATAATTGTTCACAATTTTGCCTCACATATTTATATGCACATTCATTTTGATTAATAAATAGTAATCAATCAACCATACATAGATTACCGCTATAACTGTTCAATATTACGTCCCTCATGCACATTACTTCTGGGTCAGACCTGGTAAAAGGTAAGTGAATATGATGCAAACTAATTTTAATGCAAGAAATTAAAATGTACTTTAACCAGTAGGCCCCGTCTGGACATGATCCACCCCCCAAGTTGATGCCCTTCCCGTTGATGACAGGCCTTCGTAAAATATAAAACTGGATACCAGTTTGTAGAAATTTAAGAATTGCTGTATGGTGACACAATTTTTACCTTCTTACATAGGAATAGAAAGAAACATTGCTCAGATGGTATAGACTTATAAATAAAAGACATTATAAAATAGTTTCATCATCCAACAGGACAACATGAAACTGAACATTATACACACTCAAAAACTATGTTTGATATTAAAGTAAAAAGAAGTAAATGTATACGTGAGAAATTACAATAGGGTGGCTCTCAGCAGTAATGGTTCTATAGAGGATAAAAAATTTACTTGAACTTGTTATAGATAATAAATGAAACATTACTTTTGCAATGGAAACACTTTGATGAATCCTAGCAAATACTGTCTCAAGAAGAAAAAAATATTACATTAGTTTGATAGTGAAAACAAAAAGTTTACTCAAAGAAGTGGTGTTTACAAGCCAAGTCTTTTTTATTGAGAGCCTATAATTTACTTTTACAAAAGGTCAACCTGAAAACTCAAGTCATGTTCTTAAACAGACTTGTTAGATTGAGATTCATGGCACCAAACCTGTTAAGAAATATATAAACTGTCAGCTGTATACAACCAATTCCTAAGATCAATGGTAAAAAGAGGCTTTGAGTGAGTAAAACATGAGTGTTTTGGCAAAGATTCTTCTCTGAACATTGTGGACTGGCACTAGAGAATCACAAAGAACTGTACCAAATAACAGAAACCACATCAGTTAAGGACTACCAAAAGTAGCAATAACTAAAATGGATAGCACATGTAACATGAAGAGAAATAAAAGCATAATCAAGATGTTAACATTCCACACTATTTCAAATAGAAAGTTTGGAAGGAAATCCCTTCAATACTGGGAGGTGTGATAAAGTTACTGAACTTGAGAAAACGGTTTTCCTAAAAAATGTTTTAAGCAAAATATATTATAAATTAACAGTACTGACTATCAAGTCAATGAATGCCAAATGTTTCTGTGTAGGGAAATGGCTAATATTACCATTTACAAACATGTAAACATTGTATGGTATTTTCAGAAACAATCATTTATTGGAATAATTAATAGTAATTAGGACAGAACTTTCTTAACTATTTTTTGTTCTTTGCAAGATTTATAACATAATGTAAGCACCTTTTTTGCTTTTAATACAAAAAAGAGGGCAGGAGTTTTTAAATATAAGCTTGAGTAAACTCACCTAATGCTACAACTCCACCTATAAAACATTAAAATTCACAGAAATAGAAGTCTTACTATCCCAAGCATCATAGTGATGGTGGTGTTGTTGTAGGGGTCATAATTAATAAGCAACACAAGATCTATAGTTAGGAGGTTAATTTTCCACACTTACAAAATGCATCATGGGATCACTAATCTGAAATGAAATCTGGATTTTTATATAATTTTTAAATTATTTTTATTTTTTTATTTATTTTTTTTCAAAACTTAATTTTTTCTACAAAAATTTTGCTATTAAAAATGTAAAATGCTTTAATAAATTAACATGCAAAGATAGTTATATTCTTAATATTTGTTTATTTTTGTTTTGAAAAAAAAAATAAGGAAAGTTTTTACATTAATTACATTTTTAAAATAAAGGTGGTTGTTTTTTCAAGGAAAATCAACTTTAGTTTATTGCTAACGTTGATTCTGGAGGACAGACAAATCAGGTAATAAGTTTTGGTGTAGTAGCTGGAAGTAGACATTTCTCACACAACATTCAAAGAACTCTTAACTTTTTCTTCCATCAAAACACTTTATGAATGAACTTATTTACAAGGACTTTGATGGGTTTACATTCATATCCTCTACACACACTTGATTTTCAAACCTTTAATAATGAATTATGATTTCCCAAAAGATAGAGTACATTTTCATATTTTTAAGGGTGTTATTTTATTTTTGCTACATATAAACCATTTGTGTTAATGCTATACATAAACAACACATTGACAAGATAGACAAATACAAATCACCTAGGACTGTAACCTCAAAAGCTGCATCTGCTACCCTGAAGAAGAATGACTTCAATATCTAAAGATTAAGGTAAAGCCAAGGTAGAACAATTTCCTGGTGATTATGCAGAAGATATGTTGTTTTACAAATTTTGTGGCTAGTGTTGACATTGTTAGGGCTCACACAAAGATAACCATATATCAAAAATCCATTTGGCAAGGAAATTTATAAAATGTCTTCTGTACTAAAACAGAACACAATTACAACTTTGGCAAGGTCTAAAGAGAGGGTGGATGATTTGTCCCCCCCCCCCCATATTCTCTTTGTCTAATACCCACTACAAAAAAGTAACAAAATAGTCATTTGTATTCAAACATTGCAAGGAAGGTGGTACTATCCAAAGTGTTAATTCTGTTAAGCAACTCCATTAAATTGTTTGCTTGTCACTTGGCTGCCCTGAAAACCAAGCTTGCCAATGAATCTGTCAGTAATATAGCAGACAAAAACAACTGTCATGAACAGAGCATTTTGAAAGTGATTGCAGGCATTAATAGGGAGTCATTTCTTATTTGTCCCTATGCAGAATTTAACCATCAAACTGTAAGTCAAGTAGGCACCTGTGCAGTAAGTAACTCATCATAGCATTTGTATCAGATTCAGCAGCCTCTTGTTAAAAGGCTCATAGGATGGTATGGTTGTCAAGTTTGTTTACTAATAGTTGCCACGTGTTGTGCTTGGCACATGGTTTAAATCTTATTGGTGAAGCATTCTCATATTGGCCAGCATTTGATAATGTTGCCCAGCTTACTGCTTTCATAGTCAGCCTTTTTTAAAAACAACAATACTTGAAATAGCTTGAAGACTCCTTACCTAAGCAATTTGTGAAGCTAACTCCCGTGTTAGTGACAATCTGAAGGAATTCATGATTTAACTGATCTGAATACCACTCATCATATGTGCAATTTTATGACAGATTCATTAAGCAAGAAAAAATAAAAAGTGACCTGGCAGTAAATAGAATGTCTGGAGTAGAGATGATGGTTGACTACACCATGCAGCCTACCATAGTTTGTACCTCAATCTGCATTTCATTAATGAAAACTGTACCCATTTAATGACAGATTTGATCAGTCAACACTCGCATGCGTTATGAACAAGATTATGGGAAATGTAAAACACTATCTGGATACTGAAATGTCAAAAACAACATTTGGTCAAGAAACAGATCATCCTCTGTCTGAATTAAAAAATGCAAAGAGAAATAGGGTTGTCCGCAATTTCAAAGATTTTATAAAACTGAATACCTACCCTGTGCATGAGTTTTACAAGGCAGTTTGTCTGTTTGATTCTAGAAGGCTACAATGTATAAGCCATGATATTGACTATTGTGCTGCCATTAAGGATTTATGAGATCCTGCTGATCTTAGAACAGAGGTTTTCAACCTTGCTTGCCCCATGCACCCCTTTCACCATTTGTCAGAATTGCCATTCCCCACTCCTTTTCAAGGTGACAAGCCAAATAGGCCAAATTCTATAATTGCTCCCCATCCCAACTTACTGTGGTCAAAATTCAGCTCTGAAAATCCAAAATTCATCCCCTGGGAGTGAATTTCACTCCTGTTGAGAACACCTGTCATAGACTGCTGAAAATATTTGTTTTTAAAGGAATCTGATTAAAATTCTACCTCTTTTATCATTCAGTCATGTTAAAATTTTTAACTTTTACATTTTCTTTTGAACTTATTTTCATTTATTTTAATTTTTATTCAAGATATCTACTATTTCTTTACATGTAATAAAACTTTGAATTTTGTTTTCCATTATTATAAATTAGTATATTTTATTACAATTTTCCCACTGAATACAATTAAAAAAAAAAAATACAATTTACCAAAAGTGAAATTGGAATTAAGAAAAATTTGAAACAAAATAACAGTCCTTCTACATAGAGTAAAAGAAAATTGCTAAACAAATATCCTGAGTATAAAATTGACTCATAGCAAACAGATTGTGTGTGTGTCTTGAGTGTTCCTTCTAGTTTTTATAAAAGGAATGAAAACAAAAGGGCTTATTTTGAAAAATTGAATTAAAGGCCAGTATTAAACATAAATTTGTAAGTTTCAAATATGCAAATAAAGATTTTATGTAAACATATAAAATTGCTAATTCACACAAATATTATAACAGCAGAAACTTCTTAAAGTTACTTGACAGACAGATTCAGAAGTACTTGACTAATCATGAAAATTTGTCTTACTGCTTTCTAAATATTAAAGAAAAACATTTCGTGGTATGTTTAAACACTACATGGAAGATTAAATGAAAATAAATTTTAATATTACAAATGCCACAAGGACAAACATGTTTACAGATATTAATTTTATTATCTGTCAACTTTTACATTTAGGCCAAGTTAAGGTACATTCCAACTAAAGCATATTTATGATGCTTTTTAAAAGAAAAAAAATGAAACAAATGCAGCCTTTCTCTTTTATGAAGCAAATAATTTTGCAAAAAAGAAACATTTTTACGTTTGCTAGCAGAAGCTCTGTCAACTATTAATTTTTTTTTTTTTACTAGTATTTATTTTTTGAGATTATCTTTTATGTCTACATACTTTTGCAGATTGGTAACCTTTGTAAATACAATTAAAAAAAAAATAAGATGAAAGTAAAAATAAGCAAAAACCAATAACTAAGAACCAATGTGTACAGGAAGCTGAAAGTTTTTCTGAGGGAATTTTACAAAGCCCAAAAGTTTGAAAAGAGAAAGGGCATTGATAAAAATGAAAGTTTAATTTAATTATCAAGACAACTAAAAGGATTTCTCATTATCTGACTGTTGTGATCCCATAAGCTTCTTTTGGTTCTTTAATGACGTGTATATCTTAGCGCATAATTACTTTCATTATTTGACAGAAGTATTTCGCTTCAAGAGAATTGCAAGTCTACCTTCTTAAACATGGTACCTAACATTTGACTCAGCTACAAGAGTGAGTCAAAAGTACAGCACAAATGAACTTAATTTTATATACCTTTATTTGTCCACTTTCATTTCATTTTCTATTTATAAAGTTCCTAATATGCCTAAAGGAGTTGAAGATCAAAATACTCTCTGGAGTGGACAAAGAAGGATGTAATTTAATTCTTGTATGTATCCTAAACAATGTTTTAAGACTATTTTTATCAAAACCTAAAAATACAACCGTTGAGCAGTATCGCTTATCAATTATGCATATATGTTCATATTGAAAAAAAATTAGATTTTGCTCTCATTCTGAGGTTTCTAAGTTTTTAATAAAAGATACAAAATTTCATGGTACCCCTTTAAACTTGTCCAGTTACATGCTCATCTGCTAGAATTTTGCTAAAAAGAATAAAAACCCTGAAAAGAAGAATGAAGCAGACCACTAATATTCAATCTCTATGCAAGGATGATAAGGAATAGGTTTGATTAATTGTAATAGACTGGCAATAGATTCTTTTAGCAGTTTGAATCACATCTTATAATCTGGTGTAGATTCATTTCAACCAACAGCAATAAAACCCTTTTCTTAATTTTAAGTTTTGGAATGTAAATTCAGTGATCCCCACGACTACGAATAACTGAAAGTAGACGATAGAATTTCAAATATGTCAAGGTTTATCATTTATTTTACGAAGCCAGCAACAGAGAGACACTACTTCTTCAGCGGACAAGCAGTCATTTGACATTTCAGTTCAAAATTAATAGATCAAACAAATCAGCAGAAATGAAGAGATATTTTTGAATCCTGATGCCCAAATCTACAGACCTTTATAAGTTTCTTAGAAAATGTTACAAGTAAATAATGGTGTTTGAGTTTAATTTTATAAGAATTTGAAAAGTAAGTGGTCAAATAGAACTACCTGTACATATATGAGAATTCCAATATGATCCTTTCTAAGCAATCAAAACAGATGCAAACTTGTATAAAACTATTTACACTGTTGTCCTCCTATTCATAATGTTTCAGCCGTTGTATGTTCTGGCCTTCTTTATGTGATTGGAATTTCAAACTGTAGACACATGGACCAATGGATAAAAACATTGATTGAATCCAGTGATTTAACCCAAGGAGTTGTGAGTTAAATACCTGCCTACAGTAGAGGTGAACAAAAACTTGGACAGTTTAGTTAACGAGAGATAACTGACACTGAGAAATCCAGAAGAGACATAACATGTGGAACTAGAAAAATCTACCCCAGTGGATGAAATAAAGGGTTCAATTTGAAATTCCAATCACCTGAAGAAGGCCAGAGCGTACAACAGCCGAAATGTTATGAATATGGCAACAAAAATGAGGACAACAGTCCAAACAATGTAAATAGTGTAAATAATTACAATACCTCATTTCAGAAATAGAGACAGATATTGTATAAAAATATCTTGAACAAATCGTCTTGCCTTCAAATAGCTCAGCAATATTTACATATTTTATGGTTAGAATGATCCATTCTATGCATTGCTATAACACACTGGTTTAATTTAAGGTATATTTAATTGTTTTATGAGTAATTTAAATAAATATTTACTTTCTGTACCCAGAAAGTAAATCCTTGCAGAATATCTATTAAAACATCAACAGCATGATGTGATGAGTTACAAGGTAGGAAACGCTTATAATAAAGTCTCTGAAAAAAGTTAGAAAAATCTATTCATAAAAAAAAAAAGAGCGATTATCATCAAATGACACATTGTCTATGATTCATGCGGTCACCTATTTCTCTTGCCAGTTAATTACAAAATTAGATAAGCACACGCTTCTTAAAATAATTTCATCTATAAATGGATACACTTGATTTGATATGACTTGATACTGTACCTGTAGCAAAAAATGAAGCCACAAATAATGGTACAAGATAAAAATTATATCCAATTAAAAACAAAGACATTTCAAAGCAGACTATATATAATATGCAACTGCAATCCTCAAATTGTTCTGTTACATTTGATGTGTTCAGCAGAGGAGGGGGCATATTCAACAAAAAAAAAAGAAGTGAAAATTGCTTTTTTTTCACTGCAAATTATTCATTATATCATATTCAAGTATTTTACAAAAAATTAGAGCAAATTACAGAATATTTCAAGCTCAATTTAGGTTTATAGTTTGTAACCATGCAATGAGATGAGGTAACATAAACTGTAGATTTGTCTGTGGAATATTATTACATTATTGTTACATAATTATAGTGAAATCATTAGGGTTTTTTGTCAAAAGCATTTTATTTTTGATTGTATATTAATTTAAAATATTCCTTTTTACGGGCTTTATTTTTTAAATGGAATAAGATCCTTCTACATTTCAGAATTTTGCTATTGCCCATCAAAATGACTACAGAAAAGCGATCTAAAAAACATCAATGGAAAAGAGAGGTAACAAAGCATAGACGAAATAGCTCCAGTTTGTTCAATTTGGGAAATTTAGCATTGCAGCTAAAGTATTCTAAAATGCTGTCGATAACAAAGGAGAAAATGAAAAATACTTGACAACAAATTGAATATAGCATTTATATTATTTTTATTTATTTGTTATGTAACTAAATTCATAATTGTAAACAATGTTTCCATAAAACTTGATATTTCCTGTAATAAATTCTTAATAAATATTATTATTTTACTTAAGTGTAAGGTAGTCCTACATTTACAATTCCTTATGGCTAACCACGAAAAGAAATGTTGATCAAAATTGCCTAAAACCTTTAAGCGCGTATTGCTGCAAACTTATGTTGAAATGTTGAATATGCCCCTCCTCCGCAGAACACGTCATTTAAACAAGCAAATGAAGAAACATGACCAATTTTTTCCCCATTTGGAGAAAGTCACTTATCTCATTACATACATATTCTAGATTCTTCAAAGGGAGTACAAAGTTTTATCCTGAACTGAAATTTTTCTATAAGATAGATATTTTGCACAAAGCTTTACAAACATTATGCAACTGTCAGTCAACAATGTTTTTGTTTGATGCCATTGAAACAACTATCAAAGATTTCTATGATTCTCCCATTTAGAAGTTAAAATTTGATTTTTTGTCAGGGAAATAGGAAATGCATTATTTTTTAATGTTTGTATTCTCAATAACACAGCTGATTTAGGCTAAATAATAGAAATAATTTGCACCCAAATAAAATAGTCTCTACATAGTGATAATATAACACCTCTACACAAAAAATGCAATTATTGGGATAATTTTCTACTTTAAATTTTCTTCCTTTGTGAGCAATCATGGTGTAGTCTCAGGTAGACCTAAGCCAGTCAACAAAAAAATACAAGCAGCAGCAACAAAAGTATAAACCAGGAAAGCATGAAGTGAATTGTTATTTTCATTAGTTTGTTGACAAGTGAAAATAAAATAAAAAATATATAAATATATATACCCAATATTTGGTCAAATTTTTTTATAAAATTTATGGACTTTAATTTTGCAATATGTAGTAATTTTTTTTTTGCTGTTTGTAGCCAAGAAAAAAAGTATGCACTCCTTGTGGCAACCATTTTATTCTGTCTTTCTTTTTAAGATGATAGCAAAATATTGTGAATACCTGAACAATTAAGAAAACCAAGAAAGAAAAAAAAATAAAAGGAAAAACAGATATTTTTTTGTTTTCTTCATTACTAAATTGCAGGTGTGCTTTAGGAGTTGACAAAGAGAAAAAACATTCTCCTTAATAACAGCCCTGCAATCCATTCATCACTTGTATTTATTGGGAAAATAGAAAATATTTATTTACTAAGGTGAGTAAATGTGCCCAGTGATTGCCCATATCATTTAAAGTTGACAATGAAAATGAATGCAAAGTCTGTATCCTAAGGCATTCATTTCCACAGAATGCCTCTATAATTACTTTTACAAAGAGAAAAATTAAGAGAAGAAAAATGGCACATACACAGTGAAAAGTATGAACTATCATCTATTTTTCTTGAAATAAAAAGATTTCAAGAACTTCTTTTGGTGGGTTTTAACTTATTCTGTCCAGAATCCTAACTAACTTTCAAACTTGAAGTGATAAGTAAATTATAAATGGTAATCTAAGGTAAGTATTGTCATATTCAGAATGATATGAATACAAATGAAAATGTCAACAAGATGTGTAATATCATCAGTTTTAAATTAGAGACTTGACAAGTAAAACTTTCTTCAAAGATAAGCCAAGATAACTTTCAAAGCAAAAACTGAATAGACACTTAATTTTTGATTCAGAATTTCTAGAAAATGACATTTCTTGTTATTAATCTGAATTTATGATTGAAACTACTTGTTATGTCAATGTTTTTAAACTAATCTACATTGAAAAATTGAGACACACTATATTAAATTCAGACAGATGAAAATCACAATTTTTAGAATAATTCTAATAGAAAACTATTAGGAGAATATTTGATGATAAAGAGATTTGTTAGAAATCCCTATATAAATTAGGCTTTAGCAGCAAATGGTCTAAGAAAAGTTATCAAGAAAATGACTAATAAATTTCAGTATGCATGAAATAATTTCTATAGTGGATACTTTGAAAAGAATTTATACAAGTGAATTGATATTCTTTGGACAATGACACTGAATAGGTTTCAAATAAAAATCAAGTTTGTGTAGAGCTTGGCTTTTGCAACCTGTTAATACTGAATATTTTCTAGAAAATATAAGTTGAACACTGCTGAGTTTGACAAGACAACAAAAGTGATCAATAAAATAAAGTGGTTGATAAAGCATTGACATTTGGAATTCAAGATAAGTAATTCCAGATAAAGTGATCAATTATTTTTAAAATGATTTTATTTGTAGATATCTATTGCACATATGAGAGTCAATTTTGAAGAACAAGGCCAGTATCCAAAGGCATTATATTCTTTTTTAGTTTCTATTCAAGAAGAATCTATCAAAGTCAGGGTAGGAGATTGACAGCATACAACAGGCATTCATGGCAGCCAAATAATATAGCCTATAATATCCTTCTTTCAATAATATTGTTTTGAACAGAAGGAAAGTTTTTCAGAAGTTGGTGTGGCTTAGGAGTGTAGCTTAGCTCCATAGCCTCAACAAACGAACAGCTCCAGCATGTCCATCTAAGCAAAGCAGTAGATATGATTTTCCTCCATTTTCAGTGAAAACAGGCAAAATTTGTGAGATTTGAATATAAAACATCTCACTTGGGATCTATATCATCCAGTAATGAGTTCTTTCCAAAGAATTGACAACCCAAAAGCAACAATGCAAATCCAAAGAGAAATAAAGTAAAATATGGTTGATAGTTAATTTCCTGAAACTTACCGCACTGAAGTCAAGTAAATCACTGAGTTCTTTATCCGTACCAATATTCATTCTGTCACCAAGAGTAAATTGTCCAGTTCTATAAAATAAATAAAAACAAAATCTATAATTAGTGTCAAATTATAAAATTTACAAAGATCCAATCACATTAAGACAAATACATTTTGGAATCAAAATATTTTCAGGCAGTTTATCTGAGAATGACTAGTTTCTCAAGACTGAAAAACTTGGGACTATCTTTCCCAAGTCTGAGATGGATGAGGCTTTTTATAGTAATTATGACAAGGAACAAAACTGTGCTTTACATCCATTTTCCCACACCAAATTTTTTCTTGTTCTTTGAACCAACCCTTTGTTTACAACACATGGACATAAAGTTATTATGAGACTGAGTAATGGATGTACCTAACAACAACAAAAAAAAAAAAAAAGAAAAAAAAAGTCAATTTCTCGTAATTCTATAAGAATTCATTGTTTATATTTGTATACATTATTATATTTACAGACAGAAGTATACGGTTAAATTACTTGGAAAGTTGGATAAGTTTTTTTTAACAAATATATTAGTTGACAAACTTTTGTTTGATAACAAAAAAAAGTAAAAATAAGACATTATCAGTATATTCTTTATTTTGTTATGACAGACAAAACTTAGATGGTTTAAAACAATTATTCAGCTTTTGAAATCATACCAAAGTTAATGTTTTAGGTCTTTTTCTGATTGCAAAAACTACCCTTATATTTAGCTGAGTAGTGAACTAAAAAGGTAGTTTCTATTTCATTATTCACTCAAATTATGATTTCTAAAACCATTTGAAGTGTAATTCTCTTTATTAAAGGTTTTTCAACAAGAAAAAAGGGTTATAATCTTTTCAGAAAATATTTAATTTTGGTAGCAATATGTTTCTTTGTGAAAACAAAGCAGTAAACACCTCAAGTTTTAAATTTAACGGCACATAAAAGCCATTATTATCTTTGAAATGTTAAAGTTGTTAATTACACAACAGTTGAGTGAGTGAGTGAGTGAATAAATAAGAATGGATGTAATAGTGAAAGAACTGGAGTTTATCTCAATTCATGTAAATAAAATATCAAAATCTCTGGAAAAAACAAAGTGCAAATACTAAATATTAGCAAAAGATAAGGCTTATTTAAAAACAAGCAAAGTTGATGAGGCACTATTTTATCATGTTTTCTGCTCATAATACTATAAAGAATTGTTGTTGTAGTAGTAGTAGTAGGTGTAGTGTTACTTACACTGCCATCATCATTATCATCATCAAGAGATCTAATCAATCATGTGGTAGCCAAAGCAGTGAGAGTTATAAAAGCAATGATAAATACAAGTGTGAAGAGATAGCTTGAGTTGATATGTAAATTCAAAAGGTGCTCACAATAATAGTGATGATGGTTTTAAATTGAACTTGGTGAGCAAAAGGAATTAGGGTTGGCAGCTGGAAGAATTGGTGCCTACTTGAAGAGAAGAGTACAGCAAGCAACCTAACAAGCAAGAAGAAGGAAGGGGTTGTCAACAATATCAAGATAGGCATAATGTCAGCAAGAGCCAACCATCATTCACACACTCAGAGCAGAGAAGAAGATAATGTGGCCAGGCGAGAAACTATGATTATTCCATTTCCTGGCTGTTGGTTGGTGGTGATTCATCCAACTAGACAAGAACTAGCAATCATGAACTGACTTCTCACAACAGACGGCTGGTGAATGAACAAGCAAAGGAAGAGATAAAACAGAGAAAAAGGAGGAATCATAAACAAGATGGAGGAGGAAGAGGAGGAGCAATTTTTATCTACTGTTTCATCTGATTGTTTTATTCTCTTTTGGTTTCTGATATTGAGGTGATCTTAAAATAAATCAAAAAGCCCAAATAACTTTCTAATTAGAAGATTCATTCTGCACACAAAGAAAGCTAAATGGTGTTAAACAGTAATGTCAAAAATGAAGAATAAATAATTTAAATGGATCCCTGAACATAATACAAGTAGTTAAACACTTATTGGTAATCTGTATAAAAAGAGTTTTCAGAAGAATTTACTAAAAAATCCTACAAGGAGGTGCTGAAAAGTTATAAGCCTGACCCACATGACCAAACATCAGAGTTATTTTCAAGAGTTTTTTGGTTTGAACAAGAACTTTTCAACATCCACTTCATGGCTGTTTCATTCGATAGCAAAATAGTTAATTTATATTTTCTGGTTACCATAAAAAGTACTTTCTCCATCCTAAACTACCAACTTTTGTAAACTTTTATACATTGACAAAGAAAATAAAAAAAATAAATATAGGATATTTTGCTTTGGTCCAATACACTTAAAATAAAACTGAAAGAAATTATTAGATGAAAATTATTTCAGAAATATGGAAATAAATAGTTGCTAAAGAAATATCAGAAGACATCCACATAGTGGTAAAGGGTTTGAATGAAAATCATGTTACAAACAACTTTTAGTAGTAAATAAGCAGAAAAACTGGGTGATAGAGTTAATGAAAATGTACCCAAGAATAAGCATTTGATAACACTATACTTGTAAAATAGGCTGACAACTGAAAAACTGAGATTCTACCAAAGATAAAACCATTTTCATTTATAACAAAATGGAAAGGAAGAAAGCAGAAAAAGGGAAATAAAATGACACTAGAGATAAAATAATATGTGATGCCATCAATTATAAAAACTAAAAATCTTGCGCAATCAAACAACATGACCAAATCAAATTTTGGAGAGAGGGAGAGAGAGAGAGAAAGAGCAGAAAAAATATCTATATATTAACTTTTCATTTTGTAAGAAAGACTATTTCAAGGAAGACAGGAACTTTTAGAAATCGGTTGCTAATCAATGAAAGGAAACATTAAATAAATTAAGATTCACTGAAATTAAAAAATGAAGTTTGGTTACATGCAGGAAAATGAAGAATACAAAAAGCAAGTAGGCTATTTTATACTATCACAGGAAGCCTGTTTTATTGTAAAAATGTACTTTTGAGCAAATTAAAGGATCATGCCTAACTCAGACACATGTCTTTTAATAAAAGCAAGGTATATAGAAAGACAATCTCATTAGACTAGTGCTATGAATTATTCCTTGAGCTCGAGTAATAATCACCAGATTACAAGCTGATTAAATTTAATTATTAAAAAATTATTTAATTAAAATTTATACTTTATTTATATTATTAATTAACCTGAGGAAGAAGAAGAGAGAGAAGTGGTTTTCTTTTGAACCAAAATTGTTCATATATTTCAACTACAACAGGGAGGGATGAGATTTATCTTCACAGATGGCAAAACAAAGCTTTTAAAATCCTTTTTATCACATAGGTTAATTAGAGTCAAATGAGAAAATGATGAATAATAAGAGAGAATCAAACATCAGCTGAATTAAATAAACATAAATAAATAACAAGAGGAAATAACTAAGGGTAATACAATTGCTAATATAAGTAAATTTGATTAATCAAATGAAACTGACAATAGTGAACCTGTAGCAAAAGAAAGCATTTTGTAATATGCAAGTAATATTGTAAACTAGTGAGAAATAAAAGAAGGAGCAATAAATTACACTTCAAATTAAATAAAATTTGAAGAATCATAATAAAAAAGCTGAACAAATCAAATACTTAAGACCAGTCATCAGTAATGGTAAGCAATAAACAGTATACCAAATAGTAAATACTGATGTCAGTAATTTATATAAAATTATATATATATATATATATATATATTATATAAATAATTTTATGTATAAATAAACCGGGTATTTTGAAACAAGAAAATGTTAGTAATGAGAAAAAAATAAATAAATAATAAAATGTCATGGTTATCATTGTGATTGCGCCAATAGATGAGGAAAGCCCTCTAAGCTAAGGTGTTGTAGCACTTTTAATAGATTTTAAAGAAGGCAGGCATGGCTGGATTGTCTAATCTCACAGCCCAGCATGCTGCCAGCTAATGATGGCAGTAGCAGCTGCAGGACACACTGCATCACCATATGTCAGCTAAACTGGATATTGCTACAGTACTTATTAATATTATTGTGGTCAGGGCCAGGAAAGAGAGACAGATGCTGCTGCTAGCAGAAAGAGGATCGAGTGAATGAGTTAAAATGGGGGATCCCCGCACCTGTGCATTTCCCAACGTTGTGTATTGATTCCTCTTTGGGAATGTACTTATTCACTATAAAACCTTAGCTTCACACACACACACACACACACACACACACACACACACACACACACACTTAACTCCTCTGTCTGTATTCACACCATCAGCAGCAGCTGGTTGTTGGGATGAAATAATCATAATGCATTTTTAAGTTCATTATTCTTCTACAATGGCATTACCTAATTCCTTCACTCAATCCTTCTTCAAGAAACATACTGGACATAGTATACACTTTATATGGGTGTGTGTAGCATTCTGTTCTGGACAAGCTACATATAAACAAAAAACAAGAGCCATCAAAGTGAACAAATGCTAATCAATATTTTAGACAATGCAAAAAACTATTTTTCCCTATAAGTTGAAATAGGCAACTAGGTTAGAACTTGTTGATCACTCTTTCCTATGCCTACATGGGGCAGTTGCAAAAGTTCTTGGTCTGACCTACTTTCACAAAATCTGATGGAATACAAGCTTTCCAAGAAAGAGTTTCTTGGTTGGGCTGAGAACTTTTCAGCATTCATGTGTTTACAGGCATAAAGTTATTGAATGTGAAATGTTGCCCGTTGTATGTTTACAGCAAAACTAGACATTTTATTATTAGTGTCTTTGACCTCTCAAATTTGGTGCGAGTTTTATTTCAGAACAACAAAACTGAATTCAAATGGCTATAAGGCAGCTGAAGGCTCCTAAATCCATGGCAGAAGACACAAGAATAAATGATTTGATGGTGAAGACAGTATATTTGTAGTGTTTATAGGAACACAAAGCAAAAAGGTGGTGTTTTATAATTCTCCATTACTTGAGAGGGAACGTAATACACAAAATCATTTTATGCTTTTTTGTTAAGAAGCTGACAAATGTTTTATTAAAATGTTTATCAGTTATTTTGTAATAATTGGGCCTAGTAGAGGGAGAAGTGAGTCAAGAGATTAGAACTTTTATTATTTTGACATTAAAATTATGTGCACTTTAAGAGGAGATAAAACAGTCTTGAACAGGAAAGAAAGGATTAAGGAAAATCTGTAGATGATGAGATTCAGCAAGTGAATTTCAGAAAGAGACACTTTTCTAATTCTCATTGATTTGTTGGGTATCAAATGACATGACAGTTATATAACAATAGACAATTATTTCGGCTGAAAATAGACATGTAAAAAGTTAAATATTGTCTTCATTTTAGTTTAAATGCCAATCTAACCACAGAAATTATTCAATTCATTTACGTGAAAAATTATTGTTGATTATATATCTATTTTAATATACTTTGGCATTGGCAAAACAAAAAAGTTTGGCTTTTCTAGTGTGTAACCTGTCTCTACATCATATAAGATTTGATCTTTTAAGCAACTAAAGTGAAATTTTATCCACAGAACTTTAGCCGAAGTTTTAAATTGAAGGGCTAATCATAGCATTTTTTATCCATAAAGAAACATTTTCCCTTTACATATATAACCAATAGTTTCAATCCAGAAACAAATGAGAAAAAAAAAAGAAGGAAATATCATTTTGTGCATCTGCATGCTAATGTAGATTGGAAGAAAACAGGAGGAAAAAGGGTGGGGGGAAGACCAATGAATTTGGCTAGCTAGTTTTGCTTCAAATCCTCTATTGCCTCTCCAAACTTGACCAAAGGCTTTGTCCTCAAAGAATATAAACTCAGAAATCAAAATTAGAAGCATGATGACAACTGTACAGCAAGTGATTGAAGATTCCCATCTTTTTAAAAGTTTAAGCTGTAATGTAATTCACCAAGGCTCCACCATATTGGAGACCATCAAAACCTGAGTGGGACAGGATTGCAATCAAAAACGTATTAGCTCATGACCTTAAAGAATATATTGATAAGATTAGGAATTTTAAATTATCTTATGTGCAGAATACAAAAACTAGTAATATTTAAAACGTTTGCAAGATTCCAATACTGAATATCCACCAGCACTTAAAAGATACTGTTATTTATGCGCATCAAACTAAAATACACAAAGAAAACTACTCTTACATTAACTAACAACAATGATAAGATTTCAAACAGAACTTTAGGTAGATTTAGATAATCAGTAAGCTCAATGCAATGATATTCATTGTTTAGTCACAATATTTGTGATCCTATTTTTGGCATAATCCAATATTGGGTAGTTAAATAGTTTTGCCTAGAGGGAAAAACTGATAAAGAATCAGAAAAAGAAAATTAAGCAAAACTTTGTGAAAAGTTGAAGAGTAAACTGATTAAGTAAGACAAAACGAAACAACTGGCTTTAATTATTGAACTAAGTTAAGAAATGTGCTCTTAAAAATAAGTTGAAAAATCATCTAAACAGGCTAATAAGATTAAACGTAAAACAAAAATTGGCTCTTAAGAAATCTAACTAAATTAGTGGGCAGTTAATACTAGCAGCCAGGCAGATGAATAAAATTTTCCATTCAATTAAAATAGAAAGGTAACAGTTTCAAAATAAGAGGAAAGAAAGCTGAAAGTAAATGATTTAACTCTTCACGTCACCTACTTCTAACACAAATACTATCACAGGTGTGTTTACTCAACAGGTGACAAGAATTAAATGTTTGCAATTGGCAATAAGAAGGTTAACACTTATGTGCATATAATGCACATATACACATCTCAATTCAAACATTAAGTAAACATCAACAAATACATCCAAACATAGACAAACTGATTACCTTTACATATGGAATAGATGGCTTTGACAATGCAAAAAATTAACTATTTTATGAGGGTCAACCCAAACTATAACCAAGGTCAGGATCACTGAAAGAGGAGGAGATACCGAAAGAATAAGAGTCGACAAATACTCAAAGAGAACCACAAAACAGGGAGATAAACAAAAATAAATGATTAACATCTCATTACGAAAATTACAATCAAAGCACAAAGAAGTTAAGTTTAAAGAATCAAGTCTGAAACAGAAGAAGAGAAATCCAATGAACACTGGAGAAAAGAGGACAAGTTTTTGTTGGCCTAGTAACACAGCTGCCAATTCAGTTTACCTGTGAAATATTTTTAAAACTAGATCATGACTAAATTATAAGTAAATAGAAAAATCGAAAATAATATGGAGCTTCTGTCCATAATTAATATTTAACATCTACAGTTTCTATAAATAACAAAAACACATAAGGGTATACAATTTAAAAAAGGCATTTAACCAGACAAATAATTATCACAGAAAAAAGTGCATTAACAGTAGTAAAAATGGGTGTGGTGCCATAGCCAACTAAAACATGTAGATGGATAGAAAGAATTGTGAAAAACTAAAAGCCTAATAGAGTTAGCTAATAGGTGTGGAGGCAGAAAACAGTAAATAATCAAGTTTAGTAGAAAAGTAATAAAAATATTTGACAGTAAAGTTGATAGTTTTTCATCACATGGAAAGATGACTGAGAGTAGAATTATTCCAGCTAACAATGGGGCCAATTCAATACACATTATAAGGGACTGCAAACAGAGCAAGGATATTACTTCAAACATTTAGTTACAATACTGAACTGATTAATAATAAAGTTACTTGGGACAAAGGAATTATAATCATTAATTCAACAAAAATTAATGATGCTTAAAAAAAGTACAATTAATTTTCCAAAAAAGAAATGCAAGATCATTTAAGAAACCTGCTAAGAAACAAACTAAAAGTTGGAGAAGGGGAGAATTAGAAATTTTCTACTGGTGTAACATAAATATAAGATTGTCCTCAATATGTGAGAAAAATAATAGGGATAAAGACTGCATGTAAGTCTGCTGATATCAACTGATAAACAATACCTTATTGATTATATTAAACCTGAATATAAAGTGGATTATTTGAAAACATCCAGGATAAAAGTAATCTTAGACGTTCAGTTTCTCTTCATTTAACTGTTCTTGTGCTTTCAGTTTGTGGTTATTCTATTTAATCAAACTACTTGACTGAAATCTTCTATCAGATAAGTAAAATATCATCTATTTTCTACTATATAGTTTACACTTGTTTGACCCAAAAATTTTAAAATGATCACCATATGCATTATACCGTACTGGTGATGGTTTATAGTAGAAGTGACTGCAACCCAGTCCTGTTCACTTGAATATTTATTGCCTAAATACTTCATACTAGCTTTATTCTAAACAATAGGATAATAAGCTATCTCCACATTACAAGCTGTTACCAAAACTTTAGCATTTTATCATTAAATAAAAAAAAAAACATTAATTTATCATCTTAAACTTAGTGAAATCACAAGTGAATACTGCCAGTTAAAATGAAAGAGTTATCAGTCAGAAATAGAGAAATTAAAAATAATAAACACTGACACTAACTAGAATATACTTAACCAATAAATAGGGATAGTTTAACTAATGAATAAAGGCTACATAGCACTGAGTGGATATTAATTTTTGCAAAATTGCATTCAGACAATATGAATAAGCCAACAACCTCTGAAAAACAAAAAGATTTAGTGTAAATCAAAATTTTGTTCTTGCTTTTTTAAAAGCAATTTCCAGAAAAAAAACAAAAAAAAAAACAGTTACAAAGGAAAGAAAATGAAAAATTATAAAAATAGTTTTTGAAATTCAAGTGAGATAAATGGTTAATTTATAGAGGTGACAAAAATGAACTTTTCTTTCCATCCACTATATCCACATACATGAATAAAACTAAAAAGTGGGTCAAGATGCACACCAACCTTCCTAAATTCATCAGCTACCCACTATGATTATGTAGTCAGGAAAAGATTTTTATGGTATATATTCATCTCGGTAACACAAACAATAATTAGAATTAGCTACAGGGTATAAGATTCTCTGACCTGGAGATACAAAAGCAAATTAGGCTAGCATCTGAATGTTTGAATGTAGAGGGAAATTATCTTGGAAATATTAAATTTATTTTGATTTTTTTAAATGTTTGCAATTACTTGAATCAGTCACATTTCTTTTTCTTTTGTTTTTCAAATATTGATATGTTAAACATATTTAAACCATGAAAATTAAATTTAACCATTCTATTTTTAAAATTTTTATATATTAAGACGGCCATTGCTATAAACTTTTAAAATCATTTGTTATTTTTTCAACTAATTTCATTATTATTAGGATATTAAACTGATAAAATAAAAACAAAATGTAAATATTTTATTTTTTAACATACAGTGCACTGAATGGAAACAGTTAAATACTCAGTGACAGAGTTTAAATTGAGGATTGTTATTATTTTCAAAAGATAAAAAAATCTCCATTTCTAAATAATGAACAGCATTTTATATCAGAATTTTCTCTAATAATCATTCTTTTTTGGAATAAGATTAATAAAAAGTTTCAGGCATGTTTTGACATATTGCTTTGTCCAAAGTGTACAGAAGTGCCTAAATGTAATAAGAATTGTTCGAAAATGTTAAATTTATTTTTTTTGTTATTTTAAAGAACATAAAAAAAAAAATCAAATAACTCCAAACTCATACAAAACAACTTGCATAACTTAATATTTCCAAGTTAATTTCACTTCATATTTAAAGCAGTAGTGTTGGCCTAATGGACATATCCCACCTATCTAACCCTATCCTGCTGGGATTTGGATCTTGTAATTGAGTACAAGACCCAAATCCCAGCAGGATTGCTTAATTAATAATTAAATTTTAGTGCTTAAGTCAGAGTTGATCAAAAAGTGTAATTTATATACATACACAAATAAGCAGACTAGTATATAGTAAAAGCCCCACTCTATATCTTTTCATATTGCTTTGTGAACTACAATCTACAGTTTTGCCTAATATTTGTTAGTTGACAAAGCAAATATGATTTTTTAAAAGCATTCTTGATACAACGGTAACAATAATAAGTGATTTGATGCATAAAAACAAAGTATAACAAAAACTTCTAATTTTTCTTAGGACCCTAAAATAGCATAAAATAGATACTTGAAGAAATTTATTTCAATCCTTCCTCATGGCATATTAACCATAAGGAATTTACATATTTATATCCAAAGAATCTAAATCAACATTTAAAGTTTGGATTAAAAAATGTTTCTTGACATATGAAAAGCCTAACAGCAAAGCCTGTTTTCATCTGCTAACTCAGAATCAGGCTCTTTTGTGTACATCCCACTCTTAATACACAAATAACCAGTTTGAAAGCTTATCCTCTCCCCAATAGTTTTCTTTTAGCCTTCAATTGCATTAAGAATCAAATATATAAACTTGAGAAAAAAAAAACCCAAAAAAACCCATACACTCTTTTTCAACAGTTCTTCCCCAAAGCTGTTCATAAAGTAAATAAATATCATTGATAACATTTTTGTCAAGATCTGATTTCAATTTTTGAAAGGAATAGAAATCTTAGAGTAACAAAAAAGAAAAAAAGCACTATGTACAATTCCATCAATAGTGCTTTGCAGATATTAAGCAACATAATTAGCATGTTGAAGGAAAAACATGTCAGCCAGGAAAGAATGTAATCCTGAATAAGGAGATGTGGCAAATAGACAAGCAACTGCAAAAGAATTTACAAATAGTTAATTCCTAATCAGGAGAAAGTTGTAATCAACATTTATTTACAAGGTAAACTGATTTTCAGAATCACAATATTTAACTTTAACTAGTCATTAGGAACATCAGCAAATGAGATCATCCCTAAGAAAACTAGACAAGGAAAGGAGGAATGGATAACATGAAATTTTCAACATGATGAAAATGTGACAACAGACAATGTCAAGGTACAGCACAGAATATAGGACATTGCACAAAGAAATCATAAACAAATACAGACAGGCAAAATAGGAATGGCTAAATAAAGTGTGCTGAAATAGAAAGAACGAACATCACAAATTAGGCAGACATGCATAAAAGAATAAAAAATAAGACAAAAAACATATCCATCAACAGGATGTATATAAAATAAAAAGACAGGATGTTGATAATAGAAAAAAAAAATTCCAAAAATGAAAGCCTGCAATAAACAAAAATATCAAAGCACCAGAAATATTAAAGTCCAAAGTGAAATCAGTACTGGCTAAATTGAACAGGAACAAGGCAAGACCAGATGGAATTGTAATGGAGATACTAGAAGCTTTAGATGATTTTGGCACTGACAAAGTTAGACATTTTAAATGATATATACAATGGTGCTGATACACCTGAAGATCTAAGTAGATCCATTTTTATAATGATGTGCAAGAAACCAGGTGCAAACAAATGCAAATTCCATGAGACAATCAGCCTAATCAGTAGTAACATGACAAAACTCATAGAGTATGTAGCAGAATTAGGATGGAAATAGTACACGAACAATGTGGTTTTGTTAAGGACACTGGAACAAGAAAGAATGATATCTGAAAGAGTAATACAAATGCAAAAGGAAGTATACCTATGTTCTATTTATTATGCAAAAATGTTTGATAAAATACATCACAAAGAAATGCTGGAACAGCTAGGTAGCCTTGATTTATTTGGGAAGGATATTAGAATAATCCAGAAATTATACTGGAAACAAACAGCCTACATACAGATAGAAAATGAATTCAGTAAATACACAAAATAGAAAAGGGGTGTAAGACAAAGACGCATCATCTCACCAGACATATTCAGCCTTTACAATAAGGTGATTCTGAGAGAATTAGAAGTCCTACCCGGATTCATTATTAGCCGCCACAATCTTATTATAAGATATGCAGATAGAGAAGGTAGTAAAGGAAAAGGGGAAGAAAAGACTAAGCTTCAATTGTGAGAAGGCGGAATGTATGGACGTCGTCATCAAAAGGAACAGGCCAAGATGTCAACTACAAATTGGAGACACTGAAATCAAGCTAATACAAAAATTTAAATATCTACAAAGTGTTTTAACAGACGATGGAAAATGTAATACCAAAATCTGAAGGCGGGTTACAACAGTGAAAGATACATTTTTTTCTGCTTTCGAGTTTGCACCAAAATCTGAATACACAATATAAACATCACAAATAATTATTACCATTGTGAAAAAATAATCAGGTTTCTGGCTCATATTTCAAATACTACTGTTAAAATGCTTACATAATAAACAAGGTTTCATAAAAGTGAGAAAAATAAGAAACAGAATATTATAAAATTCTTTAAGGAAAGGAAAAAAGACTCATCATAAACGAGCGATATTATAGATTTTTTGAGGGGAAAGGGCGGGGAGGGGGCAAACAACACTTTTGTATTTTAAGAGATATAATCTGTGAGGAAACAAAATTATGCTTAAATTAGCTAGATATTTTTAAAAAGGTAATTAGCTGATAGAATATAAATGTATCCAAACTCCTTTCTAGAGTGGTAAATGTATATTTCAAAACTCTTTGGGAAAGAAAGGAAATATGGTCGAGACAAAAATAAGAAGTTTCAAGTAAGGGATGAAAAGAAAAATTAGAAAGAGGTAGGCATTGAATTAACATTAGATTAATTATACACACTGACTACTTAGTATACATGAACAAATACACTTTTATACCAATTTCTAATCAGCCAATGATATGGTAATAATTTAATAGGCATTTAAACAGGGTTATGGCAATCTGCTGAATTTTATTTCATGCATTAGGATGGAAAAAAAAGTTATTTCAAGTGATTTGAATGTTGTATGGTCATTGGTACCAGATGTGCTGATCAGAGTATATCAAAAGCTACTGATCTAGCAGGATTTTCATGCACAACAATCTCTCGGGTTTACCAAAAAAGGTCTGCAGAAAAAAAATAAATAAAAATAATTCCAGTAAGTAGCAGTTCTGTGGGTGGTAATTCCTTCTTGATGAATGAGAATGGAGAATGGCCAGACTGGTTCAAATGTAACTGAAATAACTGCTCTTTACAATGGAGGTATAGAGAAAACATCTCCGAATGCACATGTCAAACTTTGAAGCAGATGGGATACAGCAGCAGATCATGACAAGTGTCATTCATGCCAGATAAAAACAAGTTACAATTTGTTAAGGATTACAAAAATTGAACAATGGAAGTGTGGAAAAATGCTGCTTGACCTGATGCATCAATTTCTATTGCAACATACAGTAGGTCCAAAATATGGTGTAAAAACACCATAAAAATATGGATCCAGCGTGCTTTGCATCAATAATTCAGGCTGATGGTGGTGATATAATAGTATAGGGAATATTCTTTTGGCATACATTGGAACCCTTGGTACCCAAAAAATTGTTTAAATGCTGTAGCCTACAATCTTTGCAGGGTTCACATATTTTCATAATCTTGTAAATAAATAATCTAATAAATAGTGTGTAACATTTGTTATTAAAATTCTAAACATAGCACTTTAAAGCAAACATTGTCAAGGAAGTATACAATAATAGCAGTATCAAGAGAAAAACCATCTTTTGACATACTGATTTTTTTTTTGTTTTTGTGGATACAAAGATTAAACTGGGTCCACTTTTCTTTTTCTTTATCTTTTTTTTAAATAGCTAGCTACTTTTTTGTCTTCTAACCATCAATGCACATCACAAATTAAAGATTTTTGTTTTTTTAATCTCAGAAAAAAACAAAAAAAAGACTCTTGACAGATGTGAAAAAAAGATAAAAGAACAAGAATACTTTTGCATACACACAAACATACTAAAATAAATAATGGTAATGATTATGAAAAAAATAAAAAATACAGCTGAAACTAAAGCTATAATACAGCAATTAGAAAAAACAAACTATAAATGGTATTAATGTGGTGCTTGAGAGAAGTAAGGTAAACAAATCACCATATACTGAAAAGAAGTCCTGGCTGAGTATTTTTTTTGTTTTTGTTTAACCTATCTCAAATATAAATCTTTTGGGTAGCTTTCTTTCTCAGAAACATTACTAAGAAAAAAAAGTTAGGTTATAATCCCCCCAAAACTATCATTGTAGTAGATCTGGAGCTGAAAAAACAAAGAATGTAGATAAAACATTGCATAATTTAAACAGGCAGAGCTACTTTGAGTTTAAATTACTGGGTGTGATGAGTAAATTGTCGCCATTCTATATTTTTTTTAATTTTGTGCATGCATGTTTGTTTTTGTTGACTGCACAGTACAGTAAAATCAGTTGGGCACTACCATCTGTGAGAAAAAGAGCACCATGGTGCAATTCACTCTGCCAGAAATTTGGAAATGGCATGGTTTAATGCTTGGCATTTGTGCTGGAAGCTCCAATATGAACAGTGTTTGGGTGTCAATCTGAGGACAGCACAGAAGATTCTGAAAGAGTTGGAGGAGTCTAATGGTCATTATGAAGCTACAGCAGCTCAGAAAACTCACTGATTGTTCGGATAAGAAAATAATTCCTGAATTTGCTGGTGAGGGCTCCAGACTCAATGCAGGATCCTACATCAAGTACCTTGAGTTAGTGCTGCCCTGGGTCAAGAGGGTGGCTGATGGAAGACCCTATGCTTGACAACAGGACTCTGCACCATGTCACACAAGCAGGAGGACTCAGTTATGATTGTCAGATAATTTCTGCAACCACATCACCCCTTACATCTAGTCCTAACACTTAACTTCGCAGGCTGCAACCCCCTCGATTATTATGTGAGACACAGTTGAGCGAGAGACCAACAAAACTCCTTGTAAGACCAAAAATGAATTAAAGGCAAGGATTATGGCAGCTAACTTAAATAAGGAGACTGTCCAGAAGAGTTGCAGGAGATTCCAAAGTCATCTGTGGTTGAAGCCAATGGCAATTTTATTGAATAAATTTACTCTTTAGTATTTTAAGATATTTTTGTGTAATTTTGGTAAATATATCTGTTAAAATGAGATATCAGCATTATTTTCATTTTTGCACCATTTAGACAACACTTTATCCATTGTAATTTTGACATCCAAGTTTAAATTCTTTTTTTAATCTGAATATATTAGTTAAACCTATGAATGCAGTAAATAAGATGTGCTGCCCTGGGTCAAGAGGGTGGCTGATGGAAGACCCTATGCTTGACAACAGGACTCTGCACCATGTCACACAAGCAGGAGGACTCAGTTATGATTACTGCATTCATAGGTTTAACTAATATATTCAGATTAAAAAAAGAGACCAACAAAACTCCTTGTAAGACCAAAAATGAATTAAAGGCAAGGATTATGGCAGCTAACTTAAATAAGGAGACTGTCCAGAAGAGTTGCAGGAGATTCCAAAGTCATCTGTGGTTGAAGCCAATGGCAATTTTATTGAATAAATTTACTCTTTAGTATTTTAAGATATTTTTGTGTAATTTTGGTAAATATATCTGTTAAAATGAGATATCAGCATTATTTTCATTTTTGCACCATTTAGACAACACTTTATCCATTGTAATTTTGACATCCAAGTTTAAATTCTTTTTTTAATCTGAATATATTAGTTAAACCTATGAATGCAGTAAATAAGATGTAAAATATTTCTAAGTAAGTTTTTTTTCTCATAGCTGTTGTTGTTATAACATTTTGGCTGATCCATTCTGTGCTCTCCTTTAGTTATACAAGCAGATGAAAAAAGTCACCTAGGTAAACAGTTAATTTCTTTAATTTTTACTAAGAAGTTGTAAATATCCAACAATGTACTTTCAGGAGCAGCATCTGAGGCTATTTAAGACTGTAATGCAAGTTGTATTTATGTAAACCCAGTATGAAGAGAGATACAGACCTAAAAGCATCATGATACTGAAAATAAACTATGCAAATATTACAAAACACTTGATACCCCTCAAGATTAACATCATCCTAGATTAAGATACACAACATTGCATAAAATCTGGAGCCTTCAACTTGTCTTTTTAGTTTAGTTGATTCTAAATGGGAGAATAGAGTTTGGAAAAGAGAACGGAAATTATTGAAATGTCACAAAGAATAACTGAACATGAAATCACTAACAAGCTTGGAAGATGAAGAATTGCTGTTCAAGTCAGCCAAAAGAATGATGATAGCTTAAGTGTTTTGGATCTGAAACAGAACAGTAGACCTTTGAAATTAGACAAAAGTGATCAAAGAATTCTAGTGAGGATATCAATCTGCAAACCAAAATTAAAAGCTTATCAAGTGATGGATGAAAGTAGCATTATTACTAAAGTATCAATTCTTACAATAAGACAGATAAAAGTAATCAAAGTGGATGCACTGCTGTAAAAATGCCACCATCAACCAAAAAATATCAAGATGAAAACACTGAGTAAAAGAACAACTGCTATAGGATAACAACAAATGGGCAAATGTGATATATAATGATACCAACTGGTACAAAAACAACAACAACCCTAAATATACAAAGACAGTAAAATTTAATGGCAAAAGTTTAATGGTTTGGGGGCTACATTAAAAGCAGCAGTACAAGAAAGTTGATAAAATTCAATTGAACAGTGAACAGCAAAGATTTTTATTTTGTTAAAATCTCACCTATAACCAGAAAATAGTAGATGAAATATTTCAAGATGTTGGATCTCCTTGCCATATATCACATGTAATGGAGAAGTTTCTCACTGGTGAAGACATTGCAGTACTGAAAGATTGGCCTGTCCAAAGACCTAATTGAACCTATGTGGCGAGTTGAAAACTGGTTTATGAATTTTGCCAATGAATTTGCAAAAGTTTTAAGTTTACTGTCATTTGGAAAGGCAGAACATATGAAACAATGTTTAAGTTGTATTCTTCCAGCCCATATTGAGTCGAGGTCATAGTTCATGCCAATGGAAGCCCCACTAAATAAAACTTTTAAATGTTCTCAAATATATAAATTTCTTATATTGGGCATATTAACCCCCCTCCCCATCAATGAATCCTTTTCCTCTCTACCACATATAAGTAAATTTATTTTATGCAGTTTCAGTTTTTCTTGGGTAATTCTACGTGTCCTCCCAGAATTCATAATTTTTGCAGGCTTTCTTTTCAGCATCACAATGCATTGTAGTCTGTATCTTTGCTGCTACTGGTTCTATCTTAATGGGACAACTTCAGATACAGACCTCAATGACCACACATGCTGATCCAGAAAATACATTGACAAATATTTAAAACTTAAAAAAAAAAAATGATTTTTTTTTGGTACAGTAATGTGTATCAAAAAGAGAAAATAAAAGTGGTAAATATACTGATTGGCTCAGAAATTCTCAGTAGCCTATAACAGGTTGTTTCAGAATTTTTTTTTTTTATGTGGGGAGGCTGGTTCTCCAATCCCTTCCTACCTAAGTTAAAAATCCATACCACATTGAAAACTAGGCTGACCATTTCTAAGTCGATGGGTCACTTCAATTTTCTCGCCTTCCTGCGATGACCACTATTACTTGAACCTCATGCAAAACAAAATAATGTGATCCCATCTTCCCCCAGATTGTATCTTTTCTATTTCTCCTTAGATATGTTTCTAAAATCTGACTTTAAGACAACTGGTCTCACCATTACACAATAGAACTTACACTTGAGTTAGTGTATAAATCAAGATCAAGCCTTTCAACAGTACTTCCTCAGGCCAGTTTTCATGTGAGGTGAGAAAATTATGCGGAAAAGTGATAACCCCATAGCTTTCTGCTGATATATACCAGGACCTATGTGGACAACACATTTCCAGTTAGAGACCAATTTAGTTTAATGCATCTTGAGTCACATTGACAGAATCTTAGTTGCATTTGTCAACTATGGGTTGTTTTGATTTAACACACTTGTATATCACAAGGAGATAATCTAGATTGACATGTTGAAATTAGTAACAGGTAAGACTCTTGCAAATTGGAAATCCCAACTGCAAAAGATAATAGTTAGAATAGCTATGCTCTTGCCAAAACTTAGCTCATAAGTAAAGGGGTCAAATTTGTATCTTTTTACTGTCCTTTTCTTTGTTTAATATGCTTACTTTTATTTTCTCCTCTCCCCCATCAGAGATGAGAAAGAAATGTTCTCTGGTAATCTGGCAGATTGTTTTTATAAATTTCTTGAGCAGAGAGAGTGAAATAAGATTAGCGAATTTTTTTTTTAGACTTTAAGCTATCATATCATTGTTTTTGATCAGGGGAATACTTTTAAATAGACCTCTTCTTGAGAAACTGTGGTATCCACTGCCAGATATTAAGATAACTCTAACTTGACTTGTCACTGAATGCAATGAGCTACATTAATATTAAATAGCATGAAGACCATCCCACTTTCTTTAGTGTCTTTATTGCTCATTTTGTTTTTTGAATTTTTGTTACCCCACTTCTCACTTTCTATAAAGACTGTACATCTGAAGGAGGCCATAGAATTGGGGGGAAAAAATAAATAAAAAATAATGTGTATTAATATTCTGATTTTGAATACTGTATATATTCATGTATAATGCAACCCCTGAATTCCTTTTTTTGTAAAAAACAATAACAAAAAAAAACAACAAACTGATTTTTTGTCAAATAGCTCATGTATAATATGACCCCAGCTTCTAAACAATACTAGTAGGCCAACCATAGTCAAATACTTTACCACTGGGCATCAACTTAGACATATTTTGTAGGAAATCTTCATGCTTTTTTGTACAAAGCTACTCCAAAATGGGAAGAAAAGCCATTTACTATAAAATACCTGATACAAAGAATTAGATACCATACTGGTTTTTGTTCATGCCAGACTATGGTAGCTCCTTTACCCTGGGCCTGCCTCCTATGTAACCTAAGTTTTTCTCCTCTTTGTCGCTACATGAATAGCAAAACCTCAGCCACTATGTATGTTTAAAATCAACAAATACTTTATATAAATGAAAAATTAATAGATTTTTCCTACCACAAATTTGTATTCATCTTCATTTCGCAAGTGTTTATATCACAGAGGTATTACCTTTCCAATGACAACTTTTTTGGCCAGGATTACTAGTACATAATGCGGGACATCCCACGAGTTAAGGTACATACTTTGGGTTATAATAATTCAAGTCATTCTAAGTAAAAGTATTCTATACACATTTGCTATTTTTTTTTTTGATAGAAACTGAGGTTGTTTAAATGTATGCTGTGGTGTGTTGCCAGAGCAACTCTCTGCTGCTGCTGCTGGCCAGCAGGTGTTGGCTAACCTATTGTGATGAACATTTGAATAATCTAGACACTCAAATCTTTTCTGAAAACAGTTATTAAATGACGGATTAAATTTTTATGCTTATTAAATGAAGAGAATTTATAAACAACAACAATGCTGTAGTAGTTAAGTACTATATTTTATGCATTGGTAACTCACCACAGCCAGCCACCCTCCCACTTAACGTGACAGAGAACCGTTCATGTAACACAGCAAAGGACATTTCAACAACCTTAATTTCTCACAAAATAAAGTAAAAGAACTACATGTGTATAGAACTTTTTACTTAGAATGACTTGAATTATCATATCTCAAAGTATGTACCTCAATGCTTTGCTTCTGTATGTTTTGTTTGAAAATGTAAAAATACAGGTGCATTAACACTGATCATAAAATCTTGTACTATATTCAAGTATGTAGCCTCTAGAATAATAATGACTGTTCAGAATCCAGAATCTATTTAAATTTATTTTTTTTTACAACAGATTTGTTAATTTCTATAAACACCCCCCCTATTTGATTTAATCCAAGAATTATGCAAAATATAAAAATATCATTTCTTGAGTAAAATTATTGTCAAGAAATCACAAGTTCAAACATACAAGTCCTTGAAGTAAATTAATATCTTCTTAGTCCAAAAGATCTAAGTTTTAACAGCAAATACAAATGTCCTCATTTTATTTTTCAACAGTCATACTGTGCATCTTCGCAGGTAATTAAAACAAAAATTTTATTTTCAATATATTGAAAAACCTTAAATACAGGTATAGAGAACTTGATGAAACATTAAAAAAAAAAAAAAAAAATAGTACCAAATTTATCTTGGTACCTCAATTACCAACAAAGTTATGACTATACAAAGTTCAGTTTCTCATCTTGTGTGTCATTAGAGCAGAAGCCAATTTCAAGAGTGCATAACTAAAAACAAAATGCAGTCTTTATACTAGTTAAATATCACTATAAATGTAATGTCATATAGGTAGCCTTGAAGTGAAAGAGATACAATACTAATGGAATCAATAATTATTACATCAGACCAGCCTAAACATTTGTAAAAATGGTGTTCTTAAAAATGAAATAGTTAAGATAGGTACCTCCACGAGATCGCTAAAAAAGAGCATAGCATGATGAAAAAGACACCAAACTTGACGAAAACAAAATTTTATTGTCTAAATGTTTATGTTATTATTAAGAGGAAAGATCAAAGTATTTTTTATATATTTTTTAATCATTCCTAACACGTCCGAAAATTTCGCTAAAAATCTTGTCAGCAAAATTGACAGATGACAACCATTTTTTTCCATTTTATAAAATCAATGAAAATCTGAGTTTGAAATTCTTTTAAATATCAATTATCATTTTTTCAAAACTTATTTTAAGAAAATCAGAAATTATTATGTTTATTTAAAATATTTTGAACCAAGCTTAACTTAGCTTCTTCGACAAAAAGATGTCATTTGTAAATAAAACAAAGTAGGTCATAAACTTTTGCGTCACTTGACAGATGATGAATGACATATTGACGGATTCCGTGAGGATAAATTTGTTCTATGGAAGCAGAAAAGTGAAATATTTTACATTTAAGTGAACAAATTATTTCCCTCGTTATTTTTAAGGAAATCTTTCAGTGCTCTAATTTTTTTTGTTTTTTGTACTTAGCTTTTACCTTTACGTTTACGATGATTTATGGAAAATATATTATAAAGAAATTAAAATAAGACTGTTACGAATAAGATTAAATTTCATAAGAAAGGTATCTAATTAATTTATAGGTATCTTTCTTATGAAATTTTATCAGAAGTGTACATAAAATACTATAATTTTATGCACATTTATTACATTTTACTGTGTTTCCATTCATTTTATTATTAATTTTGATATTTCATTTATGGAAAAATGTCATAACTGAGATCAATATAAAAATCATATAAATTTCATAAGATGATCCTGATACTTGTATGTACCCTTCTCAGTTGAAATTGAAAAATCAAATGAACTTCTCCACACGTTTCGCAAAAGTAAAGGCCTTCGCAGCAGAGAACAATGCTTAACTCAAATAACTCAACTTAATTGTATTCTGGTTGGTCTTCCATACTTTATAATTACAGCCCGATTATAAACACAAAATTACATTTCTTAATTACTGCAGATCTTCTGATTAGTCAAAACGATACAGTTTACAACGCGCTAAAAAAAGATCTACCTCATAAGGACGTTTACAAAACCTGATGTGGCTTTTAACTAATTTTATAATATTTTAACAACTTAAATGTAAAAATCTATTATAATTAAAAAAATAACAAATCATTGTATTAAAAATTCATTTTTCATCGTAAAATTTTTTTTGCTTTCAGAAAATATTGTCCATATTCATAAAAACAACTTAAAGCATTTGAAATTAAATAATATTTGTTTTATTGAGTTTTGTATGTTATAATTCAGAGCTGATTTTCAGGTGGGAGGATCCAATTAAAAACAACAAAAAAAAAAAACATGATTTGCATTCCTCAAAGCCTTGTGCTTTTAACTATTTTAATCACTAAACCTGACGCGATCGAATTTCTAGTATTTTCATAAAATTAGTTTGGGGGAGGGATAAATATATAAAAAAATATTTCTGCCATGACTTTAATAAAAGAAAATATATTTATGATAGTTTTGATCATCTGTGAATACTTTCTGAAATTTTCATTAACATCCGACAATTATTTTTATTTTTGCAAGATTTTCCAAATTAATGTGTCATACAAAAAAAAACGTGCTAAAAATTGTATGTTATTTTACTAGTTCCAGTGATACAAAGAGAAACAAGGATTTTTAAATGAAAATTCAGATTGTTCTAAAAAGGAAAATTTTTTTAAAAATAATTAAAATAAACTTTGATCTTTCCTCTTAATAATAACAAATATTTAGACGATAAAATTTTGTTTTTGTCAAGTTTGGCATCTTTTTCATCATGCTATGCTCTTTTTTTTCGCGATCTTGTGGAGGTACCTAAATTAAGATATATCACAGAAGGGTACATTTGACTGTTCATACAAGTTTCATTTCAATAGTTTGTCTTGTAACTTCTTGTTATGATGCATAGCACAACAAGGATGAAGCTATTTTTTTTTCAGTAGAACATTAATAAAAACTCATTTACACCTGTAAAAATAGCCAGAAGCACACTTTCACAGGTGAAAAGTATCCATTTGACGGTACATGCCTGAAACTGAAAATTTTCTAATTTGTGGATGAAAAATTCAATAAAATTTGTTTCTCTATAATATGAATACCTTTTCTCATACATGTATCTAATTTTGAAAACAACTGAAATTATGCAATTTTTAATTTGTCAAAAAGGGACAGTAATGATACAAAACTTAGTAATTTGTTTGAAAGACTTTCTGGGTGGTTGGAATGGTCCTCTTGTATTCCCTCTTCTAATGGTGATTTGCAGTCTGAATTTATTTATAAGCCTCTGCTGTAGCCAACATTCCTGGGACAATCCATATCCTATCATCTCTTGAAAGTGGTATATCAAAGTCCCATCTGAAGACAAATGGTGATGCCACTTGTGAAATATTCAACTATGGCCATTAAAAATAATCATTTGTCTTTGGATGGATCGACAGTTTTGATTACAGCACTAGATGGAAATGTAATATCAATGACTTGGTCAATGTAAAAGTTGGAGCATTAGTATACTGCAACCCACTGGCCTTGGTACTTGCAACTGAAGGTCATTTGAAGTGGTTCTTCTTCATAACAAATGCTAGAATTGTTTGAATACTCAGATTCACTGAGTGCCTTTTTCTTCCTTTGTAAGTGGAGATGAAGATCCATTAAAAGTTATATCATTGAAATGTTTATTCCCTTCATTACAGTTTTTAACTTTCTCAGCATTACAAGGAATTTAAGGTCTTCTTCAGTCTGCTTCACCCATTTAAAAGAATACTACTCAGTGCATAGAGTTCATCAGCCACTGAACAGAAGATTAAATGTAAATTTTATTAATCATCCTGGTAGGGGTTTTGGTATGGAAAGCAGTAATACGTGGGAAAAAAAAGGGGGGGAATAAAAACTAATTATCACACATGAAAAAGAATTGTATCTTTAGGAAGAGAAAAAATTAAATTTTGTTTACATGGATTTCATCAAAATACCCTAAAAGATAAATGAGATACGAGTTGAAATAAAAGGAAATTTCATTACTTTGACACATTTTCACACTGTAAACTAGGACAGATTGGAATACCTATTCTCAGTGAGAAAATTGAAACAATTTCTATGCTATTATCAGTTAACTTAGAAAAAGTGTTATCCTCTTTTAGAAGCTATGTCAAAGTAACATGAGTAATTACATTAGCACCAGCTTTTCAGCCCAGTGCTTTGCAACAAGATTCACATTATCCAGACAAATGTACAAAGTTATCATTGTAGTATGGCAATGTTATTCTTCTTAACGTTACTTTAACTGTCCACTAATTTAAAAGTATGCAAGTCTAACATTTGAACATTTTGCAATTTAGTTGGCTAATGATTTTATATTAAGCTCATCCACATTTATTACAACTATTGTCAAAAGCCTCAATAACATTAATTAATAAAGAAACTGGATTTTTATGTATCAAACATGTATTCAATCCTTTACAATCAAGTTGTGGGTCTGCATTTCTTTTAAAGCAAACACACACACACACACATTATAAATTAATTGATTTAAAATATGGGTTTTTCGCTACACAGTGATAACCATGTTTCAAAAAGCCTTCAAATTTAATTTTGTTATTAAACCAAAGACATTAGTTCCATTTCCTTGTCAAGCGGATTTTAGAGTCTAGCAAATATACAAATAAAGAAACTAGGAGAAAGAAGTGTTATGACAACGATAAAAATATGAAGAAACAAAGATCCCATTTGAAGATGTTAATTTGTACTAATGATTACCAGAAAATTCAGTCAGACCAGTGATAGTAAAAGCCAACAAAATCAGATATAATAATTTCTTTTAGGACTAATGCCATGCTTAGTACTTCACAGCATTTCTTGAAGCAAAATGGGTTACTTGACAGTATCCATCTCCTCTCTATACGAGACTGTACTGGATTATATGGCTCCAGTAAACGAGAGTAGTCCCTGATTTGAGCTGTAAGTGGATATATGTCTTTCCTAAATACTTTATTTAGTTCCAAGTGAATACAAACAACCTCAGCTGGTATTTGAGCTCATTTGTCAGTTCTTAGAAATATGGACAAAAATTTGGGCTGCTTACATCATCAGATGTGTCTACAAACACATACACACTTAGTATTTGAGAAAATGGATGTAATTCTAAATAAACCCCACCAAATTTAAAAAAACTTACCACAATTTTATCAGTCTTGTTTTGGGAAATAATTTTTCTGTTAAATATTATCTTCTAGATAGAGGTACATTGTTTTTATTGAGTGATAAAATGGAGAATTCAGAAAAGGCTGTCAGAAGAAAATTTTAACATGACCTATGTTTCTACTTTTTTATGAAAGGATGTTATATAAATAAAAAAAAATTATAAATGTTCAAACTGCAAAATTAAAGGCTAAATTTATGTATTCACATATTGGAGTTAGCTAAAACCATTTTCATCTCAGAGAAATGAAACATCAGTCATTTTTAGACTTGAAATAAATTGTGGAGATACTTAGCACAACAGCAGCAGTAGCTGCTTGAAGGGAATAATACAGACAAAATAACAGGTTTCAAACCCAAAAAGCTTTTTTTTTCATTTTATAGCTAGAGGCTAGCTGTCTCTTTTTCAAAGTATTTTTAAGTTCTATTAAAATAAAATAAAGTCAAAAAAGATCTTATTGAATTAGTACCAACTTTTGCATTGATAAGATGCTAGAATTAGCAAAGCCTGTCAATGATAATCAAAAAGCACCAAGAAATAGTTATTTGGTTTTATTGTTAGTATTTGTTTGCAGAGTTTATATTAATTTAAAAATGTCTTCATTTTGTGAAAAGACTTGCTATTTTCCAAGATATGCCAATTGCAGAAAAATATCAATTGTTACATTATTTTTTTTTTTGTATTTTTACATGCAAGCACACAAACAAAAGGTCTACTTCAAAATGTGCCCACACTTTGTTAGTAGCTATGATTATGATATAAAAGTTAAATAAAAACTTAAAGAATACATTTTATAACAAACCTCAAAGAATGTAGCTTTTATTATATTTATGTAATAAATTCCTTCAAGTGAAGATGTATGTACAACAAATTGGGGATGATGGCTGTTTTCAACTTAATCAAGAAGAGTGACAAAAATATCCTGATGTTTGGTTATTTAATCACATTTTGGGAAGGAAAGTGGGTCATGAACTTTTCATTACCTGTTTATTTTCTGTTTATAATTTTGTAACAATTTTTTTATGAATATCTTGATTAATCATTTAGGCATAAAAATCAAATGATATTTGTTCAGAACTGTGGAAGACTTATTTTTTTTATTATGAAAGGCTTTATTAATTTCAAAAAATTTAACTATAATTAATAAAGAAAATATATATACTGAGTGTTCCTCAATTAATTTTTAAAAGCAATAGCTTTATGTTTTTGCAAAGTTAGAACAATCTAAATACAAATTCATAAAAATAGACTAAATGAAAATGAAATAAAAAAAATCTGATTGCTTCTTATTGCAATGAAAAACCTTAAGATTCAAATCCAACACATTGTCAATATATAACACATTTTGTCTTTGAAGCCAAACAAAAATTGGCAAGACACTAATTTTTACAATTGTAAACACTTAATAATTGCTACTATCTTAAAAGCTCTAATGCTGAAGATCAAAACAGCTAAGTACAAAAATAAAAATGTCTTAGACAATTCCAAATAGCTCTAACTTTAAAAAAGTAATTAGAAACTTCTCCACATAAAATATATGGGCAAAAAAATAATGTGAGAAATTAAAAAAAAAAAAAAAAAAAAATTATGGAAAAGTATTCCAACTAAATTAGACATCACATCTGCTGCAAATAACAAGTGTTAAATCAAAATTATAAATTATGATTGATTAGCAAAGTGAGACTGATAATGGAGATTTTTATTTTATTTTATTTATCTTCTAAGCTGTAAGTGGTATTTTCTGAAATTTATATTTTTTTTGTGTGGCAAATTTTCTGATATCAACTTAAACACAGAAAATGTAAGAAAAGGCCCAATAATAAAGAAAATCTACTGACCTTGAAAATAAAGATTAACCCTGACAAGATGAAATGTGACATTATTGAATGAGTTATTCAGCTGTAACATAAAATGCAACCCTCTTCTGTAATGCTTTTGTTTACAGAAAAAAAAGAAGGTCCATCTAGTTTAGCTAAAATATTTTTTGTGCATATACTAGGAGGAATATTCTGCTTTCAAACATTCTTCACATGAAAAACATATCAGATCAGTCAATTTATTGTTATGCTTTTTAAAAACTTTATTCTTATACTGCTTTTTTGTCTTTAATCTCGTTCTGAGTTTTTATTCTTCTGATGAGAATTTATTGAATTGAGTTTATGTAATTAACATTTTTCTTATTGGAAATTCTATCTTAAAAAGAATGGTTAAAAGTGTTGGCTATTAATTAAAATTAAAGAGTAGTAAAAAAGTAGTATAAGAATAAAGTTTTAAAAAGCGTAACAATGTAACCTATTTCTTTTAAGGTTAATTAAGGAAACTTTTTTAAGTGAGAAGAGAAGCACTAAAGGCATTTTCAAGAGTAGAAAATGAAACATTTCGTACAGGGTTATAAAAACTTAGTCTTTTCTGTTCTTACTTATGAAGTTGTTATTACAAATAAAAGCACTTTATATTTGGATGACACTATTAATCAGGTATTTTCAAGATAGTTTTGTAATGTCTTTGTTTTAAAAACTCCATTAAATTCAAAAGGCTGTAAAGCTTTTAATATGAAAACTGAAAACAAAAGAAAGTAACAAAAACATCAATGCAAACAACCTTAAATATTTAATCAGAGAGATTGACAAAAGAGATCTTTAAACACTTGAAATGTAAAGAGAAATTTGATTAAGAGGAAAAATAAAAAGCAAAAGGCAAAAATGATAAGTAAAGGATTGGAGACTGATGGAAATGGAAAACCAATTTCCAATTAAGTTAGAAAAGACAATTGGATGACAGTTTTGGTATAATCTGTTAAGGCCAACTGATATGATCAGCCAATAGAAAACTATTTTCCAAAGTAGAGAGCATCAGCAACCATCATATGGCACTTGGCTCTTTTTTTTAACTTCTTCCTTCTCTTTTGCTTACAACTAATAACGAAATAGCGACACATAGAAAATATCAATATGACCTTTACTCTAGATGAGTGAAATTATTTACTATCATATAGTTTTTCATCAATTTTTTTATTTTTTTTTATTTACTTACTCCTTTTTGAATATTGGATGATTAATTATACACATTACAAAAAAGATTTTAGAGAGTGTACAAATTTTCACGTACCTGTGAATTGTGCATATCAGTGAAACTTGACTTGTTTTCAAGTCATTTATACTTGAGAAATCAACAAGAAAGCCAGTCAATTCACAATAAGTTCCTACTTGTCTGATGCAGTGTTATGAATGATTTTTAAATAGTGAAATATTATTTAAGAAAGAAATGATAGATTACAAAGGTGAGTTTGAATGCTGAAGTATAACCAAAGAGAAACAAGACAAACAAATTGATGCCAAATAGGAATCTAATTTAAAGAAATTTATCTAAGATAAAAATTAAAACAATCTAATTTAACAGCTACAAAAGATGGGAAAACAGCAATCTTACTAACACAATAACAAAGTATGAAATACTAAACTATTTTGACTTCATTAACTGAGAAATATATTTGTAGAAATCAGGCTGTAAGTTTGTTTTCTTCCTTCATAGGCAATGATCCATGTTTCCTCAAATATAAAATCATCTACATCTCAAATGATTTCTCTTTGTCAAATATGCAATTCACCTGTTTGACAGTCAATCTTGAAAAATAAGGTTAAAAGAAATAACTCTTTAATAAAGTAAATTCCTTAAATGTTTAAAGAAATAAGTGAACACGAAAAAGAATAAACAGAGCAATTTCAGGTTGAAACAAGTTGTTCTCTTCAAGACTTTATCAGGACATCAGTCAGTTCCAGGAAAGCACAAAGAGTAGGTGATTGATAATAACAAAAGACAAGAACATTAGTCCCAATGTAAATAATGCAAATAGTGATAACTTATTCTAGAAATTCAGATAGAATCTTTACAATTTCAACTTTATATTGTCTACAAATGGATGAGGCAACATACACACCATTTCTTTTAACCAAACTGATATTTATTCAGAAAATCCCAACAATTTGGCTATTCAGGCCAATTTAGAAAAATCAAACGTTTTTTTTTTAAATGAAGTTTGGATTCTTCAGGGCAAGTTTTTTTTTAATTTTTAAATTTTTTTTACTTCTGATTTGGCTGCCTGATCTCAAAACTCAGTATCAGTTTTAATATGTCAAACTCCAAGTTAGCAAGAAGTAATATTTAAAAAAAAAAAAAAAAAAAAATCAATTTAAAACGCTATAAAATATCTACAGAACACTGTTTAAAGGGTATAAAACATTTGCTAACAAGACTTGACAATTCACTACTGATTTCTAAGTGTTTTCAAACAAAATTCATCCTGTCAAATAGATTGTTTTTAACACATAAAATCCAAAATTTTCCAAGCATCAATGTAAAACTATATTTTTTCATCACCTCTAATATTTACAATAATCAATTAGAAAAAAGAAAGATATAATGATAAAAAAAATGTCAGTGTTAAATAATAACACTTATTAAGGAGAAAAGGTTTACAGGGTTTGTATAGATGCCTTTAATATAAGGCTATGATGTAACAAAAAAAACTTTATTGCATTTTAAAGGTACTAACCTGAAAAACAGTTACACATACACTAAATAGAAATAAAGTATTTTAATATTAAAATTTAGTATATATTGCAGAATCTGGTTGTTGTCCAAATGGGTTGTCAAACTCTCTTGGATAAGAAATAAAAGGAAGTCTGCCATACCCACCCACCACAAAAAATAAGATCTGAATAGCTAAAGATTTAAGTATCTCTCCATGAGAATCAAACATCTCACCGAACAATTCTAATTGGCTTCATTTGTTATAAATTTTCATTATTAGAACTTCTTAGTAAATGAAATATTTCAAATAGAATATTATTTCTTTTAACAAGTACTCATATACAAAAAATGCAACTCTAATGTAAATTAAAATCGTTTTACTTTATGTCTTTAACAAAAGAAAGTATAATTTACTGGGTAAAGGGTTAATAATTATATTTATTCCTGAAAGAGTTAAAAAAAAAAAAAAAGTGCCAAACCTGAATTACAGGTGAATATCATGCTTGATCTACTAGGATAATTAATAGCTGAATAGATTCAAAAGAGAAACACTGACCTTAACATAAAGAAAGCTCCAGATGCAACTCAAGTGGAAAGAAAGATTAATTTCAACACTTAAGTAGTAAACTAAAAGCAAACTATTTTTATGGAAGGAAGAGGAGATGAAGATGGTTTGTGTGGAAGGAGCAAACAGAGGGTCACAAACAGAAGCCAAATCAGACTTGCTGAGTGTAGTTCAAGTGTAGAAAAATAATGTTCCCATTTTATCATATACTCTCTCTATATATTCTCAAACACAGTTTGCTTAGAAAGATGTCATTTAAACATAAAATGTACAAATAATTTTAAATCAACCTTTTAAAACAGTTTATGATCAACTAGATCTCAAAATCACATATGCATATTAGAAAAATTTTAAAAATTATACTAGAAATATGAAAGGCTCTTAAATTCTTCAAATAAAAGTCATCATAACAAATGATTCAAAATAGCCTAGGACAATATTCCATATTGTTAAAATACTTACAAAATAGTTGCTAAATTGCTCACCATAAAGGTACAGTTTGTTTTATTACAGAACAATTTTGTTCAAACTAAATTGACTGCGTTCAACATTTATAAAAGCCCCATTTGTAGCAGAAATATAATGAAGAAAATCTCAAAATAAATAAATAAAATTAAATAAATTAAAAAAAAAGAAAAATTCAGGGTTAGGAGGTAGGTATCACAGCAGCAAGAATTGCAGAGAATTAATACCTGGAATGAGCTCCCCCTTGGCCTTCCATCGCTTCCTTGGGAGTCACCACGTAGTAGGAATAGGAGTAGTAGTCCTGGTAACAGGAAAAAACCAACATCTTCAATCAGTTTACTTGAAAAAAAAAGGACTTCTGTTCAGGTGGTGGAGAAATATTGCTATGGATTGGATAAAATGTTTAAATAACAAGGCTTTGAGTTAACAATATGATGCAAATATTGTTTTTATATTCTTTCAAGAAGAATTAACCTGAGAAAAATAATTTTCTCAAATAAGCACTTAGCTGTTCAAAGTGAATTTTGAGGGCAAGGATCAGGTGGGAGTATGTGGAAGCAGTGACAAAATATGTATTAGTTGATAAATGCCATTTGGGATATAAACAAGAAGTCATGACAAACTCATTTATAAAGTGAACAACAATTCTTAATTTACTGCTTAAAAGTGAAGCAGTTTTAAAAGAATTACCTAAAATGAAACATTAGTTTAAGAGGAAACAAATTAAGACCCCAATTACTGCATAAGCTGAATAAATTGAAAAAAGGAGACAAACAAATCAAAAACTTTCTCCCATTTCCTAGCAAGTCAAATATGAACTGAAAATCATTTCATCAAATAGAATATGTAATCTTAATTTGTTGCTGTTTCCAAAACTATTTCGAAACTTCATTAAGAAGGGAAATGCTATTCATCATACATTTAATTTTGACAAGTTTGTTTTAAGGTTCAACGGTCTTTAGAAAGTCAACAAGAGAAAAAGGGAGTACAGTGTGATCATTTTTCTAATGACTGAATGAGTAGTGATCTGTTGAAAAATATTCACTTTTATTCTTTTACAAAGAAAACCATCACATTTTGATTTGCAAATCAAGTATTAATGACAAAACTAATAAATATGATGAATATAATATTGCCTTCCATCTTTTTGTATCCCAGGAATAAAAAGAAAAAAAAAATAAGACTAAACGTATTGTAGTCAGATGGCAGGTATTTTGCCTTAACAGTTGCAGTGCTGCACTCTACTCCCCCTGTTACTAACAACACAAAGAACAGCTGCACTCAGGAGAGGGTGCGTAGATATTCATTCATCAATAGATACCTATTTGCCTACAAACAGCAACACAATGCTGCAAGCATATACACAAGCCAGTGAATAGATAGGAAACCTTAAATCTAAAAAAAAAATTAAAAAATTAAAAAAAATTTTTTTTTGGCAATAACAAAAATTGACAAAAACTTCAGGCCATTGGGTGAGTGTTACAACAAGGAATTTTTCAAAACTTACAATATTATTTAAACTTACTTATTAATGTATTGGACAGTTGCATATCCTTCACAACTTAAGATGATTGGCTTTCAATTAATAGAACAAAACTTCAAAAATTCAATGTTACAAGTTACTCTTATGAAAAGAAATCTTAGTATATTCACAATTATTTCTGAGCTGATGTCATTACTGCAAAACATTTTTGCATCTGTCATTTTGTCTTAGTTACATTTGAACATAAAAAAGCAAAAAGAACTGTGCTAAGCATTTTATCTCACTTTGACCACTGAATAATAAGTGAAAATGCTTCACCCACATCTTAGTCATAGATGTAAGGTGCATAGATTTGGACAAACTGAGAAGATAAACTACACAAAAAGACAATGAGACAACAGGACAAAATGTAATTTAAGGAAAGAGGAGACAAACAAAGAGACATTTGCAAATATTCTCTGCATCATCATAATACATTCAACAAAGGATATGTTTTAAATATACCAAAAAACTTTGTAAGGAAAATAGATAGAAAAGAAAATTATTCTTCTACTACAATATTTATCTTGTAAAGAGAGCTTCTTATAGAAAAGAATATAATACACAATGTGACTATATGTATTTAATGATCATGTAGCCTTATCTCCACTTTTTGAGTAATGAGATATTTCCTTGTTACGGTAAAAGGAGACATTACTTGATGCCAATAAGCAAACATAACTTGTTTACTACCTTATCAGGAGGTAAGACCAGGTAGCTAATCCATTGCATTTTATTTTTGTTTTGCCTGCTTCTTTTAGATATTTTTTTACTTTTAATGAATATGGTTCGTCCTTATAGACAGCAATAAAGAAAATTGCATAGACAAAAATCCCAAAATTCTCATGCAGATAAATTATTTAAATATTGCTATAATTCTTTGATGGTACATGTAAATTAATTAAAATTTAAAAATCCAAAATAATTTTCTAAAATGGCTATAAAATAATAACCAAGTAAAAAAAAAAAAAAAAAAAAAAAAAAAAAATCAGGATTTGTTGTTATTGTGATAAGAACTTCAAAGAAATTTGCATACCAAAATCTAAATTCCAAAACTTAAACCGGCAGGAACTGAAAACTAATTATGAATAAAAAACTATTAACAGCTGCTGTAAAGTGAATTAATGAAAACAATTGATAATGAAGCTGAAGGAAAAATTAGGAACAAGAAAGGCATAAATAAAATTTGAAGCATCTTTTTAAAGTTAGTTCTACCTTTGAGCTTATTTAATTCTTAAATTTTCTAAAATTTAATGATAGTCAAAGGAAACTAATCACTTTATAAGGTTATTTATATAAATAATTCTAACCTCAACTGATCATTTTAAATAAGCTTTACTTTTTTATTATAAAAGTTATCCTCTAAGTTATAACTAAAAAGATATTACTGCCAAAATATGAAGAAAGTCAAATCATCAAAGATTGTGATCCTTATTTCAATATAATTCTGTTCCTCTCAATGATCCACCAAAGTAAAAACCAACAATTCACCGTTTAATGCTTAGTATCAAATTAAAAAGTAACCCAAAATATGTTGCAATTCTACGTCTTTTAGAAACACAAAATGCTTCTCTGATGGGATTGCAAGTGGAGAGAGAGAGAGAGAGAAAAAATTAATAAAAAGGCAAGAAATAAACATGTACAGAAAGTTTTTTTTTTTTAATTAGAATGCATGAATTAGAAGGATTTTATTAGTAGTAGTTATTTAATTGCTCATTGTTCAAACCGGGCACTTTTATGTTTAAGAACTTAAATCAACATATCGCTGGCTACAGCAATCTACATGATTTTCTTTTGATTTTTGTTTTGCTGGGATGCAAGGGATTGAATCACAAATTTATGTCAATAATAAAATTTAAATTATTCCTCTTAATCAAATACAATGGGACACATTTGCCTAAATTAATTTTATACCCATATTTAACCCTTCACTGATTTTGTAGAAGTTTAAAAGAAAAGCTATTTTCTCTCAATATTCATTAATCTCTAAACAACATTGTGAGCAATGGCTACTTAGTCATAAAGGCTACAATACATATATTTTCTTAAATTGAATAAGTCTAGAATAGCAAAATGCTGGTGATGAAAAAGCCTTAAAAATATATTTCTATGTACAAAAGAACCAGTATAATCTTTATAGTAGCTTGAATATTACATCATCACCTTTGACATGGATGAAGTAAGAGAGAAAAAAAATAAAAAGAGAGAGTAAAATTAGGAGAATAAATGATAAAAAAAGAACATTATTAATCAACAGAAAAGAACAGCAAATAAAACAATCCTGTAAAATTGTCAGGTTTTATTTTTGTGAAGGTAGGCAATGGAAAGAAACCAGTTATCATTCACTAAGAAATAAATTGCAGCAGTTGAGGTAATCTCATGACCTGATTAGTTTTAAATTTGGAAAATCTTGTGAATGCATCATCTTTTTTCATATCTTTCATAAGTAATTCCAAAATTGTAAATGGATTTTATAAAGAAAACAAGACAAGTAAGATAGCAGTCCACAGAGCTAAGAGAGGTGTGAGACGAAAGGAGTGGAGATGGATGGGAAAAGTGATGCATAAACAGTGATCGGAGTGAGTTTAGTAGACAAGAGATAATGTAAAGTATATTAAAAAGGAAAGACACTTCAAATAAAATCCAAAATGCATCTCAAAAACTATCTCTGGAAATCAGGGAAAAACCAAAACTAAACAGCTTCTGATATTTTGCCTGTTGTTCGTAGACACTGTGGCTCAAAAAAGCAATAATCTAATTATTTTTGTTGGTTAATGATGCAAATATTTACAGCAGAAGACTAATACACTTCTGTCAAGTATAAATTAAATATTTCTTAGAAATCTATTCAAGACAATCGTTTTCTGGCTTTTAGGAAATGAAGTCTATCTTAAAAGAGGAAAACTGCTGCACTCAATATTTATAAGGCTGACTGACAAGTTTCTTGCAAAATTCAATGTCCCCCCAATAAGAATTCTTCAAGTAAAGCAATGTTACCAAATTACAACAGACTAATTCAAAAAGCATTTAAAAGTAAACTGCCATTTAGTCTTGCTTCTTGTCTAGTCGATATTTGGAACATATAGCCGAAGAATTTCAGAAAACAAGTAGCATGCAAGTGATTGGAATGAAAAATCATAAAAATGTATTCATTCAAAAATGAGTGTGAAAGACTTTACACACATCAACTTTTTTTTTTGTAAACAACTTAGAATTAAATTTCCAGCCTGTGTGAGTAAAGCAATTTAATTGAACTTTTTTTTTTCTAAGATCTTGTGAAGAAATAATAATATAAAAGGATGCTTGAACAGTTTACAATAACAATCAAAAATATTTTAACCAACTTCAAAAAGTGGAACAAATACTGCTTTATAATCTTGGGCACAGGTGTGTGTGTGGGGGAGGGGTACCAGATAAAATGTATGAGATGAGAATGTTTACATCTCTTAGAAAGTAATCACATTAATCAGCATAGGAAGGCGTCAATAAAACAGGAGCTGATATTGTACAAGTTGTTTTAGTTAAAATTCACAAGTCTTTTTGGAGGACATCAAAGTCACAGAAGAATAAGGCAGATGAGTAAATAAATGGCTATGCATGACAAGGAGCCACATGTATTCTTGTCTTTATTTAATGGCATTTATGAAAAATTCATATCAAATTTAATATGCTACATTAAATAAAAGCCAATCTCATTACTTAGCAGAATGCAGTAATTTACAAAGAATGCACCCCACTTAAAATAAGCAAGTGTTACTTGAGGGTTCATGCAGACTGGATAAAATTAGATCATCTAGGGTTATGAAAAGCTCTATCAAGGAGTCGACCAGAAAAACCTTAAAAATTAAAAAAAAAAAAAGCGCCCTTACCTATTGTCTTAGATATCTTTTATTCACTGTAGGAGATTTTGTATGTTGGAGTGATGGGAGCTTCTATTACCATGCCTCTAAATCATGGCTGCTAGAAATGTGAAAGGCTCCAAAAGATTTCCTGTCAATACCAATTCTGGGAAAGAAAAGTAAAATCATGACAATTCCAAAAGATGCTTACAACTTGCTATTCACAAACCAAGCTTAGTGTTTTTTTTTTTTGTTTTATAACTTGAATAAAAAAATAATGTATAAAACTTTCTAAGTAATAAAACCCTTCATTTAAATAATGGAAAAATAAATGTAACAAATAAATCATCCATATAAGACATGCAACAAAATTAAGAAAGAGAACATGCTATATTTTTTTTCCTCACTCTATCTTTCAAAATAAGGATGGGATAGGGATTAAATAAAAAAAATAAAAATAAAAAGATTGTACTTTTTATGCAGAAAAACAAAACATAATATAATTTCTAATAAATTTTCTAACTTCCCCATATATAAGAGTGTGGTGAAAAGTTCTTGGTTTGATTATGAAGGAATTCTAAAAAGATGCTGGGGTTAGGCTATCTGTTCAAATTTTGGGAAGTAGGTCAGGCTACGAACTTTTCAACAAACCTCATAGGTTGATTTCCAAAAGCTTTGTAATATAAAGGCCATCAGTATAATAGGAATGCAGTAACTGCTCACTTACAAGATATGCATGTCTATCTAAGAACTAAAAGTAAATGGAGATAGATTGTATATTTAAAATATAATTCTACATACATGCATATCTTATGTTTAGGACGATTTTTGACAATTTCTGTACCCATAAAAAAAAGTAATCAATTTTCAAAAGGGTCCTATCAATTAAATAGTGGCTGATATTAGCATTTATCTTTTGCATTTGTGTCAGAGAGAGATAAAAAAGAAGCAGACCTATTTTAAAAAACCGAAATAATCACAATCTATCTGAAATTGTGCTTTGAAACTTATAAACAAAGAAAATTAAATAACAACTTCCAAAAAGTGAAAAATGACCTACACCTAAAAGAAAATAGAAATTTCTCAGTTAAATCACAAAGTCATAAACAATAATTTGGGGAATAGAAATTCATCTTTTGAGAGGAGACGAGAGTGAAGTACCAAAGTAAAACACTGATCAATAGACTGCTGCATTTTCTTTTCAGATAATTTAACAAATAAAATCAATCTGATATGTTAGAAAATATCTGAAACAATATAAAAGCAATTGACAGAAATCAGCAACATTATTTGTATTAGCAACTTCATTTTTAGCCACTAAAACCATTAATTTGAAATATCAAAAAAAGCAAACCTTGTGCCTATCAATAATAAATCTATTTCTGCCATCAACATTAGAACATATGAATGCACAGCAGAGGGAATGTTTTGTGATAAAGACATCAAGCTCACACACAAAAATAATCCTTATGGAGTTGAGATTCATTTAAAAATACTTAAATGTAATAATAACAAAACTCAAAATTATCCTATATTTTATGATTACAGAGATTAGTAAAACAATAATCCTGAATGTAACAAAATGCTACCTACAGTATAATGTAATAACACAATAAGTTTAATTCCACATGTTTTCAGATATTGTGGCAGGAACCTATTTAAATGTTTCTACTTAACTCTAAAATTTGTATGCTTGTAAAATCTTTTCAGATACACTACATTTGTTTTATATCAGTCAAGTTTTGCCATCAATTGTATGTTACTTAACTTGTTCAATTGGAAACTTGAATTGGAGATTAATGAGATTAAACAAAACGGAGCCTATACACATGAACACTATTAAACAAGGAATAGACATGTAATACACAACACTGTAGGTACCACCAATATAAAAAGTGACACTTCAGGTTGAAAATGCATTTTAAAAATGATACAAAATCTTTCTTGAAAATTTTGTTTTAGTTCCAAGATAATAGCTTAAATGCAATATTTCCAATAATCAAATACATTGCTGAATTTCAAACAAAATTGAAATGGATTAAAATATGTTTGTTTAAATAAAGGGGCCATAACTGTATAAATTTGATGAATACAACATGAATGACTTAAAAAAACTTTTTTTTAACTATCCAGTAATCTTAAAAATTTAGGAAAATATTCTAAGTAATCTAATATTTTATTGAATTTTAGATACTTATGAAAATCCTTGAGGAAACGTTAGAAAAATAACAATGAATGTTAAATTTACTAAAGTTACTGGTCTAATTTTCTGATACTGTTGTGTAGGGGCATACATATTTACAAAAATTGGCACATTTATACACAAAAAAATTTTTTAAATGCTTTAAAAAAATACTGGGGGGGGGGGTTACAAATTGTAGTAAGCTTTTTTTTTTATTATTTATAATTAGTATAGTTTTCAATAACAAAAATCACCTAAGTGCTACAAATTAATACAAAATTTTTAAGACTTAAAAGTTTATAAATTATTACAATTTAAAATGGAAAACAATTCTTGGAAAATCTGTCTTCATCAAAAATTGTTTTTTCTTAAGAAATATAATCCTGTTCATAATCTTGTATATCTTATTTTATTCATAAAAGCTTTTCTAATTAAATATCTTAGTTTGATTACATTTTTATTTTACAATTCAAAGCACATTTTCTGTAACTGGTGATCCTGTTTGACAAAAATATTTGACGATTTAAATTCTGCAAAAACTTGTCCTTATAACTAATAAACAAGGTCTACAAAAATAAATGTGTGCTAACCAATGTTAAAAAAGTTTCTAAAATAATTTCATTTATTTGTTAATAAGTCCTGAATGTTTCATCAAAATCCGACAATTATCTGATTTTTATGGTTCCTCGCTGACGTAAGAAAAACAAAATTTTTCAAAGTTCCGAAGATTTTAAAAATGGATAAAAATATACAATCTCATAAATCATTTGGTCTTTCCCCTTAAAGATTTTGACAAAAGTTTGTGGCATTTTTTTTTTTTAGCGTATCTTTGGTTTGAGGTACCTAACAGAAGAAATTGAAACAGCTTTTCCATCGTGTTGGTGGATAATAAAAGACTAATTGCATTTACAAGGTTTAAATAATAATAAAAAAGATTTTTGTTTATAATATTTATTTTAAAAATACTAAACAAAAATAGTAGTTATTGAATTATGAGGAAGTTTTGTCATTTTCTTCCGTAAGGAAAGTGATAAAAATGAAATGCGTTTATTTACTTAAAAAAAAAAAAAATAATCACAGAAGATTGATTTAGAAAATAATACTCTGGTCTTTTCTACAGGAAAAAAAAAGAAAATCAAGAATAATACTAAACAAACACAGCCAATGACGAACAAAACTGCCATTTTCTATTTTTGTAACGTAAATCGAAAAATATCCACGGGTATTTCGTGGTAAGTGAGACTTAATTTCTTAAAAGAAATTACACCAGGAATGGAGTTCTTCATCCGAAGCAAGACTGAAATCCATGATGACTGAAAATTAAAAATATCGAACAAAAAATGTTTTTTTGCCCGCGATGTTAAACTAGACAAGAAGACTTTGTGTCGGATTGAAATTAAATGTTTTTCTTCGTTATTGTGAAAGAAAGCAAGATAAAATAAGTAAGATAGTTGCAATCATTCGAAGCAATCAAATGCCCCCAATAGCATAAGTTTTGTTGTGAGGAGACGAGAAAGCAATCAGGTTGAATTAGAAAAGATTGAGGTCAATGTTTCCGCTTTAGAGGAGAAAGAACTTCTTCCATCTTATTCACGTCATTTCTTCTGCTTCCAGTGTAGCAAAAATAGATAAATAAACACTTTTCTATTTATTTACTGTCAGATCAAATTTCGCCGTTTGCGATTTTTTTTATCCGAACAAACGGTTTGGATTAAAATGTTGACAAAGTTATAGTTAGGAAGTAATTAAACACAAACGTAGTTCCTTGGTAGACAAAAAAAAAAAAAACTTAGTGGGTCACAAAAAGGTCAATAAAAAAAATGAAAAGAGATTTCTGACAATTATATTTTTTTTATAAGCAATGGATGTTTCGAGTTTTTTTGTAAATATTGTCAAATTTTCACAAGAAGATTTGTGATTCTCGCCTTTTCATCATTAAAGTTTTGAAGAATAAAAAAGAGAAACTTAAGGCAAGGGCCATTAAATTAATATCATGTTTTTAACGCAGTTTTGGTGTTTATCGGTAAGTACTAAATACTACTATATTGCTAACTATGTCAGAAATGCTAGTAGCATTTCGGGCCCTGTTCTTAGAAGACTTCAAGTCCCGGCTGTTCCACACTCCCCCCTCTCTCTCTATTTTTTTCCGTTGGGAGGGGGTGTGGGTAGAAAAAAAAAAGAAAGAACAGCAAAGCTGCTGCTGATTATCAGCTCCTTCATTTGCCTTTTAGCACAATATGGTGGCGGTGGCCAGTGGAAATCCTTCTTCCCAAAAGACTCCCTCACCAAAGATGGAGATACTAACTATAATGGATCCTTGCTGAATATAACTCAACCGGCCGCCGACAAGTTAGCAATTAAATCTTTTTTTTCTTTTTCAGCATGGCTCAATCACTTGGGCATCGAGAAAATGTAAAGCAAATTAAGAGAAAAGAAATACCCGGTTGGACATAGAAGCTTTGGGGTATGCGTATGCAAATGAACAACAAACCCAAATTTACAGACAGAGGAAATGCAATAAAAACAGCCATCAGCAAACTACACGAGCACCATCTGAGACACATCTTCCCCACAAGCTCAATGCCACTAATTTAGCCAACTATCAATAATCATAATAATGTGAGGAGGAAGTTTGCAAATGACCCAGCTGAAATGACAAAAATATATACCGATTTTTTGGGAATCGACCTCAAGATCCAGCGAATCGAAGATTATTGCTCCCCCCGTCGTCACAAAAAAACAACTACGTACCACGTAGGCATTTTGTGGATGAATAAAAAGCCTGTGTGAAGAAGAACAGGCCTAAAAGACTTATGAGTAAAAATAAAATAAAAGGTGGGAAGGCGTTCGGATTACTTAGACAAAAAAAAGCAAGGAAAAGAAAAGTGAGAGACATTTTGGATGTAACCAGTTGACAGCGGATTAGGAGGAGAACCCTAACACACAGAAAATGCTTAAAATAAAAATAAAAAGAGATCCTGCTTGTTGAGTAGGAGCAATTAATTCATTGTTTGTCATGTCTAGTGGTTTCAGGTTACGATAAAAAGCTTCCTTCTTATATAAAAAGGGGACCATTTAAACAAGCTAAAAAACTGGAAAGTGACCGTCAAATAAACTATATATCCAGAGAGAGAAAATGACAAAGTTGGAATTCACTTACAATGTTAAAAGGTGCGATTTACCAGTGAAAAGGGTGGGAAAATAGATGACGGCAATCTTTGTTACTGAAGCTTGGCAGGCAAGTCACCAGGCACAAGAGAATTACGAAACTAAAGCTGACTCATCATCCCCCACCAACAACAGCGAATGAATCAACCGCCGCCGCCGCAGCAGCGATTCCACCTTTCTTCTCTAGACGTCGTCAACATTTTCTTCAAAATATCATTCACTAATTAAAAACAAATATTTGATAACGACTTTTACAATTAGAATTTTCCAAGTGAATTGTTTAAAAAACAAAAAACTATTTTAGAAACAAAACGACAAAGATACGCAGATAAATGTAAACAATGTCAACACATGGACAGAGCAAACATTCGTTCATTTCTTTTCCAAGCCTCATATCTCAAGAAGTACAGTCATAAACACTGAAGATATTATTACTTATTTGTAAAAGCTCATCAGCAATATAAAAATGTTTAAATGAATTTAGTCTGAATGAAAATTGCCAAGTGCATGGAAGAAGCTAAAACTGTTTTGTATGATCACGTGACAACTCCTTCATCTTGAATTTTTTTTTTATGTTTCTTGTTTTGAAAATGCCAAAAGGAATTTTAAAAAAAAAAAGCAACATTTTATTCACATTTCTGTCTTTCATTACAGAAAAATATACAAAGTAAACAGATTAAAATAAAATAAGTTTGTATTTTTTAAACTCTTTGTAAGTAAAGATTGGTGAAAAACGCGTCTTTAGCGAAAGGAGCGAACAGAAATATCAATTTCCTCATTAGAAGACCCGATTTTCAAGAAAGATTTTTACTTTATTTTTTGCTTAGAAGAAAAGCGTCCGTAATGCATAAAGTCTTAAAACAAAATTAACCGTTTCTTCACAAATGTGTGTGTAAAAAAACCCAAAAACAAACTAAAAACTACTTTCTCCCGAACCTGTTCAGTGTTCACCAGTCCAGAATAAAATATTTTTATGTCGGATCCAAAGTGTTTTTTAAAAACAAAAACTAGTTATTTTATTTAGTTTTTTGTATTCCAACGAGGCTATTGTGAAGAACAAGAGAGAAAAAGAAAAAATTTTTTTTTAAATGAAATATGATAGTTTTCTTCTTGCTGAATAGTTTGGGGTACTCTGTGCGCCAACCATAGAAAGGATGACCCTCAAGAATCAAACAAAAAAATACATACTCGTAAATATTAAGATTGTGCATTTCCTTTTCTTATTGATGACTTTAAGTACGAGTCTTAAATAACGATTTATTTAAGTGTAGCTTAGATGTTGCACAAGGCCGTGAGTACGAGGCAACCAATGATGATGGAATTCACTATGATTACTCAATTATAAGGAAACATGTTTGCTAACCATGACACCACGTTGGTGTGCTCTCGAGTCTTACAAATAAATAATCTGTCGTGTAACTTCTTTCTTTATGCCTTCCAATCCATTTTGACAAATTCCACTTGGGAACTTTACAAACCTCTCCGCCACCTTTGTAGATACACAATTTAGGATGATGAATAGTTAAATAAAAATAAAATTTATTTCATAAAGATTAAAGAATAAGATAAAGAAAAACCCTCTTTAAAACGGTCGACTATTTTCTAAAATATATAACATTCTCCGTTAAAAAAAAAAAAAAAAATCAAAAAAGTGATAAACTACATAGAAAATCTGGAATGTTACTTTGAATTTATAAAGAAAGTTTTCTTGGAGTTTTGCTATCATCCCGCCAGCCTGTATTCAATATAAAAGGTGATAAATTAACGTAAATATTTATTTTTTTAAGAAGTCAATATTTAATATGATTACTGATCTTGAAACTTGTGGTGAACAATTATTTTGATAAAAAAAAAAAATACTGGACATCACCACTAGTTACTAACTACTACCACAACTACTGATGATGGTGATTATGAACCAAATGAACTTTCTTGTTTGCTTATCAAAATTACCTACTTACTTAATTCATTTTATTTAAAATTGTAGTCTGGGTAACGTTCAGATGAAAACAACAATAAAAGGGAGAGGAGTGATTAATAAGGGAACTTTTCAAAAGAAAGATTCGAAAGAAACAGATTGAAGTCAACATAAATGACATTTCTGTTGCGAACGAATACGACTTGATTTGAAGTTACAATTAATTAGGATCATGAAATGACGAATTACAATTTCTGAGAGCACAGAGGAAAATACAGAAGAATAATCGAACAATATCAAAATAAACACTTTTAGTTTTATTTAACTTCAACAATTCTGATGACATTCGGGCGAGGAGAATCTACCTTTGTGTACAATAAATTGTCAAGAAGACAGTTTCAATTTGTTTACATTACAATTACATAATATTCCCAAGACAGTTTCCATTTGCTTACAATTACATAATATTCCCAATAAAACAAAGAAAGCAATCCAAGTTTTCACATTAAGGATTTAAAATATTTCCAGTAATTCCTGCTGATATTGTAAGAAACCGCTCTTCTTTACGTACACGGCAGTATGCTTTGTTGTTGGAAATTTTTATTAAAGCACTTTCATATTAGTCCACTCTTATGTGTGTGTGTAACTATGTACAGTAAATGGCTCTATAAATAATAGAGACCAAAGAGCAACCCTACCCCAAATAAGCAGTTCAACTCGCATGGTGACGATAAGTCAGCAGAAAATCAATAGACAATTCAAATCAATATTATTGATAAAGTAGCATGAAGTAAAAATCAATCTTCAACAGACAAATTGATGGAAATACACGAATAAAGAGAACAAGATTTAAAAACTGAAAATATTACGCAGAAATTTAAAAAAATGCAGGTTACAGGCGATCTACTTCAATTGAACAAAAAGAAAAAAACCCGAAGAGACAGAAGAATAAAGATAATGATATCAAGAAGTGGTTTAATTGTTGAAGTCAGATTATATTGCTAGTTTGTTCATATCTATACCAAAGTCTGTGCATACACAAGGTCAGACTTTTTATGACGCAGGTCAATGTTTTCACAATATAATTATAATTGGTACTCTCATGATGTTTTTAGAATCTTTGAGATATTTCTACATTTACGACATGTAATTTTCAGCTTACAATATCTGGATTTATTAAAAATATTGAGAATAAGTTTATTTTGGTGATGTGAGATTTTTAAGAATTCTCTCTCTTGTGTGTATGTATGTATATATATATATATATATATATATATATATATATATATATATATATATATATACACACACACACTATTAGAGTTAATGTTTTAGTTTCAGATAAAAACAGCCAAGTAACCTCAAACAAGATACTTTAAAGTTGTTGAGTGAAGGGAACACAATAATAACAAAAAAAAAAAAAAAATGAAAACATTAGTAAAATAAGAAAAGAAAAGTATCTTTAATAACGTCATAAAAGGAAATCTGAGAAAAATGTAAACGGTAATAAGCAAGAAAAATTGATAGCCCATCAAGAAAGGATTTGATGAAGCAGATATTGAAAATGTAAACAGCGTAAAAAGATACAGGATATTAAAGATAATTGGCTAAAATGATATGAAATTAACGAAACCACCACTTAAAGTAAACAAAACAAAGAGAAACATGAAAGATCGGTGAAGAAGTACATGAAAACTGATTTCTCAACAGTAATTAGTATTGAATGTAGAACTGAAAACGGATGGGTAAAAATATATTCATGCAAGAACGTTCCTTCACATTCTGCAAATCTGACTGTTGTCCTTATTAAAAACGGTTTCATGAAAGACAGCAAATTATAGAATGGTCCCCAACTTCATCCAGGTATTAATCCAATAGAAAATGATCCATCATTAAATGAGACGTATATGAGAATGGAAAACAATATTCAAGTAAAGAAGACTCCTGGGAAGCAATAAAAACTGCTTAAAAAGTAATGTTGAAATTGAAACAATGGAAAAAATTAACAAAATCAATGGTAGAAAAAGAATAATGAAAGTTATAGAATGTCAAGGAGTCTATTGTAAAATAATCAAATATATTTTTCCAGGTTCTGTTTATTTTCGATTTATTTATAAATAAAAATTTGCTAAGCTTGGCAAATATTACTTAATGCTTCAAACAGATTAATATTTTTAATACAAACAGATATAAGCTGAGGTAAAAATAATTTTTTGCTCATATAATTATCAAGGGATAAAGAGTTTTTGTAACCTCAGTTGGTTGATATGAATTTTATTGTAAAAGCATTAACTTGAATAATAAAATGAAAATCTGACAAAGATCAATGGTAGGTTGTTATTTTTCTAACATTCCTGGTAGACATTGAACATTAAAGAAGAAGAAAATCCCAAGGAAAAAAACTATTTAGTACAAAACTAGATGCTTCTTCAAAAACGAGCAGCAATTATTTTTCATCTTTATTGTTACCAAGTTTATTTCCAGGTACAATGGTCTGGATAATCCTAATTTTGTAGAAATGACATCAGGATAATTTTAATTTTTTAAAGATATTTACATTCATGCTTTTTTAAATCTGGAATTGATGAATCTCATTACTTTTTAATTTTACTCTGAATTTCAATATTAAGCTTCAAACTTTCTGACAAAACATTTATTAATAAAAATTTATTTCATGAAATACTACTACACTACAAAGTCCAATTTCAATTGTATTAATTTTAAAGATGAATGAAGCTGTCTTTTAAGCCTGAATCAAAACAAATATTGTAAATCAAAAATGTGTCAGTCAGTCAACTTGTCAAGTAAAATTTATACTCAACAAAATTGCTTCCAGATGAAAAACTGAAACTTTTTTCAACTAAGCTGACTTTGTTTTAGGTTTTTTATTCTTCAAATAAAAATAAAATCTTTCACAAGATGAAAATACTTTTTCTTTCTAATGACAATATCAGTTAAGCAGTTATTATCATAATTAAACCCATTATACCCCTACACATCGAAAAATTTTCATTTCATATTATGAAAGATCTATCGCTTTTTTTTAACCGAAGGTAAATAAATACAATACATACTTTTTTTAAATTTTTAACCTCAAAATCGATAACATCATATAATGTCCTTATTTTTAGAATCTATCATAAATGTTACAAAACCTGAATTGAAAAATAAAAACTGAATTTATTAACTGGTCCTAGTTTTGTAAAATAATAAAAAGGAAAAAAATATTAACGTTACGAATAATAATTGCAAAAAGCAACAAAGAAAGGAGACGGGCTGATGGACAATCTGTACCCGTAATTATGAGGATGACTAAGAAGAGAGGAAAAAAAGTAGTGGGGGGGAGAGATAGGGAGGACGAGGAAAGGGATGGCTAGAAAAAAAAGGGGGGTAAGATCCGCATGGTATATACGGGGATATGTGTCTAAAATTGCCCAAAGCTGCTAACAAGACACACGTGAGGGTAGTGTGTGTCTCATCTCGCAAGCAGTTATGTGGGTCAGTGAAAGAAAGAGATATCATTAATTGCCGGTTTTACAAGTACTACACAAAAAACTCTTTCACTATCTCTAATATTTATTTCCTTTTATTTGTAATACTAAAAAATAAAATGCTTTCAGTTGCCGAATAAATTTAGAGATATATCTCCGATATTGATCACTTTTTTTCTCTCCCAAAGTACACACGCTACACCTGTGAATAAAGAGCAAGACTGCCAACACCAGAAAGGATTTTTTTTGTTCTATTAGTATTTTAACTGTAACTGAAAAAAAAGAAGTATTCGGCAACAGGCAACTTTACTGATACTCATCATAGCCAATAACTACAAAAATCATCAAGACTAAGAGTGAAAAATAAAATAATAATACTGACACAATGATTAAAATGGGAAGAATTTGTTTCATAATCTGAATATAAGTTTATTTACTGTTTAAGTTTATCAATTTTGTACTCTATTTTTGAAAAATGACAATATTTCTTGAAACGAGGAAATTTAAATTATAACGAAAAAGTCATTTATTATTTCAAGTTTAGAGAAAAATGTTGTTACAAAACTTCTTTAAATTTATCAAAATAAAATTATATATATATATTTACACATTATTTAACTTGCTTTTATTTTCAGGCAACAGTTGGTTGTTGCTATCCTTTTTAAAATAAATTTATTTAAAGAACAACACCAAGTGAGGAAAATGCTTTTATTTTATTCAGAAATTAAAATAAAAAAGGTGAGAGAAGAAAACCTGGTAGGTGAGGTTCGATACCAGAGAAAAATAAGAACAGAATGTACAATTTTGCAAGCAGTAAGGCCAGGGTTAAGGATTTCTCTTTGTTGAAGAAAAACACTTGAGAAAATATTTCAAAAAGATAACTTAGAAAAAAAAACAAAAAAAAAAAAACTTTCAGCGTATTTTTGACATTTTTATAAAATGTCAATGCTTTATAAATGACGCAACACAATCTTCCTATTCCCTAGCCTTGTGATAAACAACGGGAAATTAAATGTTCGACATTTTTTGATGAATGTCGTAATTTTCAAAACAGTAAAAAAACTAATTAAAAAAGTTTTAAAAAATTGTAGTCATTTTGGACAACGTGACCCAAGGCCTTTTGGGGATTTTTTTTAAAGCCTCACAAGAAACAATGGAATTTTTGTGTCAGCACTGGTTTATACTTTTTAAAATAATATTTCAATTTAATTTAAAAAAAAAAAGAATCGAAATTCTTAACTATAATATAAAATAAGCAAAAATATGTGTGATTAATAAGAACTATTTACTTTTTTTATTTTTGTGTCAATGATTTTTTAAAACTTTGAAAATAAACAATGCGACATTCAAAAGCAAACGAGTAGAGAAAAAATTTTTTTTTAAATATCGCCATGAATCGGCAATAAACAAACAATAAGCAACAATTTCTTTTAACTGTTTAAAAATAAAATCATTTAATAAATTCAGAAATTAATTTTGTTTTTTCAAATGTGGGTTTATTTTATTTTATTTTTATTTCTTTAATCGTGACATAAAAATTGACTCACACGCATTTTATTTTTGTATGTAAAATCTAAAAAGGTTTTTACGTATATATTCAACAAGATGTTTGGTTTGGGGGTGACAAATCGAGATTTAAAGTGTCAAAAGCATAATTTTAGGAAACCAGTTACATTTTGATATGCAAAGAAGAAACAAAAATATAAAGAAATTCATTTTTTTTTTAAAGAAAAAAAAAAGAGAAATCCAATCGACACAAAAAGAAAAAAGAAGAAAAGCATCTAACCGTTAAGAAGACAGCAAAACGACTTTATTTGTTGCTCATTTTTTTTTAATCATTTTTGGATTAGACAGAGCTGGTAGGTATTTTCAACTTGATCAATAAGATAATAAAGACACAAAAGAAAAGTTAGAAGTGATTAGGAAGCAGAAAATGTTTGTCCTTTTCCTCTCAGACGTTTAAAGACAAGACCGACAACAACCGTGACGATTGTCAGTCAGTGAGAGAGAGAGACAACACAAAAAGCATTCATCAAGAAGAAACAAGTGGTCGACGAAGGGTAAAAACTGAAGCAAAGTGAAGATAAATGTCCGAAAAAGCCGAAAAAGCCTTTATTAAGAGAATATACGAGATTGCAAGGGGCGAAATTCGACGTGCAAAACCCTTGTTTTCGTCGACTACAATGGGAAACCCTTCAACAAAATGGCGACCCTCAGATTATTGGGAAATTCTCTTTTTGTCTCTTTTTTCCACAGCACGTTGTGAGAAGCTTACCTTTCGTTATGACTATCCCAAGATCGGCAGCCGGCAGCAGCAGGACTATCAGTATTTAGCATTACTCTGTGCGGAATTAAGCTGGGCAGGCTTTAACAAACTTCCAAAAGAAGTTATGCACAGTTGTGTGTGTATGTTTTTTGTTAGTTACTCCTGAAGTTTCGTTCAACTCACGCCGCCATCAGACATTTTCCATTTCTCTCCTTTGTGGTCGGCCAGCCGCATCACCTTCTGCTTGGTATCGTTACGCTAGCAATACGATCGACTCATTCACGTTGCTGAATTTATTATTAATTCAAAATCCTCGCAAATAACATAGATCCGACATTAAAAAACAAACAGAATATTATTTCTACATAAAAAATCCAGTCGAGAATCCAAAAACAGAACTAGTAGTGTTACTATCCAGATGTAACTCATTTCTATAAGCGGCAGAATACATGACAATTCACTGTTCAGCGTCCTACTGTTTTCATCTTTTCTTCTGGTACGGGACCATTGTGGCCGGGGGAGGGAACAGCGGAAAGCATAATTGACAGCTCAACATATTTACAGCCAATCAGAATTCGTTATTTTGGCAACAGTACTATTGATTGACACATCAAGTCTTTTTTTAGTCCAATCAAAATGCCTCATCTTGTCTAGGGGTGTCGCTTCGCTGACGATTATGTTAATGACGCCGAGAGAGTTTAAGCTCGTTTATGTAAGAGAGGACAGCATTTTTCCTCGAAGCGACTTGGGTGAAAATACCTACTTACTTTTTCCAACAGAGGCACACAATTCTTTTCAGACTTTTACAAACTCTGTTGCTCTATTTTTCTACACACACATACACACGCACACACACAGACACACAACTCATAATTCAGAGAATAGGGCAAGTTATCTCGCTCTTTATACTACTCTCACAATGATTAATTTATTATAAATCTTATTTTGAATTATCTACCTGATTATTTTTAAACTTAATTATTCCTCATAAAAAAGTATACTTTAATGTATATTTTTTATGTTCATATATATTTTAGTTAGTTCACATAAGTTTACTACACTGACACATACACATACAGATAATGTAAATTTTATTAGGATATAATTAGGATTAATTGCCTTAATTACAATTATTGAATTAGGATAATAATTCTATAAATATTCTTACAGAACATGCTACATATAGCAAGTAAAAGTCACATAAGTACTTTTATCACTATTTACTTACAACTATGTCTATATTTCGTATTGCATATTTTAATTATTTAGGACGAGTACAAAACTCTTTAATTCTTTACAGAGTCTGTAATGTATAATGTATATTATGAATGTGGCAAATCAAAAATATATAACTTGTACTGAAAGAATAATTTTCACTTAGAGAAGCTTGCGTCATTGTAAGTGTAGATAGGTAGGTAGGTAAGTCTTCGTGGTTTCAATGAGAAACAAGTTTTCGTGGTGGTGGTGGGGGTGAGTGTGGTGGATGGTATGGTTTTTCACTTGGAGCAAAGATGAACTCTCTGTGTGACCTGTTTTTCTCCTACTAGAGTCAAGCTTCAACTGACATGCAATGGACGGACAATGAAAATATGAAGCGATTTATTTACAACACGGATTATTTACAAAAAAAAAAAAAGAAAAGAAAAGAAAAAAATGTTTTGGACTGACATGAACAAAGAAATGATATTTCGATTTTTTTTTTATCCATTTCATTTTACTTTATACATGTTTGCTTCATTCTGTATTTTACTTTTATTTCCTACAATTTTTTTACTCCTCTTTTATATTTATTTATAATATATATGTTTTTATCTACCTCTGTTCTTTCTCACCAGCAAAGGCGGTTGGACGATGGTGGTAGAGATCAAGGCAAGTCAATGATATTGGCCTTTTCCGTTTTTATTTTTTATTTTATTTACTTATTTTTTAACTGATGAAGGAATAAGAAGAACAAAACAATGCCGTGTTCACACAAGAAACACACGCGTACAAACATACATTTTCTGATTCAAATTGATAATGTTTACGTGTTATTGTGTGTTGAATAGATCAATGTGTGTGGATT